>PYXC01000541.1:6380000-6882500 GCA_015244755.2 Tenualosa ilisha | reverse complement strand
TTAATGCACTGTCTGTAGTCTGCCTTAATAGCCTGAAAAAACAGCGAGCTAAAACTGATGGCATGTCATTCACTATCAAAAGCAGAGGCCTCCCAATCATGATTCTACTGGAATTTAAATCACCATTGCACTTGCTATTTTATTTCGTAATGTGAAAAATGTCAATAAATAAAAGAATCAGAAAGCGTATGCTACCACAGGCTTACACAGATACTAAGTATAGAGTGAGATATAGAATCCATGGAATTATGCTGATATATTGGCACTGTTTTTGTTTTCATGAGGCTAAAAGCATTCATAATGCAACAATTGTTTATCTTTGTCTTAATTATATGACAACAACAGTGATATATTTAATTAGGGAGAGGTGTTGGGTTTTAGGCACTGGAAATCAAAACCTTCAACCTCTCAGCATCATGGGATTTACTTTTTTTTTTTTTCAAAAAAGGAAATGTACACATTTAAAGTTAAGTGACACTTTTTTATTGTCAGCTGTGTATGTATGTCTGTGGGTGTAAACTGTACGTTTGCTTGTGTGTGTTCCTATGTATAGATGTGTAGGGGTGTTTATGTATTGTGTTATTTGTGTGTCTGTGTTTAGGTGTGTGTGGGTAGACGCTTAAATGTACAATATGTATAGTATGTATAGTTTTGTTTATATTTAGATCCATTATAATATTTGCCAATTATTTTGTACAATAACACAGAAAAATACCATGATGTTGGGCGAATGAATTCTGCCCCGTTGGAGATGTTATTGGACATTATTTCTAACATCCAGACAGGTCAAATGATTGTAAAATATGTCAAATAAACATTGGTGAGAGTGAGAGAGAGGCCTCAGTTTTTAATACAAGTTCTTTTTAGCACTTGGTATCCATTTATGACAATATGATGGGTAAGAAACTAACCAATGGTAACACAGTTTCAGAAAAGTATATTATATATAGATATTTTATATATAGATAGATTTATAGTCATGTTGAAGGTTTAAAAGAGTACAGTAAACACTTTTCACACATGATATAAACCACAAAATGTCTGCCATCATTCGAGTTTTTAGGCCAGTGGCATGGGAGGTAACCTGTGAATCTGGCCAGTTGATTTCCCATCTTTGTAAAGTTCAGAGTAGATTCAGAAACACTTGACCACACGAAAGAGGAAACAAAAGAGCTTAGAAAACAGTCAAGTCTAAAACAGATATAGTTATCAATAATGCACATTGTATCAATGCTGACTTGTTGGTAGGTTGGACTTGTCGATGATGTACCTGTAAAGTCGACGCTGCTGATTGATTTCTACGGAGAGAAGTAAAGGGCTCAGTTAAACTTGAAGATTGATAGAATGCTGTAAACAGGCTCAACCTAGATCAGCAGAATGTCTTTTATCCCCATTTGTCTGTCTTTGCGGTTTATTCCATTTTCCTGTTTAAGCTTAATTCAGTCTGCTTTTTCTCTCTCTCTCTCTTTCTCTCTCTGTTTTTTCGTTGTTCACATTTGATTCAGTTTCTTCTCAGAGAAGGATTTCAAAGTGTTTCTCAGGCCTGCTGAGAACAGTTTAGAGGCCTCAGTGCTGATCCAGGACATTAGCATGTGTTTAGTCCCAGCGCCCACCCCTCCCCTCCTGTCCTCTCCCCTCCCCAACCCAAGCACTACCCGAGCCACACCCCTACTGTGTCCCAGCTTGTGGTCCTCCAGGGCCAGGCAGCAGCTGGCTGAACATGATAATGATGTGGAAAAGTGGATGCTTTTGTTGGCCGGGCGCATTTTGTGCAAATTCACGCTGTCTCGGGTATGTCCACGCGAAAGGAGCTAGCAAATCCTTTTCCGGGCTGCGGAAGTGAAGAGAGACAAAGCATGTAAAGATGTCACCTCACATTTTTTTTTCTCCTTTCATATGAAATGTCAGCAACACAGCAATGATCACAAATCACACTGAAAATTAACCATGGCATAAAATGGGCACTTTCATGGGCAAAATACCGGTAGGTGAGTGCACATGCAGCAGGAATCACATAGCGTGAATGCAGAATGACACACACACACACATGATAGTTTAACAGCAGTCAGCTATCACTTGTTGAGAGGTGATGTTTATGTCAGCGTAGCATGCTTAATGGGACTACCATGCAATGTTTGTGTTATTCTTGCCGCACACGCTGTCCCAGTTCTCATAAGCTGATGTTCAGAACATTTTCTGTATTACTGACGTCACCAGCGTCAGTACCACAGCATACAGATGGGCAGGTTATCGCAGTTTGTTTTTGTTTTTTTTGTATCTGATTTCTCTGATTATAATATCAATCATCCCCTGCCGTCTACTCAGTTTAAGGTAATGTTAATGTGACCCATGTTATTTTAAGGAGTGAGTGGATATAGAGCCATAGCATAGTGATTTCAGCCTCAGACTTAAGATTTCACTTCAGAAAACATTCTCAGATCCATTAATAATTTCACTTATGAATTTACTGGATGACTGTATGGCTTGTATTTTGTGACAGCACTGATTATAATTACAAAATTTGTCTCGACATTCAACAAATTATGCAAATATTCATTTACCATAAACACATACTTTGTACAGCACTACTCAGTGAAAGCATATTTTGTTGTCACCTTTCTTCTTTCTTAATCTACCTTACTGAACAATTTCGAGAGAACTGGATGTCGAAATTGACTGCAAATAGGCCAAAAGGCCTTGAACATGTACCTGACAACAATTTTAAAACTGGGTGACACATTTCTAGTTTATTGACAAATGTTCAAAACATAGTTTTGTGAAAGCTCTGTGTCATCCTTTGTCATCTTCTTTCTTTAACAAAGCAGTGATTTTGTAAAGGGATGTACTGGGGTTAGAAGATTTTATAAGTGGTTATTTAACTACTCTATATGTATGTCCTAGTTTCAGTATTCACAAAGCTAGTTTTCAAAGCTAGTTTTCTAACAACCTTCTACTTTCTGTAAACATTTAATATCATAGCGGAATGATAGAGCCACTGTACATAATGTCACATTAATCAAGAATTTTTTTCATCTTACCCCTATAAATAAATTTTAAGAACTGTAATTGTCTAAATGTTTAACAGTTTTGCATTCTTCTCTTCTTATATTTCTTAAATGTGATGCTCACTTCATGCCTGGCACAGATGGTGATGATAGCATAATGTAATGCTGTCAAAAACAAGCAAGCGGATTTCATGAAAAGTCACAACAGACTTGATGCTATAGACTCCTTTGTTCTGATAAGATACAGTGGCAAGGCAATAATGGGACGCCACTTAAGCAAGAGTGGGGCAAAGTAGCTGGGCCAATTTCGAGGAAGATTCAAGACAAAAAGGTTGGACACATCAATTTGAATTAAAAAAAACATTTTATTTGATTTCTTAGGTGGGAGAAGGGAGAAGAGGAAGTGGTTGTCAGGAGCAGGGAAGGAAAAGGGCAGAGCCATAATTGTAAGTATTAATAGGCATACACATATGAAAAAATAATGGCCCTAGATTTTTGAGAAAAAAAAAGTGGGACCAGATTTCCTGCAGAGCAGTGGAGATTTGATGACCTAGAGTATATACTCACACAAATAGTTGGCTTTGTAAGGCGTTCGAGCACTAGGTAAGAGAATGTCTAATTCTCTTCTCTCTAGCGTGCCGTGATGTGACTTCTCTTTGCCAAAGGTGGAGAATGATCTATCCCCTGTTTGCACTTGGCTTTCAAGTACTACCTCAGTATCGGGCACTGCGTCCATGCCAGGCACGTGCAGGTTGCTACGGTAGTCGGAGGCCTGGCGACTGTCCGAGGGCACAAACGAGGGCATCCAGCATCGGTCGGAGTGCCCCAAGGCCTTACACTCCTCCGTGCAGTTGGAGAAGAGGTCAGCTCCTGAAAAACAAACAAAGCAAGAAAACCCAAAGAAAAAAAGGTGAGTCGAGAAGCAACACAAACACCAGAGAGAAATGTTGTTTTGTGGTTAGCCCTGGAAAACTACACCTTCAGCAGTCATTCTCAATCTCAGGACAGATTAACTCCCCCACGCTAGCTCATTGATTGACCGATGAAGATGAAAAGTCCTATTACTTATCCCAAGTGATCTTTTTTCTCTGCATTTGACCCAGCCATAATTAGTGAACACACAAACACACATACAAGCAGTGAGCAGGGAAGAGTGCTGTTCAACCAGTCTAGAAGTAAACCAGGCACAGTTTGGTCAGCAGTCTGTTTCCCTAACCAATAGGCCATGGCTGACATTAAGTCAAAAATAATAACACACATAAAAATATCTAAATTGAAGTGTCCAAAGAAAAAATCTGACTCTGAAATATATCTGCCCATTTCTTCAGCCTTCCTTTTTGAAAATATCAAGATATTTCAATGCAGTGGTTTAAAATAAATAGAGCATTTAGCGAAGAATGACATCAAATAAAGTAAAATCACTTCAAGTAAATTCTATTGACTCTTGATCCCCGGGGAGAAGCTGGTTTCCCCCTGGCAGCCAGAGGAGGAAACATATTTTCAGTCGTGTTTGTGTGTGTCTTTGTGCCTGCTGTCTGTAAACATAAAGAGGGCCAACAATCTTGTGACACCAGTTGTGTGAAAAATGAATTGAGACAACGGGTGACATCAAACACTGAGATTTGCAAGAAAGGATTCAGGGCGCCTGCCAGAAACAATAGCCCACCAAAAGCTACAAAACCCTCAGCTTCGTTACCACACTATTTGAGTTAATTACTCTCATTTTTGAAAAGGAACAGAAAAGGAGGCAAAAAATGGATCAGTAAATATATGAATAAATAAAATGTGTACAACGGCGTCACTGGGAGCTGTAACAAGGCCCCAAGGCAATCTCTCTCTCTCTCTACTTGCAGATTGAAATGGGTTGCATTTCGTGTGCACTGGGACACTGTTGAAGGGTGTAGGAGTATACTGATCAAAGCCCATGTGAGAATAGCGAGGGGGTGGAAAAGTACAGAGAGAGGGGGGGAGAGAGAAAGAGAGAGAGAGGACAGAAGGAGGGGAGGAGTAGCATGGAGAGCAAGACACAGGACATAAACTGTGTTTGTATTTGTATATGTGTGTGTGTGTGTGTGTGTGTGTGTGTCCATGTATGAAGTATGTATGTGTAAAAGATGCTTTAGTGCTGGGGAAGACAGGACAAGAGGCACGGTGCACAGGAAAGTGGAAAGAGAGATGACAGAAAGAGAGAGGGGCAGCAAAAAAATCTCCTGACTTTTTCTCTAATCTGCACCTCGTAATGGCAGAGGGTTTTACAGGGGAAGATCAAAGGGTCTCGTTAGACAAACCCGGCCTTCTGATAAACCTGAGACTAGTGTGTGTGTGTGTGTGTGTGTGTGTGTGTGTGTGTGTGTGTGTGTGTGTGTGTGTGTGTGTGTGTGTGTGTGTGTGTGTGTGTGTGCACGCGCGCGCATGCCAAGGTAGGGTTGTCGGAAGACAGATGGGCATAGGGGAAAGGGTGGGGTGGATGGAGAAGTGAAAAAAGTGAGAGAGATGAAAAGAATGTCAGAGCCTTCTCTCATCTCCTCTCAAAAAATATATATATGCAGCTGTGTGTGCGTGTGTGCGTGTGTGTGTGTGTGTGTGTGTGTGCCAACACATGTGCATCTTTGCATGAGATCCATGGCAAGTGGGGACTTCTAAGAGACTATGAGCTCTGAAGCTATTGAGAGTCTAGCTGAATATCTTCAAGGCAAACGAAACTAGTTTCCCCTCCTCCATTGTGATTGTGACTTGTTTGTTTGCGTCACCCTTCCCATCACTGCACGGGGCCAAACAGAAAAACAAGAAAACAGGGACTAACAATGACAACTCCTACTAGCAACTGTGTAATCACAGCAGGACCTCATCGTCAACCCCCGGCCCCTCTGCCACCCCCTCTACTCTCCTCGATCTTCTGCACACACACACACAAGCCCTAAACGAATACATGAACATGCAAATCAAACATGCAAATGATCACTGTATATTCCTCCTCCCCACACATCCCATGCATTCCACAGAACAAACACACACACACACACACACACACACACACACACACACACACACACACACACACACACACACACACACAAACGCACCAGGGAAGCATTACGGTAAAGGTGACACAGAATAGACAAAGTCCTCAGCAAGCCTCATAAACAGTAAGCCTTGCCCCAATTTCCCAGCTGCTCATTTCATTGATGACTGCATTGATGTGACACAGCCACAAAAACACCCGGCATTCTGGAGACACTGGAGCCAATGCCATTGATCTTATCCCATCACTTATTACGTGCATTGACAAGATACAGAAAAGAAGTCAATATCCACAGAGAATGTCATGTCAATTTCCGTTACCTGACACACATTACTAATTGGATTATGATGCTCAAACCAGGGCTAGTCCTTCCTTGACATTTATAATAAATAATACACAGGTCTGGCACTGATGTAAAGAAGGCACTGATTTAAATACACTGACCAGGAAACACAATTGAAGCTGACATCAAGGTCAGAGGTGCCTGATGAATTAAATCTATTGTTGTGAATACATTTCAACAGCTCACCATACCACTGTTGCTTCAAAATGGAAGTCTGAATGAGCAACTACTCTATGTTAATTCAGCTGGCCACATTGAGACACTTTTGCACATCGTTTTTACAGTGAAAAATGCATTTTGTAGCATTTTACCCATGCAGTTCATTCATCAGTCACATCAGCACATGACCTAGAAAGAGGGAAAAAAATGCACTGCTTGTCCAGTGTGCTATTAGAAGAGATATTTCCAATACTTGGAAATAATAAAGTTTGGTCTTTGGCATGGATGCCTGCAGGCTGTGAGCTCAAACGGTTGGGCCCACAGGAAAGCGATACCGTGAAACTGTGATGACAGGAATGATTTGATTAACGTCATCTTCTTCCATACCTAATTAGTAAATAATTGTCAGTGTAATGTGCCCAATCTAATTGACTAATTTGTCACACCTCTCTCACACAGCAAACAAACGCTGAGATAATGATCACTTTAAGAGTAGCCCCCCACCCACCAACCCCATCAGACTTCCCTCCATTATTTTACAATAATTTAAAAGCCTGTGATCTCTCCCAATCGATTTTCATTGCTATCTACCCTCTCTGTGGTTGCCACTGAACAACAACCTTAATTTAGACTGATATCCAAACACACACCATACAACAGACTGCAGTTTGTTTGTGAATGTAAAAGTCTATCTCTCATTGTCTTGCTCTCTATGTGGCAGTAGATTTCACTGAATGTAAGTGAATATAATTCACCCGTCTTTCTGAGAGTATGTTCCATATTCTATCTCTCCGTGTGTGTGTGTGTGTGTGTGTGTGTGTGTGTGTGTGTGTGTGTGTGTGTGTGTGTGTGTGTGTGTGTGTGTGACCTGTCGGCCATTCTCATACATGATCTCCCATAAAACGGCCTCCTCACTTAAAAGGGACTTGCTGAGCCAGTGGAGAGCCTATGCCTGTGGATGGGTCTTCATGGTAACCTTCATTTGATAATTGGCTATGCAAAAGGTCTGGAAATGAATCACAGAGCACTGAGGTGTTGAAGAGTGCCAACGTGTGCTGCAGACAAAATGAGGATCGAGCGCCCAAAGGGGAGAGAGCCCAGATATGCCAGCAAAATCACAGCCTCTCATCACTGCTGACCTTGGTTTGGGCCTTTCAAACACAGACCTTTCAGACTCCTCTTGCTCTTCTTTTCCCCTCCCAGTCTTTCAACCTCTTTTCTTTCACTCGTTTTTTCATCTTGCACATTTTTTTTCTCTGTGTCTCTAGCTCATCCTCTTTACAGCATCCAACTGAACCATCCACAGCAGAGTCACATACAGGTGGGTTGGAGCACAACCCGGTGCATTTGTATTCAATTCCACAAGCTAGAAATCATACTTGGCAATACAGCATCTTGACATTTGCCAAATGAGAGCTGAATGTCAAAACTCTTTATAGTAAGGTCAGTACTAAAGATCGAATTGTTACCAAGCCTGTAATTTACCAACCCCGTCCAACCAACCCTGTCTGTAGGATATTCATGGCTGAGATCAATTAAATATAATGGATTTGATTATCAGTATATACATTAGACTTCTGCCTTGTGTTACCAGTCTAATGTGTGTATGTCTAAGAGAGCCATTTTTTTGTGGCTTAATGAGTGATATTATATCCTAATGAAACAGTGTAAACAATCTGTTACTATGGCGGAGGCATTTATCCTGTCCCGTTCTCAGTTTGGAACGATCATTGGAATGTCGCTGTCCCTTCAGCACCACCGTCAGATGGCTTCTGTCAGATGACTTCTAAAATTACGTTCCTACACCACGGTTTCAGCGACCATGGACAGAAAAAACAATGTTGAGCATCACATATGTGCTTACCTGCCGAATGCCCCCGGTTGGTTGCGTCGTGGTCGCTGTCACCTTGTTCACTGTCGCCATGTCCACTGTCTTTCGAACTTACAATGTCTGCTTCTTGAAACGCCGAACTAAAGTCCAGAGGGAAAATTTGTGAAGAAAATGAAACTGCGGCCCAGTACCATACAACATCTGTATTTTACGTTTCATTTATTAAAGTCTGAGAGAGTTTTATTGTGTGTATTGGCGCTGGGTATGAGAGCTTAACATAATTTTCCAAGGTAGTGGTGCAGTATGTTTACTCACCTGTTAACACGACGGGGTCTGTCAACCAAGTAGCTGAGCTCTGCTCGCTGATGCTTCGTCTACAGCAAACACACACGTACGGAGAAAAAGAGGGAGAGAGAGAGAGAAACATACAAACGAACAATGTGTAAGCTTCAATGGCAGTAAACAAGAACGGGAACTATGATCATTTGGCGACATATCCTACAAATATATGTCCTACTGCAATAGTCTGTTAGAGGCGTGAGAGGTGAAATATGGAAGAGTTTCCTTTTTTAAAAAAAAATATTTTAGTCTACTGTTCATTCACTCGAAAACCGTAAGTTCTGCTGAGCTCCAATGCTGCCGCGATGAAGCTTGATGCGAAGGAGACTATGATAAAACAACCTTTGTTCGATTGCAGCTCTGCCCAGCCGTGCCCAGCATAATTAACATTACAGTGCCTTTTGCCCGCAGTCACATTACCTTTATTTTACTCGAACTCAGACGTTGTAGTCTGTGCAGAATATCAAAACTTTTGCAGCAAGGACATCTATGTATATTGAGACATTTTGGGTCTCCATGTAAGATAAATAAAAGTGGATGGAACTGTCATCACGTCATATGTAAATCCTCTAATTTGGCCTGAACCTTGGGCCTCTCGAGCAAAGCCAAATGAAGTCCTCCGAAATCAGAGAGCCACATTTATTATTTTTGAATTGAATTTAAACGCAAATATGATTTAGGCCCTACATACATATTTTGAGGCTTGTTTTGGTCATTTTGATTTTTTTCATTTTTGAGTCATAACAGGCCGTGGCGTTCACAACTAAAACGCAGTAAAATTACAAACGCTATTAACGTAACTTGGCAAAATAATATAGAGTGGAACAATGCAATAGTGTTTGTTTATATATAGCTGAACATTAAAGCGGGCTCTCTCACCTCACTGGACAGGATACTGCCATTTGAAATGATGTCTGGCTGCTGGTCCGTATATCCGGTGACTATAGCCCCACATGGGTTGTGGTCTGTGTCAGTACTCCTTGAAGGACTGCACGGCTTTAAGAACATCAGATCGGTCTTGGCAGACTCGGGTGTTAGACAAACCTGGTAGCAGTAATTCTGGTTCTGGTGATGGGAACCAAAACTGCCGGACTCCTCCACGGGCACTTGCGCAGCGCTGCTAGCAGTCACGTTAGTACTCTGTACGAGCATTATGTCCGACTTGCTCAGCTTCTTTTTTCGTCCCCGTGTCTGGCGGCCACAGCAGCATGACACTCCACCGAACCCACAGCACATGCTGCAACAGTCACCCGCCAGGCACGTGTAAATGTTGAGTTTCTTGTCCTTTTGGCAGCGCACAGCCAGCACGATCATGGCCAGGAGGAAGATGAAGGAGATGGAGCCAAGCGCGATGATTAGGATGAGGGTAAGATCCAGAGAGCCCTCTTTTGACTTGGATGAGCTCCGGTCTCCACTGTGGCTCTCAACCACGCTGTCCACCAGCACCACGCTCAGGCTGGCTGTGGAGGAAAGAGGCGGCTGGCCGTGGTCACGGATCTCAATCAGCAGATCAATGGGGTGCGGTGAGTCCCTTTTGCTGGAGACCCTGCGAGCAGTTCTCAACTCGCCTGTCCTCCAGTCCATGCGAAACATACCTTGCTCATTTCCCCTCAAAATACTATAAGACAGGCGCGCGTTCTCGCCGTCATCAGCATCCATGGCGACTATACGCGTCACCATATAACCTGGCTCCGCAGAGCGGGGCAGATGCTCTTTGGCAGTGCCATTCTTTCCCAGAGGTGCAATCACCGCTGGTGCGTTGTCATTCTGATCAACAATAATAACATTCACTGTGGCATTTGACATTAGCATGGGGTTTCCATAGTCTCTCGCCTGTACCATAAAGCTAAAATCTTTAATTTGCTCGTAATCAAATGATCTCACCGCGTACACGTAGCCATTCTCATCGTTAATGGATACAAAAGTTTTCACAGACATGCCCTGTATATCGCACTCCAATATGGAGTAATTAACATGCGCGTTCGGTCCCATATCAGGGTCTATGGCACTCACAGCATAAATGTAAGCGCCTGGAACGTTGTTCTCTGTCACGTACACGTCGTAAATAGGCTGCGTGAATCTGGGTGCATTGTCATTCTCGTCAGATACATGTACCTTAATAGACTTGCTTGTGGCGAGGGAAGGCACCCCCTTATCCTTCGCCACAACGGTTATGGTATATGAGTCGGCATTCTCTCGGTCAAGAGGACCGTCTGTTACTATTGTGTAGTAGTTTTTAAATGACGATTTGAGCTTGAACGGAACGTCCCCAAGCAGTTCACAGGTAATTTGTCCGTTTTCACCAGAGTCGCGATCTGTTACGCTCAGCAACGCGATCACTGTACCCGGGGCCGCCTGCTCGCTGACTGACTCAGTGACGGTACTGAAACTGATCTCAGGTGTATTATCATTCACGTCGATCAGTTTCACCAGAACTTTGCAATGTGCCGGTACAGCATTTGGTCCCAGATCTTTAGCCTGCACGTATATCTGGTGCGTGTTACTTTCCTCATAGTCCACTTCCCCGGTCACTTCTATCCTGCCTGTCCTGGAATCTATGTTGAACAAATCCCGAATACGCGGTGGGTTGTGGCTACTAAGAGAATAGACAATTTCCCCATTCTGCCCCTCATCCATATCAGTGGCGTTTAGCTGAATGACCAGTGTTCCCACTGGTGAGTTTTCCTTCAGGCTTACGGTATAGACAGATTGATCGAAAACGGGTGCGTTATCATTGGAATCCAGGACTCTTATCACAAGCAGTGCTGTGCCTGTCTTTTGAGGCACGCCGCCGTCTACTGCGGTCAGCACATACTTGTGAACCGCCTGCTGTTCCCGGTCCAGTGGTCGCTCTAGAACCAGCTCTGCGAATTTGTTCCCGTCGCCCTGCGTTTGCATGTCTAGGTAAAAGTAGTTGTTGGACGTGATGTCGTAGGTACTGAGTGCATTTGTGCCCACATCAGGATCGAACGCATTTTCCACTGGAAAGCGAGTTCCGGGGATTGCGCTCTCGGTGATCTCCACGGTGATGTCGGTTTCAGGAAAACTCGGCGGATTGTCGTTAATATCCAACACCTCGATTTCAACACGGAAAAGCTCCAGTGGGTTTTCCAAAAACACCTCGAGATGGAGGAGACATGGGATAGTCTGTTTGCAGAGCTCCTCTCGGTCGATTTTCTCGTTGACATATAGCGCCCCGGTTTCCAGATCCACCTCCAAGTATGGGGTCCTCGAGCTGGGTACGGTCTGGAATCTGCGGGCAGAAAGTTTGGTTATGTCCAAACCCAAATCCTCGGCGATATTCCCCACCCGAGTTCCATGTTCCTGCTCCTCTGCGACAGAGTAGTGCAGTTGAGAAAGCACTCCATCAGCGATAGAGAAGAGGAGAAATAACAAAATCATCTCCAAAGAGAAAGTGCACTTAAATGTTTTACTCCGTCTTCTGCTGCTGCTGCTCCCACCACCGCCGCTGCTGCTGCCCGGATTAGGAATGTCCCATTGCCTCTGTCCATAGAAAAACACACACCAGGCGGCTTTCCAAAACAGCAATTCCACAAGGTTGACTCACTTCACCCGGTAACCATGTCGTTTCAGAGAGCAGAGCTATAGCCATTTGATCCCAGCCCTACCGAACCTTACAAAGATTCGGGAGTTTTGTGACCACACTGAACATTCTGGGGAGGCGGAGGCTGGTTATCCGTTTGCTTTGGAGAGCCGCGATGTCTGTGAAACTCCTAAACGCGCAGAACATATAAGTAAATAACTTTATGCCAGATTTAAGGCTCTGAGTTAATGCGCCAAGCTATTTTCACTGGTCGGTCTTTCGTCAAGAATCCGGTGGTCTTCGCAAGTCGACTTCTGCCTACCGAGTGATTAGCTCTCCGCGCTTTTGCGCAAGGCTCTTCCTCCATCAGCCAATAGTGGCCACAGACACCCACTGACGTTCCACCTGATTGGGGCACTGCAACGCCAAGCAGAGCTCTTTCGGGATCTCAGTAACAACTACTTCGGTACTCTCATAGGATAAAATATTAATTGATTTACATGTCTTCCGAAATAAAACCAAAGAGTAAGTCGAGCATGGGCTTGCATCTCAATAGAAGTTTCATCGCACTTTAGTGTGTCCTTGTCTTTACCATCGTCGTATGCTTTCGACAAACTCCGAACACGTAATGTAACCACAGAGTGGGCTACAATGTGGTATGCATTTAATGCAACCGCCGCGTGAACATTTAATTTAAAATTAGTCTCTTCCGTGCAATCATATGAACGCAGCCTACTTCTCTGTCAGTGACTCATTGTTCGTTGTTGACGTTTGTATGCAACGCACGGCTACGCGCGCTGATTTTCAACTACAAGAGCGTATTAATGCTCAAGAATTCGAGACAGGGCACTTTTGGGGATTTAATGAGAATTTCTAAGGCCACCCCTTGATTTAATAGCACACACATTTTTGATCTGTTATGCTCAATGTCCATCTGTACATCTCTCATTTTATTCCCTCTATTTCTCTCCTTTCCTTTCGCTAACAAAGTGTGCTGATCGTTAATAGAGTACAAGTGAGCCGCTACAGAACAGACTGGAATGACCGACGGATTACAGCCTTCCGGCTAACATGGAAACGTACAGCTCCAACAAAGTTCTTCCAGCCAAAATATCCATGTTTGTCGCAATGGAGTTGCCAGCGCGAAAAGAACAAACCCGCCATCCTCAAACGCATGCCACATACGCCCTCTAGCGGCCGATAAAAAGCAGTGGATCCACGCTATACAAACTTCCAAACTTCCACAACTATCTCTCATATCAGACAACTAAATTTGCAGTTGATTCTCTGATTTAAAAAATTAATTCTCGAACAAGCCTGGGTAATTTATGTCTTTTCCGCTTTAGTTTTCGGTTCAAGATCAGACTACTTTCAGTCTTAGGCTACTGTAAAACCCACGTCTTTACATTAAATCATATCGGAATGGCAGTTAACTTGTTTCGATTGACTTCAGTTATTATTTACTTATTAATTTATGACTTCACTTTTTGGGTAAAGTCTTAGAAGTTACATCTCACAACCCAGCAGAAAAGGGAAGCTTTGTACTGAACCTCTGAAGCTGCCTGAGTGTTATCTGGGGCCGAAGAAAGACGGGATGAATGTCACGTTTAAGCACAAATAACACGTAGTCTGTGTTAAGCACAAACAAAACGCACAAGTGAACGTGGTTCCAGGCTTCCTTTACAGTATTAGTGGGCCTACAGTTTTATGTTTGCTTTGTGTAGAAATTGATTTGAATTGGCTGAATTCAGTAGGGTAGTGCTTTTAGTGGACTATGCTAACTGCAAATCAAAGACTCAGTGCTTACATCATTGCCATAATCATGATCACAATCATTGTAGAGATTATTTGATTTTATGGCTTTTTGCAATGATACGAGAAAGAGCAACAAAAACATGTTTTCAGAATATTTAATGGCACTTTTCAAGGGACCTATTTTATCTAAGGATGCCCTCTCCTGTGCATATCTCTTTTATTTTCCTTTTTTTCTCTCAGACCCATTAAATTCATCTTGAAGAACCATTTGGGAACAAAAAACAGCCAAGAGAGCCAAAGACAGGCAAGAGAGATGGCTCGAGAGAGAGAGACTAATGCTTCTAACACAAAGTGTACAGCTAACAAATTTAAATGTCATTTATAACCGAATGAATCAAGGCTACTCCCTCCCGTGACTTATTCATGATTACTTTCAAACTACACAGAGGTCTGAGCTCTGCCTCAGTGTATCAGCTACTAACAGTATTTACTGAACAGAATACAAACAGTTCACCTCCGAGGCCTGTGCAGGAGACTTGCTGATATCTTAGTAGCTATGGAGAGGACAACAGTACTGGAGCTGGCTAGAGTATACACATATTAATGATGCTTTAGAGGGCTGCACACAGTAAAGGCAGTTTGGAGAGTGCAGCCAATTCCTCCTGCTTGGCTGGCGAGTATCTATGAGGGAATTCATCACAAGTGAGATGGAGTGGGAGGGACACCAAACTTGACGGGCTGGTGGAGGAGCTGGGGGTAGGAAAATGAAATAACCCTATTTGCATAGAATAATTTTGCCCCACCTGTCACACAACTTCCAGAGCACAGTATTTTAAGGTCTTTTTGTTAGTGGTGTATGTGTTTGTGTGTATGTGAGAGAGAGGAGAAAGTATGGAGAAGTATTTGTGGGGGTTGGTGATTGATTGAATAATGAAATGAGTAGTGACTGGAGTACACACACGACTCTAAGGAGATCTCATGGCCAAGATTTTAAACAGTGTGAATGTATGTGTGTCTCTTCCACATCATGATTGTTTTTTTTTTTTCATATCAGAAAAAGACATATAGATTTTCATGTAGACCTTCAGCCATTCAGAAATCTGTGAGGTCACGCATTCTCAGACAGCTGTGCTGCTTTGACTCTGAACATTTGACCTGCACATTTCAACAGCCACAGCTAAGGTCTTCTTGTCAACACAGAGAGAAGTGATAGAGGGCATGGTGTGTGGGTGTGATTTGATTAGTTCAAAAGATGCATTTGGTGCATGTGTGTGTATGTGTGTGTAAGCACTTGTGTTTGTTTGTTTACATATGGCTGTGATTGACAGAGAAGGAATATGTAGGCGGGAGGGTCACAAGTTTGCGAGTAAATGCATGATAACTTTAATGAAGTGGGCATGGCCCTCATTCTCAAAAGCAGAAGTGCTTTTGTGACACCCAGAAGAAGCAGTGGAAGCAGTCCCAGTCATGCCAGAGAGAGTGAGGAAGGGTTAGGATGGGGTTGGGGGGAGGGGGAGGGGGAGGATGGTGGCAGGCATGACAGAGGAAGTGTGGCAGGGAAGGCAGGCACACTGCTATGATTACTGCTGGAATAATGATAAACAAGGGGACAATTCATCAGCTGTCACCACTGCCCAAGAATTTAATTAATTACTGTAAGCAGACAAGGTCAGGAGCTAGCGTGCCGTGATCACCAGGGAGGGATCAATGCGGTCTGACATCAGAATGAGAATTCAAAAAAAAAAAAAAAAAGTGAATAAATGCTGGTTTGCTTGGAGCTAGTTCTCTGTCTCAGGTGCAGTCTTTTTGCCTCAAAACTAAGTGTAATTGCTTAAAAGTATGAGTAGAAAAGATTAAGTGCTTCTAAATAGAGCTCATCCTCTTTTCTCTCCACACAGTATCTGCTTTCTGACGTGTGTGTGTGTGTGTGTTTGTGTGTTTGCGTTTGTGTGGGAATGGGGTGGATGAGTTGGGCTAGAAGCTCACTGGGTTCTGCCATAAGATGAAGAAACTGTTTATGCAGCAGCCTACATTTCCGAGGACCAGAGCCCAGTCTTCTTTGTTCTCCAGAACCTCGTGGCCCCTTTGAAACGTTGCTAACTGCTTGTTAGTGCCCACTGGAGGGCTCATTCACACAGCACACATGCTGCTCACAAAGTTAGCCCTGTGATAATGGCCATGCAGGCACACTGTAGAACAGTCTCATCACAAAACAGTTGTGGCCAGAGAAGAAGAAGGAGAGAAAGAAGAAGAAAAAAAAAAGAAAACAGGTAACAGCTGTGTATGCTGGCAGTCTGCTGCATTTTGTCAGCTGAAGCTGAGTTTTGTTGGATGCTCAACTCTCTCACTGCGATACAGAAACATTTCAGTCAATAATTGGATTGTCATGAGCTGTGCGAAGGAAGCGCGTATGCGTGTATGTGGTGCCACTGTATCAGTCCACTTAGGACACAAGAGCTCCTCAACTACACAGTTTTTTGTGATCCCACCCCTCCCTCCAGTTAAAAGTTAAAGAGAAGTTTCCGGAAACAAAGGGTAGGGGAACCATAAGCACCTAACAGACACGGGCCTGGTACCAACACAAACACTGGCTGTGTTATAATGCGCAGTGAGCATCCCCAGAGCTAAGCCTGTTATGCACCGCCTACACTAGCACTTGATGTCATCAACTCAAGGGTCTCGCTCTCCTACATGCACTCAGTTGGAGCTTCTCAAACCACATGAGGGCTAACACCACTCTAGCACCAAGGGCCGTGAGCAGTCGGAGGGTGGAGGTGGGTTGGCAGGACTTAGAGAAGGAAGTGGTGGGCTTGGCATTCAGGGAAGTAGAAAGAAATGCTAATGTAGTTCATTCTAATTCCACTTCCAAATTCTAGTTTCAGACTGATTTTGAATCATTAGAGAAGTAGCATAACAATGAGAGGGCATGGGAAAATGGGGTTCTGACCTGAGATTCTATCCAACACTAGTTTTTGCCAATCATTTTCACACTTGTCTCTATACAATGTCCACTTTTTCAGAACTCTTCATAGTAAACTTTATGTTATCTGAGCACCCCAGTTAACATTTGCTGCAAAATGCACTACAGCCAGTGAAACTCTTCATACTTCACCCAAAATTACTAATGCTGCCATAACTGTAGCACATACTGTCACTCAGCAACATGTCAATGGCAATCAATGTGTAGTAACATAAAAACAGAAACAACTTGAAACAAAACAAATATACAGCTTTTTGATGTTACGCACAGTATATGTTATATGTATTTTGAGTAAATATTTTATTTATTTTATGCAGGATAAAAAAGGCACATGCAGTGATTGAATGAATATTTATCTGTTTATGTGTGCACTAAAGGAATGTGCAGATGCAAAATCACAAAAGAACAGTGGCTGTGTCCTAAATAGCATACTGCTATACTACTATATGTATAATATGTAAGACATGGATAGTACCACTATCAAGAGAATTTGTGTGTTTGACTTGTTAGCTCACTTTATCATGTGGTGTACTATAATAATGGCTCTGTTATATAAAACCAGTAGAGTAGTAAAATGTTTTCTTGGAATAAATAAATAAATAAATAAATAAATCTAGCAACAGTACACACCAGACTTTATGCTGTATTTCAGAAGTACAGCAGTATGTATTTTAGTGGATTTACTATATTTTGTAATTTACAGTATTCTGTATTCTGTAATGTGTATACTGGTGTACCATGTTGCCTTGTCTCCTGGTCCTGCATGTTGCACTGCAAAAAGGTCAGTGGCCATTACATGGCTACTGTATCACTTGAGGTTCTCATATAATGTTCTGCTACAAACACTAACACGTAGATAGGTCTACAGTACAGTACATAGAGCAAATATGTAAATAGAGTTGAATATAGATTGATTAAATATATTCAAATAAACAAATCAGTTAACACAAAGGCCTAAACAGGAACAATGTGCCTTTGCAAAAGGCTTTAATGTTGATAAAACATTTAAAACATGCAGCAAAAGCATTTTTTTTCTTCAAACAATACAATCAGTGGTCAGATCAATGAGTACTCTCAATCATGACACAAAATCCAAAACTTTGCCTTCAAAATAAGCAGATTCTGCCTTAGGTTTTGCTATGTCTCTGCCATTTACCTACCATTTATCATATTATTGAAAGTCTGAAAAAGAACCAGAATGTTACAACATAAATTTTTATTTTATTCTTTCCTCCTGTACTTACAGTAAAGTAACTGTCACTGATATGCAATACCCATGATTAGCACCCAGGCAAATATACTATACAATACAGTGCGCTTCATATGCTGAAGAAGAAAAACTATGTGAAAAATGAGTGAAACCAATGAAAATGGGTTAGCACAATTGGATGTGCTGGCTTCTGCTGGGCTAAGAAAGTGAGAATGAAGATCAAGTGGATCCCAGTTTCATTAAGTGCTTCTTAGCAATCAAGAAAAGCTGTATCTGTTTTGATTAGAGTTTCTAAATATCTGCAAAAGCTGTTGTAGCTGGACATAATTTTGTTGGAGGTAAACATTGACTAGTAGAAGTATCCATGAATTTCAGATGAAGTGATGATTGAATGCAAAAGAGAATACTGTTTGGCTCCCATAGTCTGTGGTTGTTGTGAAAGTGTTAAGAGTTTTGAAAAAGTAGACTTTGCAATAAGACAAGTATGAAAATGATTGACTAAAACTAAAAATTATTTCTGAAGTCTGGAAGGACACATTAGTTGTCCATCAATAAAATGCTTGATGTAGTTCTGTGTTGTGAGTCAGAATACCCTGCATAGTGTGACACTGCTGGTGATAGCATGCTAGCCAGCTAGGTGTTTGCATGCATTTACTCTATTGCAGGAAGCTTCATAGTTTCATGTGTGAACACTTATACTTTGTATACTTTGTTTTAGGTTTAAAATGGAGATCACATACAATCTTCTCATTGTTGCTTTTTTAAGAGAGGATATTTTTCAGCCGGTATTATAGATATGAAAGATATATGTAGAAAGATATGTTGTATATTGTTATATCAGAATAGCAAGTGTAATGGTTTTGCGATTCAAAGGAGAAGCTGTTTTATTTACTGCGAATGGAAAATAAGTGCTTTAAATTCTGTTTAATATCTTTTTAAATATCAGTTTGGAACTAAATTTGTATTTCTTTTGGGAAAGAAGGAACTGAAATACACTCTCCTCCTCTCCATCCCTTGGACTGTGTGTGTGTGTGTGTGTGTGTGTGTGTGTCCGTGTTAGAGAGAGAGAGAGGGAGAGAGAGAGAGACAAAGAGAGAGGGGTGGAAGAGAGAGACAGGCAGACACAGAGAGAGGAAAAAAGTGCATGGGCGCACTCGTTTTAGAGAGCAGATGACAGCTCTCTAAAATAGGCAAGAGAAGTGCTGCATAGGAAGAGGTCAGATCTTGTTCTTGGGAAAAAATATGCATACAATGGACTGCAGACATGGGTGCATCCAAGGCCTTGTTCACACAAGTGTGAAGGTCACTAAACACTGAAGGATGGTCTCCCACTGCATTCTGTACTTCATGCCCTTTCATTTGGATTCATTTTTTCCCTCTTTTTGTTGCTTGCAAGTGGCAGGTAATAACCTGTGAGTAAAGCAGGAAAGAGGGAAAACGCATTACTCACAACTCCAGGTGAAGGACAGTTTGGCTCGTATGATGGATTGCTATTCATTCATTATGGAGCAAAAAAGGAGCACAATACACAAGCTATGCTAATGGAATGCATCGGTTTGTTGGCCCTGCACTGCATTAAATTGTAACCTATAATGGAAATCAAATTAGACTACCTCATTCTTATGGATGTTGCTTTGCTCATAAATGTACTTATTTACTCCAGTGCTTTGTCATAAGGCCAAAATTCCCTTTCAATGCATCTGTCCTCCAGGTTGGTGGAGAGGCCTTTTTTTCCCCTCATTCTTCCTCTCTCTCGCTCTCTTTCTCTCTCTGGAGCGCCTGGCCATGGTGTTGCCTTGATTTTACACTGACATTTACAGAGATCAGCTCAGACATGCTTTAGCATGAGTGACTTACAGAGTGCTGGCAGGGCACTCCACAGCACAGGCATTTACTATATGATTAGATGCAAGGGAACTCTGCTCCCTGCTCAGTGTCGGTGTGTGTAATCACACCCTCTGCTCTGCTTTACAGTACAGTTATACGCTGCTTGATTTACTGGTCTTATCTGACTCGCGCACATCGGCAGAGTCACATGATATGAGGCAGAGAAGTTTGGGTGACAAACTGTGGTTCGATTGGCCCACAAGGAATATGAGTGTGATGTGAGAGCATGATGACATTAAGACTAAACCAGCCTGTGAAAGATGATGGGTAGGCTTATTATGGGCATCAGTAAAGACCACAGCTTCTCTGGCTACTGACGTGCAGTATGAAGGACAAAAGTTGGAATTCTTGCAGGAGCAAATTTCAGTTGATTTTTGAGAGGTCAGAAATTATAGACTTGTGCATGAAACACTTTGGCTTTAATGGCTATAATTTCTATCCATTTATTTTACACGGAAAATTACAGCTATTCTGAGAAGCAAGCAATCAGTCACTGTTTTTTTCTCCTTAACTTTCTTTTTCTGTCTTTATTATTTATTCATTTATTCATTGATGTATGTGAGTATGCAAAGAACATATATGTTTAACCATCTTCCTGTTGCTGTGCTTAACTACCTTTGAACTAAACATTATGCAAGTGCTTTGAAAAAGCTCTCTCTGAACAAAGTTATAATAAATTAAAACCTACTGAAATAAAATAAACTTTTTACCCCTCCCCTCTCTTAACTCCAAACTCATTCTATTAAGAGAAAAACAAGAAGTTTCTGTAACTCAGCACCGATCTAAAGTAATAATACTCTGTCAGTGCTATGCAGAATGAGGCCTGCTTCATTTGTCCTTTTCAGAGCTCAAGGTTTGCTGGGTTGAATTTTAATTTCTGTGGAAGCGCTGCATGTCAAGGCCAGGGCCTGGGCTGGTGCAGAGCAGTAATGACAAATGTGTGATAAGTGGCTTGACATGTTGGCCTGGTCCCTCTCTGCTGGTTGCCATTTGTAGCTAATTATTAAATTACATCCCTGTCCATTTGGCAGACGTGAGGCAGTCGGGAAGAGGGATATACCAGCTTCAGCCACAGAGAGAATTGGGCTATTTTCTGTTGCCTTCGGCTGCTGCTGTGTCCCAGTCACAGTTTCACATTCAAATGGCCCCATTTGGGCCTCAAGCGCCTGGCTTCTGCACAGATGAGATCCATTCGCCTCCATTTGCCATGTGGTTTTTGTATGTCTGCTTTCTGCGTGTTCTATTTCCTTTGTCCGCATCTCATTTTCAAGCTGAAAGCAGCCAGTCCCCAAGACTGCCTGCACCCAATCATGTTGGCCCCATCCATGTGAGATTTTAAGCACAAAACAAGAGCATAATTAGGGCCTCTGGAAAAAAAACTTGGAAATACTTGTCTTTTACTCTGCACTCTGGGGAGCTCTAATGTATTGACATAAGCATCACATGTGTTTAATCTCTAACTGACCTCTGCAGTCAAAATATCTTGTCATATGCATGGACAACACAATTTTTTTGTTTCGTTTTGTTTTGTATGCTCACTACAACATTCAAGCTTACAGATGCTGCCAGATGTCCCCGTGAGGAGATATGGATAGGCAGATTTTTTCTGCTGTTACTAACTTCCTCCCCTTTCCCCGTCTCCATCCCCAGCACTCCCTCCCTCTCTTGGCTCTCCCCCTGTGCTCTGCGCTCCAGTGTGAAGATGAAAGAGAGCCCTCTCACAACACTGGCTTGATCCCTGTCTCACTTCACCCATGCAGCATCAATGACATTTACATTTTCATTCTTGGCCTTGCCCCCCTCCATCCACACAAACAGCATCAGTTTGACATCCCCCTCCACACACACACACACACACACACACACACACAGACACTACCATCACTTCTCCTTCTGTCTCCGTATGCCTGCCTGCAGTCATTATTGGATATGATGATGGAATTTACCCGGACGCTCCAAACTCACATTCTGCCCTATCCCCAACCCCCTCCTCCCCCACCCCTTCCCCCTCCACATCTTTATTGTTTCTCGCAGAGGCTGATAAAAGCCAATTGAATGCAGGCAAATATTTGTATTTCCCTGCAGGTTCACGCTGGCTGCCAGTTTAATCCTCGCTTTAGCGCTCACCCGTGCTCTGTAGCCTCGGCTGAGTGATCACTCATACCCCACGCTTCAGACGCCGTCCTGTGACCCATGCCTCCTCTCATCTCATGAAGGTTATGGAGAATAAACATTAGTGTCTGCAGATGACAGGGACGCACGCACGCACACACACAAAGACGGGTGTCAGAAGCCGCAGAGCGATTTCCAATGTAATAACCTCCATTCGAATATCAAAATCGCTTTGACTGGGCACGTCAGAGTCACCTGCGATGTTTCGGATTGTGATTTAGTTATTGAGTTTCGGGCTCAGTGCAGCCTACCTCCAGGAGTCAGCTTTAGTGACAGTGGGAATATTTTGATACCCCATTGTTTTAGCCGGTGCTTATCTAAGCAGTCAATTAAGAGTGAAACTGAATTTACATAAATTGATGCTGAGTCCTTTGAAATGAAACCAACTGATGGGGAAGTGCAAAGCTGGATAGCAAAAGCAGCCATGCTTATAATGTGCTTAGTTGAGATCTGGAGACTTTAAGACAGGGTTCGCAATGCAGGAGGTGCAGCCATTAAACCTATCCTTAAAGGGCAGGAATGGGATAATAGCACATTTTGCTGACTGAGTTTAAATGTTGAGAGCACTCCAAAACAATTACATTTCCCAGTGTCTCTGTGAATCCCTGGCAATGTCCTCCTGGTATCTATCTGGTTAAGCATTTGGGCAGTGGTATGTTTGATGTACTTAGAGTTGATGTGCTTCCAATCTACTTTTCCTACCTTATAGGACAGTTTCGATTTGATACATTTTATTTCATGTTATCATGCGTCAGTTAAAAAAAAACGCTCCTCTTCCCCCTGAATGCAACACATGATATGAACTGACATTATTTCATTTTCAGTTTGAATTATCAAGGTTTTCAGTGAATTCATTCCACTGCTCCATTTCATGCAAATGAATGAATAAATAAATTCCTATGTATTGTGGACATGGCATAACTGAGAGCCCTTGGGCGTTTCCGTTCAGGATTGCTTACTCTCCCTGGCCTTGACGCCAGGCTCTGGGGGATAATGATTGCCCTCTCTGCACACAGGTATAGCACACCCCACAAGTGATGTAACCCATCCTGAAAGGGTTCCTTGGGGCAGCTTGCCCTCGTGCCACCTCCTATCAAAATTGATTTGAACTCCTATCGAATGAATTGCTGTTCGATAATGGCGAAGGTTAAGCCCAGGGACCTGCATGCCATTCTACCCTTCAAATTAGAGGATTTCCAGAAGGTAATTATCAACTGTAGGTGCACTGGGGGTCAACTTAATTACATCTTCTGTGTCACATAGCCCACATAGCCTTTGCCAAGCATCGTTTGCACCTGAAGCCTAATGAGGCTCTAATTACAGACTGGCAGACTCAGGCACAAAGTGCATCTGCTCTTGGGATGGGAGCACAGCCATATGCCACCCTCATTACTGTACGTTACCCACATCTCCTTACCCAGTGAAACGAATGGGCAATGAACAACAATGGCTTGCAAGACACCAAGGCTGCTGTTAGTACTCAATGGTTGTTATTGTTTTGTTTTTTTTAAATAGGTGCTAGGACAGTAATGAGCAATGGATGTGTGCAAGGGGGAAGGGCAGTGTATTAATTACATATTGTGAGTTGACAGACGGAAAAGATATAATTTAGTTGCACGTGAGGCAATTTGTATGCACTGTGCAGGGCTCTCTGTGCACAGTGGAAAAAGGATCCTCAAGCATCCTCACCTCAACTCACCTCACCAGTGAAAAAAGGAAAAAAAACATGAACGGCTAGGGTGGACACAGGAGTTCAGATGGATCAATGCAAAGGGAGACAGGCTTATGTTTGCAGGATCCTCGATCCCACTAATTCATATAGAACACAAAGGGACAATGACAAACAGTCCTATGTGCCATAGTTCTAGAGTCTGTGTTCCACAGTGTTCCCAGAGTCTGATGTTCCAAAGGTTCTGTGTTCCCAGGGTAAAGTCCTCCAGTCATATCTTCAGGAACGTATAAAATATGTCTCCCAGCTTTGCCTAGTGGAAATGACATGAGCTGTTGGGAGAACTCATTCATTCAGTCATTCAGTCATTCAGTCATTCATCCACTCAGTAATTTATTATGTTCCCTCTTTTTTTAAATTCATTCAATTTCAGGAAATTGGATCAGGACACAAAATATCAGGGAAATGTAGGCCTTTGAAATCATAGGACAATGGGAACACATGGTCCTGTGTGGAGAAGTAATAAAGAATACTCCA
Source organism: Tenualosa ilisha (assembly GCA_015244755.2). Taxonomy (NCBI): domain Eukaryota; kingdom Metazoa; phylum Chordata; class Actinopteri; order Clupeiformes; family Clupeidae; genus Tenualosa; species Tenualosa ilisha. The sequence continues at coordinate 6,858,047 of PYXC01000541.1, read as the reverse complement.
GAAATTATCCTCTATGCAAATACTCCTATATGCCCCCCCACCCCCATCCCCTCCACCCCCAACCCCCATAAGCAGCTTATAGAGACCAGTCTAATGTCGTCATGGATGATTGATTGACAAGTGTCTGCATGCGCAAATCAGTGGAGTCAGTACATCAAAGAAGAATGTCTTTGATATGACATCCATCCATTGCAGGGCAGTGAAAAAGAACACGTTGCTCCCTTTTATTAGTTCACTCAAATGCATAATTTATCATCAGAGTTATGCCCTTTAATTCCTCTGCATAAGAGGGTAGTTGAGGTCTTAACTTGACAGACAGAAAGCTTAAAAAGCCCAAGGCGCAAATCAGAGTGGGTTTTTTTTTCCTGCTCTGTCTTTTTCTTCTTCTTTTTTAGATATTTGAGTCAGAAACCATTAGTGTGTGATTTATTTTTCTCTGTTTCCGTCTTTCAAACGCAGAGACTCACCTGTCACACCCTTCATCAGGCTCCTCACAGACCGCATGCACAAAACCACACACTGCCAAACATAAACACATTTATCAGCCATCTACGGCTTTGTGCCCTTATCTGCTTTCATGACAGCGTTTATATGAAGCATGCTGTGGGATGGTGTGTGTATGTGTGTGTGTGTGTGTGTGTGTGTGTGTGTGTTGAAGGTGGTGAGGGGGGCAGGGGCTTGTTGAGGAAAAAGTCTCACTCCTCACCCCTCTGGTGCACGCAGAGCTGTGTTTAACCATTGTCAAATCCAGCCAGGGTTGCTCTTCGCCGGCTGCTTTCTGCCCCGATTCTGTTTAAGGGAAAAGTAATTACTTTTTTGCGAGCTGCCTCAATGCTTTCAAAAGCCTCCCGAGGCCTATTCCCCTGCGACTCACTGAAATTCACTTAAACCGCTTTTGAGAGAGTAAGCACTCTTATTATTACAGCGAGGTGTGTGACTTTGATTGGGGGGCGGGGGCTGCGGGGTGGTGAGGAAGAAGAGGTGAGGGAGGTTGTGCTTGGTTGCCATTGGAGATAAGAAGAAAGACAGAAAGAAATTAATAGAAAGCTTGGTAAATAAACTGGTTCATTGCCACTCCATTCATCTGCTGCTTAAGAAAAACTAACAAGAGTGAGAATGCTGTGTAAATCTCATCTTCTTCTGGCCCATCCCTTCACATCTAAAAAGGTGGTGCTCTGCCAGACTGATTGATTATTAAGCATTATCAGTCCTCCTTTTATCAGCCCTCCTGGAGGCTGTCTGTTCCACAAGACACAATGAGTCACCAATGGCATCCAGTCCAAACTCAGAAAAAGGGCAGCCCCCTGAGTTAGTTCAACTCTCAGAACTTTACACTCCAAACAAAGCCAAATAGCTCTCTTCAACTCTGGAGCATAAAGCCTTGAAAGAAGCCACGACAGGTGTCAGCCCTATGAGTGACTTTTTTGAGTGACTAATGGTCTAATGGTTCAATTGAATACAGGAGGTGATGGGCAATGACTCTTTGTGGAAAAATATGTCAGTTGGCACAGTCAGGCTGTAAAGAGAGGAATTTCAGGGCTCTGGTGCAGTAGCACATTTCTTCATTTGGCAAACTGAGTCCTGCAAGTCAGCCGCAGAGGTTCCCATTGGGTGTCTCTCCTAGTGGGCGTGATCGCATGGCTCAGTCTCCTCTTCCACTCAAGATGATTCTGCAAGATAAAAGATCACAAGGCAAATCGGTAGCTCTGAGAATAATTTTTATAAAAAAATTAGTCACAGTCATAAGACAATGAATCCCTCTGGAGCGGTTTCACACAACTGTGGATGTGGCGAATCTCTGAGCATAAATTATAAAGCGCATCGAACACATTTAAAAAGTAGAAAGGAATGTTAAAAGCCTAATGTGAGATTTCTTTTCCAGAAGAAATTGTCAGATGCTGGAGCTCATCTAAAGCTAGATTTGAGTACAAGAAAGATCTAGGTTTTGCGAAGAGTTACCATACTTATTTATGGATATTATATACTTATTTTAAATGCACAGCCCCAAGTGTAAACAGCAACATCCAGGTGGGAAATAAAAAGGTTGGGAATTGTGTGTACTGACTTGGAATACATGAAGATCAGTGGCAGGCCATGTCATGATGTAAAAGAGGTTCTGTCAGGCCTCCCGAGAAAATTACAGAATGAAATCATATTTACATCAATACTGACAAAGCCACTAAAAGTGTTTCCACTGCCAGCTCGCCACCAGAAAGCATTCAGGTAGCGTTCAGTCCTTGTGCATCATGTGCACTCAAAATATTAGACTATTAGAAGAGAAAAAAACAACCATGTTGTATATGAATATCATTATTTCAAGGCAAAAACTGCAGCTTCAGAGAGATGAGAGAAGAGAGCCTCTAGTATCTATTTCCTCACCATTATTCATCCATGCCTATTTGTCCTTCATCTGAGGACAGCAGTAGAGTGTTTTCTTTCTTTTTTTTTCTCCACTCTGTATTACAAGTAAGTACACATAGGTATCACTGGTACAGACCAAAGCTTGCTAACAGCCCCAGAGCTGGGAGTCACTGTTGCTTGACCCTCCTGTGAATGAACAGAAGATTTAGCTCCAGTGGTGTTCAGCCACCAGCTGTAATCATCACACAGTATCTTCAGGGGTTCCGAGCTCTTCGAGCATCACTAAGAGAACGAGGACTTGCTTTCCTTTGAAGCAAATGCACACACACACACAAATGTGTATGCATATGCACATGCACACACTCTCGTGTGCTCACATACACACAGACATATTGATTTTTTTATGACTAATACTCACAAGTGCATTTCATCCCTTCTGTCTCTCTTTCTCTGATGGGAACAAAGAAGGAGAAGATGTACAGAAAGACATGGAATCTGAAAGGATATCAATAACATACTGTAGACATTACCTTATGTCTGTATTTGAGTGTGTGTGTGTGTGTGTGCGTGTGTGTAGGTGTTTGTGCATGCACGTATGCTTGCGTGTGTGTGACAAACACCTCATCCAGCAGTGCTATGAGCCAATAGAGACATTGCTCCCCTCCCCCAATAGCAGAACAGCCCCCCACCCACCCACCTTGTGCTGGAGCTAAGCAAGTTCTGCTCTTTTTTCCATTCAGAAAGCCTGCATCCACCATCACAGGTCCTCATCATGTCCTATCTGCCTCTGCTTATGCTTGATGTAGTACTAAAGTGGCAGTGCGGCTGTTTGACTGACCACATCCGCAGATAAGACAGTTAGAGCAAAAGGCAAAAAAAAAACAGAATGGAAGTGATACAAAGACAGAGAGAGAAAGAGAGATGGAGAGGGGGACAGACATAGATTGAAATGCTTTTGATCTACAGTGACTGCTTTTTCTTAAGTGCTTGGAGGGCCCTGAAGATGTTGTGCGCCGGGGATGGTAATTACGATTAAGGGATTTAATCAAAGGAAATGGAGATGCTTGTCCCTCAGTCTGGTGTCGTTGGGTGGCCTCTCTCTTCCTGCTGCCAAACAGAGATGAGACTTTCTACTTTGTTTCCCACTGACCCGTGAACAGTGTAAATCAAGGCTGACATGCTTTTGTGTGTGTACAAATGGAATTTATACCAGGTGCTTTGATACCTGGAGTAAAATACAGAAATGCCACGTAGCTAGGTGGCATGTGAAAGAGGAATGACACTGTGATGAGATTCTTGTTGAAGCTGATTTGCCAGTGTCTCTTTGTTGGATGTGCATGAGTGGTGTTGTTGAGATTGTAGGGCCTAAGGATCAGAACCAATTACTACAAACTATTCATATTCTCCAAGTTTTTGGGACATAATTTGAATCAGAGTTCATTGAAGATTAACATATCACAGCAGTAATTTCTGCACTGTTGCATAGATACCACCGCCACAAATAATAGAACTATTTCCTTTTCACGTCAAGGCACACACTGTACTTGAAACAAGGCTCTGATAAAAGTTTGACAGAAAGACAGGAGTGACTGTACCAACCTCGAATATTTCACCAGCATACATTACAAGCCCGATTACAAGCCTATGAAATGAGTTCACGACTAGTGTGAATCCTCCAGAGCCGCACGCGTGCCATAGAGTCTACCTTAGAAAGAGTCCATGTTCATTAGGCTTGACGGGTGTGATGTTCCCACTCTTTAAACCCCAGTTTCCCTCTGCTCCCTTATTATGTGTACCAAAGGACTTAATTCAGGCGTCTGTGCTAGTGCAGGGGGGGATTGCAAAGTGTCAAAATATTCTCAAATTAAGTGTTAAAATATTTAATCATGGACTTAGACCTTAAATTGGTGGTGGTAAGGCAGTAGCACAAAGTATTCTGCAGTTCCCCATTCAATGAGGTTTTTTTTAATCCAAAGAAGTGACTGAAATATGCATTAGAGCAATGCAATCATTCCACAGCCTGTTTGTAATTATTGAAACTGTACCGCACAAAGACCATGTTTTAGTGAACAGTGGTGATTAAATTAAACACATAATGGAAATATCTGTGAGGGACAGATTGGAATTAAAATGCCGGGCTTTGATCAGGGTTGCAGTTTTGACGGGGTCAGGACCCCTGTTTAATGGGGGCCAGAGACTGTAATTAATTTTAATATGACTCATAACTGAACACTAATGGTTTCGCGGCCCAAACGAGAGGCCAGTTGGCACTCTGTTAATATTATGGTGTCGGCCTCCCCCGAAACGGAGGCAATCGGGGGGCCAGGCAGGTTAAGTAAGTAGACAGAGCCAAATTCACTGCCTCTCCCCAAGACTAGTCTGGGCTACACTGAACAGCGAAATGTGCTACGTAGAATTAACTCTGGAGGACAAACTTTTCCCAGCTGGTTGCCTTTAACCACAATTTTGTGCATTTGGCCATAATGACTTGTCATTTTGAGGATGAAAAACATTTCTCAGACCCAGGCAAACAAGAATTTGCATTAAGCTGACCAGATGTACTTTAAAGGCACAGCTGCAATCTGTTTTAAAACACATGAAACTTTCGTTTGTAAAGACATGAAACTCACTGGATTTTCACTGATATGTTGACACAAAATTTGCTGCAAACTGTATGGTTTACAGCAGAGTTTTGACCATTCATTCTCAGAGTTTGAAGCAATACAAGTACTGATGGAAGTTACACTTTGTGATGATTTTGTTTCAATATATCAGTGAACATTACTGACCACTCGGTGAGGTTTATGTCTATAAAAAACAAAAGTTTTAAGCATCATGCTACCGCGACAACTGAAAATTCTTGGAACAGAGGCATTTGTCAAACTTTTAATCTTAACCATTGCATTTTGTCATAAACAATCAGAAAAAGCTTTAAGTGTAAAAAAAACGAACGTGTCCTTTAAGCTTCCACGCTTTGAAAAGTACAGTTTTTTTCTAAAGATGCATAATAAATCAGATGAAAAGAAAGCAAACAACCAACCACAGTTAGCCTGCATCTTGTTTAGATGGCAAGTTGTTTTGCTTTTCTTCATGTGGAGACAAAGACACAAAGAAGCAGTGTGTGTAACAGCAATAAAGAAAACAACAACCACAAAACAAGGCCTATATCTCCCTGGAGAATGGAACTTTGGTCCTTCTACCAATCACTAGGGACTTGAGTCCCCTTCTTTTTCCTCTGCCTCCTCCTGCTCTTCCCCAGCCTCCCCGGTTCACTCCCTCAAGGCACTGACGCCTGTGTCTCAAGAGCCTGAAAAAGTCTACTTAACTAGGGCACACGAGAAAACTTCAGAGTGTAATTAACAAGACTGCGTGTTTGTGACTCGTCGGCATATTTAGATATGACAGATATCCTGTGTTGGATAAATGAAAGGAGCGCACAGACGACCCTAAAAGGAGATTAGAAGGTAGGCGAGCGTGAAGGGTATTTACGGTGATTGATTAGGGAATACACACTCTCACTGGGAGAGGCACATAAGGATTCCCTCACTTATGCAGGCAGGTTATTACCATAAAGGTCCCAATCTATTAATTTTTCCACAGAGCAAATAAATGAATAAGGTCAATAAATGACATAAAGCAAAACACATGTGGCTTTTGGATAAGCCACTACAATATCCTAAAAGAAAGAAAAGCATCTTATTTGTGGAGGAGGGGGTAGTTTTCTTGTCACTGTGAGATAGACTCCTGTCTGCATTGTGCAGTGCATTGCTTAGGCCTACATACTGTGATAGAACAGGCCCATTGAAACACAACCAAGCAAGAAGAGTTTTACTTTTCTTTAAAGCATTTGATTTGTTTGCAATTCACCCATTATGTCTCACGTAATAGATGGCTGCCACAGGTTTTGCTTCATGCTAAAAGTGGTGTGGGTTTGATTATCTGTACTGTTTTCACACTTCTAATTGGCTTGATAGACAGCCAATGGCTGTGGGGCTGGCAGACTTCTCTAATGAAGCTGTAACTAGGTTGTGTCAGGTGTCTTAACACCTCAGCACCATTTAACTAGTGCCATTGGGTTTGCTGACTTAGGGAAGCAACCCATATCAGCAGAAAGGGAATATCAAGGAAGAACCCGGAGCATCAGCACTTAAATGACAAGAAGCTGAGTGTTGGAATCTGTGGTCCTGTTTGTCAAATCCATCCATCATAAACCTGATGTCCATATGTGTTTTTTATTCTTTTTACTGTTGTAGTTAGTGGGCAACTGTCACCGTACTGACAGGGTGCCACAGCCACAGCTCTGCTAGTAAGAGCAGATGGTCGAACAGCGCCAGTGGGAGTCGCCGTGTTAACGGCGTAGCCGCAGCTCAGCCTCGTGACAACAACATCAAAGGGGGTCTGTGCCAGAGAGCCTTTCAAGACCCTGTTTCTATGCGCACAGTGGAGCAAGAGAAGAGCGACAGGCTCTGGGTGGAAGCACGAGACACATTTGGTAGCAGTCAGCAGTAAGTGCAGAACGCTCCGACATGCACAAAGAGGTCCTGTCACCACCGATCCGCGCTCCAACACACACTGTCTTACTAACGACCTTCAGTGGTGCCATCCTCTGAGGCTTGCTAGGATGAAGTGTCATCCCATCCGAAACACACATGTAGACACACACACTCTCTGTCTATCGCTCTCTCATACACAGACACAGACAGATGGCACATATACTGTGCATGTATGTACACATGTGCAGATGCAGGTTCAGTTACACATACTGTACATACACATGGACACACACATAAGGACATACACACACACACAAACACACACACATACACGCAAACACTTACACGCACACATATAAAAGGTGAATCTCTGTAGTTGGGCTATGAGTACTGCATCATAAGTGCTGCATCTTGTCATCATTGGCCAGTGTAACATCTCTCTCTCTCTCTCTCTGTCATTGGTTTTTATGTCCTCTCTCTCTTCTCACTGAGACACACATAAATGCATCACCATGCTCTGTGCTTTGTCATGACAGCCTCTGAAGGGACACCCTTACTTGGCGAACATGAAAGTCTACTTTACACCATACAGTGTCCTTCACCACACACACACACAGACATACACACACACACGCACGGACACATACACACACACACACATACCCGTGTCCTTAATAGAAAAGGGATGAAAACACTTGCCAGCCTTTTCACACCACCATTCAAACATTGACACAAGGAAATGGTCTTAGCAGTCTTGTATCAAACACTTTGTGTTCTTGAATTATTGATGCCACTGGTCAGAGTGGTGTTTGCCAAAGACAATCTCAAAGCAACAGCGCTCTTTACCTGTTGGCCTCCCCATGAAACATGCTGTTCTGGTCAATAGGCATGCAGCATTCTGACCACAGTGCTTTCCCATCATATAATCTACTCTATACTCTGGATTTGAAATAGAGATATATAAAAAATAATGAATCTTCTGAGTGAGGTTGAAATGCAATGTATTGTACTGTTTGTTGAGAAGTGTTGCCTGTGTACACCTTTTGTTATTTTCTATACCAGACCAATTTAGCTTTTTTATGCACACCTAAAAATAATAGCTATCACATCCCACTGAAGCACTGGACGCAAGCACCCTGGATTAAGCACCTTTTTAAAGCTTTCATTGGCTAACACAAAGAGAATTCCATGAATATGACAACTATGTTTTTAACACCTAGCTATGACCCCACTCTGTTGCACAAAGCATCTGTGAATAACATGTTTGAGAGCCTCTTAGTAACCGTGGAGAGCCACCACACACCACAAATGCGTGATGTTTCGTTTTGATCTGGTAAACCCATCCTGTGTAATGAGCACTTCACTCTCCATTTTAGTTCATTTTGGGAGGATACTTCCAACGGGTCAGTGGTGAACTGGAGAGAAAACAGGGTTTTGAAAAGTTAAACTATGTTCATGGTAACAGTATGGGACCTGAGCATCATCAATAACCACACACAGCTAGAGTGAAGGCAGGGAAAATTAAACAAACATCATACTGCCACCAGCATGAAAATAACCAGGCATGCAAGTGTCTCAACGGGGATTAATTAAAGTGAACCAAATAAATGTTGCTCAACTTAACAAATGATCCATATCCTACTATTGCACAGACTGAGAGGGAGAAGAGGAAAGTTGTTTAAATGGCAGATTAGAAAAAAGATGAACACCACCCTTAATGAAGCTCTGCTCAAACACTAAGGAGATAATGATTGGAGCTGGGACACAGACCAGAGCTCTGAACTATTGAACCAATCTCTCTATCCATGTATCTGACGCACAAGACAAGTAAAGATCATAAGCTGACATTTAACAGGAGTGAGAGAAAGAAAGGTGGAGATAGCAGTCTGAGTCCCCTGAGATGGGGGTGGGAGTGCTCCTATCAGGCAACACATTACATGACATTAGATAAAGAGCTGACATTTCCACCCCCAACCCCCATCCCCCCCGCCCCCAAACCCCTCCAGAGAATAAAAAAAAGTCTGGCCAGAGTAATGTCGCTCCCATGCATCTGAAATGAGTCATGCCAAACATGATGTCACAAGGGGAGTGGTGACTGGTTGCTGCCAGCGTATTGCACACTGCTGCAACTTCCCAGTAGACAAATGCATTCACACAGTGACTCTTAGACCTGTAGAGGGTTTTTGTAGTGCATGAAGGGGAGCATTAGCTAAATGTCACCTCACCCTTCTGGCCTCACAGCTGTAATGGGCAAGGTGCACTCAGGAAATAGCCTAGACTGCCAGGGGACACCATTCAAGTATGCTTGGGGCAGGGGATTGGACTCCCTACTGTATATATAGAACTAAAAGCACATCTGTGGTGACCTTGTCATCCTCTCCTTTGTGATAAATAGGTTGCTAAGTAGCTAGGTACGGACCACTAATAATGCAATGAAGAGCACCCTTGACAGGGCTGGATGGATGGATGGATAAGTAGATTGATTGATTGATTGATTGATTGATTGATTGCTTTTTCAAAGCCCAGAGAACTGAGACTTAGAAAACATTTCCAGAATAGGTAAGCTACATGTACATGAATTAGCATCAACTGATAGACATACACCTAGCACCTTAATTCATGCATGGCATGGATTATATGTGGCCTTTTTTCAGTGTTGTTATATACATATACACATACACATACATAGCTTATAGGAATGTTGTTATATACATCTCTTATAGGAATTGTATGTAACATATGTAACAGTCCATGTCCAGTGTCCAATGTCCAATGTCCAGTATGTGCCTTATACTAAATTTCTCTTCTCACTAATTTTAAATAGTAACCATACATGTATGTAAGGGATATTGTATTGTCTGCCGGTCATTATAGGAAAATATTTCCCGAGAGGATGAACAGGATCCCAACGCTGAATGGGGTCCTGTTTAATTTGTTACTGTTTCATGGCTTCTGTGGATAACAAATAGTTTGCGACACAACTTGAACTTGAAAGATTAGAACGCAGCTAATCTCCTTTCAGTTTCAAAGAAGTTCCATTGTGATAAGTGAATGAACTCTACTTGCGGAATAACAGGCAGATGTCAATCTGAAGCAAAAAACCTGTTGCCATTAACAGCACTGATCTCTAAATATATTACTTATTTATAGAATATTATTTATGAGATCAGTGATTGACAGCAGTCATCATACTTCTGCACAGTTATTATAGAGAAATAACTGACTTCCGAATATTGGGAAGGCCCATTCAAAGTGAACGGAACCTCCCGCAGCATTCTGGAGAGTCTTAACATATAATATGCTAAATAAAGGTATTGCTTATTAACTGAATGTATTACACAACTGTACTCTATGGCAAGGAAATGTTCAAGGTCTTGTTTCTATACAAAGACTCCCATTGTTTCCCATTTCAACTGCACTTCATTACATTTTCATGTTGTCAGTCCATGGGGTATAGGTTTATGGATTAATCTGATGTGTTTTTATATGAGTCATTTTTAAATATTGGCCAAGGTTGGCCTCATCTGATTAATATTCCTTTTACAAGAGTTGGCCTAATCTTGATGGGGTCTTAAAGGTGGCACATTTTCTCTGAAAATAGGGAAATTTATTTAATAATTTACATGTCAGAGTTAATAGTTAATACCTGTGTGATCTGCCCCTCTGATCTATGACTTTTCACAAATGACTTCTGGAGTTTATATTAAGGGTCCTTGAACTTCATAGAAGGCTGCTATCCTGCTTTAATGAAACACTTTAAGGAACAAAACAATGAAGGCTATTTGTCCCAATTTTTGCACAAATAGAAATCTTTGACCTGCTTGGGGAATAGCTGTGAATACTGTGCCTCAGTTACAATGAATGGCAATAGTAAATCCCACCAGCATCTACACTTTCACTCCAGTTGTGTGCTGCCCTGAATATTATTCTCATTCAGCTCATTTAAGGTTAATATTATGTATTTTTTTGTAGGTACTTCATCAAAGATCTAGTTTAACATCTAGTTTCCTTGTCTGAAAACAAAAAGGTAACTGTTTTTCTCAAGGCTTAAGTTTTGCCCTTGAGCACTAAGCTGTACAAAAGTGTTTTTTATGCAGTTATTCTGTTTTCCCTCTGGCCATATAGACACAGATGTATCACAGGACAATAGCTTTAATTATTCATTTGAGAACTGTTCTACAAATTACTTTTGTAACATTGCGATGGCATGCTTAATTTGGCCATTGAAAGTACTTTTTTTCCCTTTAAATGAAAATCATGGTACCCTTTAATGTGGGAATAAATGCAACTCATCTTCTTATAGGCGAGCCAGGCACATCAGGATGAATCACTATGAACTCGTAACTTATTTAATCGATACGATCCATTGATTCTGACCACATGTGACTGCAAACATAAAGCATATGAAAATCATAGAATTAGATTGTTTTCTTTCACTGTGTGTTTAAAAATGGTTACATTTAGAAAATTGCCCTCCCGAGCCCAATTAAAATAACTTACTGTACTTTTGTGACACACATGGAGTGTCAGCGTTCTGTATTTGTAGCACTTTCACCTTTCTCCTGATTGCCTTTTGATTGGACTCTTACCTAAGTCCCAGAACAGGGGAAAAAGAGGGCAGGACACACACATGGCCCCAGTCATTCCAAAACGACTCAGGGCACATTGCTCAGTCAATCACATGGCATGTGTTTATGTATCTATCATATGATAATGGGCTGGGAGGCTCAAGCTTCTTCATCGTGTGCTTTTCTGGCAACAGTCTGGATGTTGTGGACAGTAACAGGTGTGTGTGTGTGTGTATGTGTGTGTGTGTGTGTGTGTGTGTGTGTGCGTGTGTGTGCATGTATGCTGCCTGCTTTGAACATAACCTCTCAGTTCAGCCCTGCTATCTGTGACATCAGGGCCACAGGAGTGGGCCGATTTAAGCATTTTCAGCAGATTTTTATCCATGTATTTTATTTGTTTATTTCTTTAAAGGAATTGGCAAGACTACAGTGGCATAGTGTCCTCCATCTTGACAAATGCTAGCAGTCTTTGATCCACCACCAACTGCAATATTCAGTCTATGGATGATTTATCTGCTCCATTACCTCACACATTTCCTTTTTTAATATTACAGCACCCTACATGCTTCACATTGCACTGTGGGCTATTGTTCTGTCGGACATTTATCACATCCATGTCCAGATCTTTTTGCCAGCAAACAGATCGTCTTTTTGTCTGTATCTGTTTGATAACAGAGTTGATGGGTTGAAAGCTTCGGTTTAGCCTTTTCCTCAGCTTACACAAATCTCTTTCCATGCTTATTTTGACAGATATCTCAGCAATCATCCATTCATCCCAGCTTGACATCCTGCTTGTCTGTGCTAATACTTGAGTTCTGCAGGGAATACTTTGGCAATCATCAATCCAGGTCTGACACAGAAAGAGGCTTTCTGTACTGACTAGAAAGGCTTAGGCTTGTTAAAGGTTTGGTAAACAGAGCATTCTATTGTGCTGACGAAGTTCTGAGTGGAAGGTATGCACACATCTCTTGTTCACACACAGACACAGAACACAAACATGTTGTAGCCCTGAACATATCAAACACTGAACAATTGTCAGTCAACATGTCATCTTTTCCCAGTTGTACAAATGTAACCTTTGTCAGCATGTAGGCCCCATGGCTCAGTAACCTGCAAAATGTTACCTTGTCTGTGTGTATGGCTATGTGAAAACAGTCAACATCATAAACATTCATCCACTCCACACTTCCTCTTCAGCTGAGGGTTTCACCCTCTGTTTTTCAGAGTGCCTGCCTGTCACTCTGACCTGCCACTGTTCCAGTGTGCCTGCTGTTGCCACAGAAACCCTGAGTTTCTGACCAACAGAGAGCCAAGAGAGAGTTGAGAGAAAAGCATCATTAGGACAATCACATGGTCCAGAATGTGGAACCATGAGGAACAGATGGGGAATAATGGCAAGAATGTGCTAAATCAAATGTGTGGAGTAAGAATGACATGAAAAGTTTTCAAGGCAGAACAGTGTACTTTCAAGGTACTTTCACCTTATGGTTTAAAATTAATGTTTATTAGTAGTCTTGTTAAAATCTGTCATGTACCCTTGTGCCAGAGGAACATGTGGTCAGTTTACCCAAAATGAAAAGTCACTGTAGTGAGAGATAACAAAAGTGTCGGAGAATAATCACCGAAACAACAAACAATATCAAAAGCCAAAACCTGGGGGAGGAGAGCCAACACCGCCATCAGACTGAACAGGGTTCTTTCACCGTATCCAAATCAAGCACGTCTGGGCAAAAAGACAGGGAGGACAGCACAGACAAACAGGGAGACCTGTGCAACAAAGTGAGGTCAGTGAAGATCTGAGTTTTGTTACAGTGCTTTCCTTAATTTCCCTCTGGATCAATAAAGTAACTCTACTCTACTCTACTAAAGAACGTTTATTTCCATTCCAGTTTGGGTGGCGATTTACTACTGACTCTGAGCAGAAACAGCAAAGCTAACAAATTTGTTTAGAAAGACATATTGTGTGACAAATTTGTTTAAAAAGACATTTGTGTAGCTTTTCTCATTTTGTCAAGTAGCCATATAATGAGTTTCCTAAGGATCCTCTTTGCCAAGTCAGGACTTATATTTACCGGCAGACAACATTATTCCTATTTTATTCTTTTCTATTCTACTCTACTCTACTCTAGCCTAGTCCTGTCTATTGTATTCTAGTCTAGTGTACCCCTATTCCATTCTGGCATTTAATATGTCCACTAACAGAATAGAAGTTGCCATCAGTTCAAAAAATTCAACCCACTGGTAGCTTTGACATTACATGGGTGAATGGCACCTCATTTCTCATCACTCCTCTCACCAAGGAAAATTACCAGTGTGCTGCCCTACGCATGATGGGAAAACCTAATGTAAGCCCTGTGACAAAAGGGTAACATGGACGATGTGTCAGCTTGCAAGAGCTGTACAGTAGCAACCTACAGAAATGTAGTCATGCATCTATGAGCAGATCACATGGCCTGTTTGCTGTATCTTAGATAGAAAGTCACTCTGTCTCTGGACACACGTTATAAAACACATGCCCCAATGCTCCCCCAACCCCATGCCTTTTTTGGGTGGGTGATTGGAGGGGACAACCAATAATTTATTATAAAGAAATAGTTTACACTAAGGTTTGACCAAGTCTCTTTTCAGACGGTATTTTTAATGCTTGTCAAGCAATCACTCTCAGTAATTTCATCTCCATATTCTGCATATGTATGTGCTTATCGTACCCCCCTTCATTAACCTTGTAGCCAGAGCAAGCATTAATAATGATTGTGTTATTTGTGTGAAGACACTCAAAATGGAGAAGTAATGAATAATTTATACCCCATCAACCACCACCCCCAACCCTCATCATTAGTGGGTGAAATGATTTAATCAGTTGGGATAATATTATGTCTATTTTTTAAGAGAAGCCATCTATGTTTCCATCTTCTCTCTAAGCCAACTATGTCAATGTTTTTAAATTATAGATATATTATGTTTGACATCTAGATTGGATAAGTTATATCAAAAATTATGAATCTAAAGATGTCATGTCTTTTTTTTTAACTGAATGAAAACGAAATGTAACTGGGTCAAGCATTTTCTTGAGAAATTCAAATCAACTTAAATAAGTCAGTATGACAAGCCGCCTTGTTAGCATTCATTTATTCCTCACCCGAAAAGACGCAACCAATTCCGGAAGCTTATCCAAAGACTGTTCCTGACATGGCTGGATTGGGAATAAAGAAAAAAAACAGCTTTTATTCAGACCTTGCCACTGCACTGTACACATCCATGAGAAAGTCAGTATGAAAAGCCAATACCAGAGCTAAGAGAAGGCTTTCTGAGTATTCACAGTCAACCCCAATGCCCCAACGGAGTGTTTTCCCTCTGGGCGCCTTGCAATCTGTGATTAAGGTTCGCTTAGCATTACATTGTCACCTTCACAAACATCCTAGGGGGATGGCAACAGTGTGGCAGGCTTTCGTCACTCATACCGCTGTCTCAGCAAACAAATTAGCTCAATTTTGGGACCGGCAGGCTGGCGACTGGTCGCCTCCCACAACACTTCTATGATTCCCCTGAAGCCTGCCTGGAAATACTAGAAAAAAGATATAATCTGCCCAGAGCAATGGCTTGCATCAGAACTCCACACAGAAGGTGAGGAATTGTTTCAGATGAGTTGTGAATTTATAGAGGAGCTAGTGGATGATAATGTCAGCCGTGTGTGTGTGTGTGTGTGTGTTCACACATGCACTAAAAGTGCCTTCTCACACTCCATCTCATCAAAAACACACAGAAAAGAGGATAAATCCCTGCTGATCCCTGACTATGGAAAAGTCGGTCAGTTGGCAGTAAAGAGAGAGTGAGAGCAGTGGTTCAGAGTGAGCATGGAGGCCATTGAAACAAAGGCAAATACAGGCTTTCTTGCCGCTAAGGTGTGACTAAGGCAGCTGATTTTCAACCTGCGCATTCCCAGTTCCACACAAAGAAGGTAGAGAAAGTTCTTAACACCCCCACCCACATCCTCCACCACCAGCAATACTTGCACACATTTGTTTCCAACACACACATTCAAGGCAAGAGAGAGAGAGGAGGTGGAGAGTAATGGAGACACACACCTGCCTGATACACAATCACGAGTAATTTCACAGCCAATACTACTATATGGATACACACACACACACACACTAATACTATTTTATGTATACACACACACACACACACACACACACACACACACACACTAATACTATTGTATGTATACACACACACACACACACACACATGCACACACACTAATACTATTGTATGTATACATACACACATACACACACATGCACACACACACACCCACTGACACATAATTCATACTCCACTGCAGAGAGGCTGTGAAATCATAAATGCGCTACAAGGCACTCTACGCACACCTTGCAAGAGTGCACTGACAGTACTAGTGCTTTTAAGTGTTTTGTGCACTCGGGAGAGAATCACCAGATCCACGTCCTCCATGTAGCTTCCTTCCATCTATCTCCCAGGGACCTTTTGCCCTCGAAAACAGGACTGATAACCCCCATTTGTTTGTCCTTCAATCTAATGGTGCCCATAAATCACATCATACACTCTTAAGAAATTTGCCACCAGCGAGCACTTCGCTTTCTCCCTCTCTCTTCCCACTGTTGGATTTCATTTATTAAAGTAGCCTTCTCCTATAAGGATGGCAAAACAAGTTTACTGTAGTGTGCTGTGCAATTTCAACATCGTGTGACTGGCTAAGAGCTGTTATTACCTTGCTTCAGTTCTCACAGAAAATGCTTCCCAGGGTGGGCATTTTAATACAAGGCCCCTGCGGGATCCTGTGAGCAATGAGGATATCCATTTGTAATAAATAACAATGTGATAAAGTGCATTAGAGTCATATGAACCACTTTTGGACTAAAGCAATACAATTTCTTACAATAATGCACTCAATCTACTTTTATCACATGTCCCATGTTGACATGTACCAGTGAAATTAATTTAGAAGACATAGTGAGATAACAGGATTTAAGACTTCTACAATACTGTGAACCATGCATGTTTCCATTGGGCTTGGTTAGGATCAGGAATTAGTCAAATTGCAGGTACAACAATCCACCGAATGCAGAAAACTGACAAGCAAAACCATTAGCACAAGCCTTGAGGAATATCACATGAATAGATGGAAGAGAGTGTGTGTGTCAGATTTTGGCCCGATGACTTGGCTTTCAAAGGAAACCCATCTCTTCTGTCCGCTTGCTGTCTGCTGGTCACAGAGACAGTGGAGCCCAAAATGTAATTTAGGAATAAGGTTGAAGAGGAGAGTTTGTAAGGAGAAGCCTCAGAGAGAGAAGGACAGAGAAGGAGTGTGTGTGTGTGTGTGTGTGTCTGCGTGCATGTGTGCGTGTGTGTGAGAGTGAGAGAGAGTGAGAGAGACTTTGAAAGCAGCTCAGTTACAAGGGTAAAAAAAGAAGTGGGCGGACTCGGATGTGTTATGTTAGCCCTGTTTTTAATAATTCATATCATGGTTGCTTTGTTCTGGTGGTGTTTGCTGTGAGCTACTCCTGAACATGTTGATATAGGTTGCTGACAGTTCCGTTACAGTGATAATCAATGGTGTTTGATGCAGGCACACAAGGAAGGGTCTACTACTCTAATACTTCATATAACAGCTTCCCATTATACGCTGGAAACCTGACTGGACCCCTGTGTTGGAGCAGTCCAGAACCAGACCTACGCAACTGCATGCAATACTGCAACCTGTGGAGCGGTAGACATTAAACACTCATTTGAGGGCCATTCACCATGTATCTGACAGCACTGACAGAAATATGTCTCTCTGGTCACTGGTGTGCTGTTGTATCCTCCCCGCTTTTCCAGAGCAAGAAGGTTCCTGGGTTCTTCTTGTAAATTGGCACATTGTGCAAACCTCTTTTACTGCACAGAGTATGGGTTCTATTTGTAGCACAAACCTGAGGAGCTGCACAGAAGTTAGAGAAAAATCTCAGACTGCCACATCATCAAATAATTTGTTCCATACAGCATGTTTAGACAGCACAGTATTCACTTGCGTACATGGCATAAAATCTTGAGAATACGCGGCTGTTGTTTTGTCGTCATAGTCAAAGGACACATGAGCAATTACTCATCAGGGCTTGCACAATAAGTAATGCAACGTTTATGTCTTTTGGACATAAGGCAGGAGATACACTGCTTTCATAGCAAGCAGACATCATGAAATCACAACAGTAAAATGTCAACAGAAGCTGCTCTGAAGATTGGTGACTTTATGGAGGCTTTAACTACCCACCATTATCCGCAGTCCCACACAACATCTCCAGCTGTTCGTCCTTGTTTTTCCACTCCGCCCTCTCCCCTGACAAAGACACACACACACACACACACACACACACACAGAGAGAGAGAGAGACATTTACTGTGAAACGGAAGCAAGCGTGCAGTAATCCAATTTGAATCAGTTGACTGGCAAAGCTAATTAAAGTCAACTTTAGCATTCCCAAACAAAGAATATGGAGGAGGAACAGTAAGGTGAGTTGAGATGTTTTCCAGTCTGACATCCTGTTGCTTACATGTTTGATATCTCATGGCCATTCATTTTTTGCAGTCATAAAATGCTGGGCTGACTCAACAGTGAGTCGCTTCACTAGCACTGTCAGCTTTGTAAACATTCAAATTCTTGCTTCCTCCATCCTGGCTCTACACTGACCCCAGTGGGAAGCATAGACATGGAGGTAAATTCTCCACAAGGCCCGACTTGCCCTGACAAGGAAGGAGAGCATGGAGAAAGAAATATGTCTCTTGAAGTGGGGATTTTGGCTAATCTAATGAAACAATGAATTAATTAATCCATCAAGGGACATTAGGCTCAGTAATTATCCGTCAAAAGTTGAATGCTAGTGTGGCAGGAAATCCATGGTGTGCGGCTAGAATAATCATTCTGTTGGATGTTAAATCCTACCTATCAAAACTCTGTGGCTACTGCAGGCTCTTCTCATTGTTTCCCTTGGCATTTGCCAAATTAGCGTGCGAAGCGGATTTCCATTGAAATATGCCCTGTAAGTCACTGCCTAGGATGGCTTTGTCAGCTCGTCTGTAGTGATGAGTCCATCTCATCCTGGAAGAGGGTAGGGGTGGGGGCTAATCACTGGACAAACAGAGGATTTAAGTCATCAAATTGGCTACGTGCGACACACATTACAACCTGCGTAATATTTATTTATCTATTTATTTATTTGCTTGTTTATTTAGCTTGGTCTGACATCAAGCGGAAATTAAGGATGGCTTTTCTGTGATCACAGCAGGATTAGGTGTCTTGAGTGTGCATTTAATTAGATTTTTTATAGAAAGAAGAGGAATTTAGTCATACAGGTAAAAGCCTACTTTATTCTCATGTTTGTCATATAGGTGACAGCTTATTTTACGCTCACGTCTGTCATATAAGTGTCATCTTATTTTATTCTCATGTCTGAAACCCCATGGTTGGTAAAAAAGTACAAACATAAATGGATGGCACCCATATATAGTGCATCTTCATACATATTTTCTAATAAAATGTAAGCCTAGAAAATGTTTCCAAGTCTAATGTTTATGTTGTACGTCAGCCAGAATGTATGTGGTGATTTATCTATAACATCTGAATGTTATAAACTTATTTCTCGGGCAGTAATGGAAGAGCATTTACAATGCATAAGTGTGTGTTCATGAGAAATGTTTGTATATATGTAATAAAGTGTTATGCCACAAACAACACTGATTACTGAGAAGCATGATTTTCCCCTGTCGATTAGAATACATTGAACAGATTATGAATTCCAGTCACCACTGACGATAATAACATTTAGTACATTCCCATGACATCTATTTGTTCATAATAAACATTCTCACAAAAGTCTGAGACAATGGTTGTCACAGTGGTCATAAAGACACAAGAGTTATTACTCACAGGAACCATCCCAGATCAGAGGCAGAACTTACTGTGCTACTGTGACAGCTTTCTTTGGAATTAGCTAAATTTTAATTGCACTCCGGTAAACATTACGTGTCAAATAATACACTGTAAGAGATCCACTTAATTGAAAAATCAATCTTTTATTTGTGAATCACATCAGAAAATAGCAAGGATATTACTGTAACAATCATTTCTTCACCACCAATTAGTAGGAAATCAGATGGGAGAGTGCTCTTATTAGATAACACACAGGATGAGATATTGATTCCGTTATCTAGTGCTGAGTGGGTTACGCTCAGAGGCCTGGCCAGAGGACACAACTGGCATGTGGTCCTGGAAAGAACAAAGACAATAGCCCAGTCTCAATGTCCGCTCTTACAGACTCACAGACTAAAATGCACGTTCACACTGAGTTTGTGAGGCTTTAGGGGTGTTCCGCTGTCAAATTCTGAAGTGCCTGAGGGCTCGATTGCACAATTTCTGAGCCCTTTCCTAAAGTCAGCATCGCATGCAGACTTTGCTTAATGGAATTACCCACACATAGAGGGAGCATGGAAACATCAAAAGAGCATCTGCAAAGAATTGCCATAAAACGGAAACATGTTTGCAACATTACTTTAGTGTTGTTAACTGAACGATTTGTCACAGGTGGTGTCCAAATCATGCAAATAGCAAGGTGAGCACTCACAGAACTCATTCACTTAATGGCATCAGTTAAGTACATCTCAGAGCTCAGGTCTCAGGGTGGACTTTGAGATCCAGCCAATGTCACATGACTCAACTGGTGAAGAAGGCTGCAACCCACCTTGCTCACTTGCACCCCAAATGTATTATCAGTGGCAACATTTACACATTGGTTTCTTACACACCTTCCACTGATTTCCAGTCTACTGCTCTCACACATCCAGCCTCTGCTGAGTGAACCTCTGCTTGGAGTGTGGATGTGAGCTAAGAACAGGCAGAAGTGTGGAAGTGAGCTGAATTAACACCAAAGCCTTGTAAATCCTATTTGCATCTAATCTCAGACTGAGTCCTATATAACAGAGTGCCTCAGAAGACTCTGCAAGGCACTGAAACATCCACCTTGTGCAGACAGACTCTCTAACAGCTGGAACATGACTGAACTGCTTATAAACATTCAATCGGCCCACACCAACAGTAAAAACACACAATAACTACAACCTCAAGGCGAACAACATTATCTACTGAAAAACACATAATAATCTGCACAGAAGCTCACATGTATCACAAATTCAAAAGCATTTAGCAATTTTACAGCATACTACAACACAGACTTATTTGCATATTTGAATATGTATATTACCTATGTGTAGGCTGAATGTATTTATAATTTTACTATCCAATTTATTCAGACTTACTCTAAATCACTAAATCAATGTTTGCCCTACAGTGTGTGTGTGTGTGTGTTTGTGTGGTGTGCATGCACGTGTGTGTGTATGTGTGTCCGTGTGTGTGTGCTCACGTGCTTGTCACACACTGATATTCCTGTCTAAAGGAGGATAGGACTTTCACAACAGGTAACAAAATGAGCCTGCAATCCATCCACGGCTGTTGTTCGCACTCCTATAATTACAATATTCTGAAGATTGTGTTTCCATATCAAGAAAAATACATGAGTGGACTATTTTTCCATTGCCTTTTACTACCTAGAAGAGAGTTTGTTCTAGCCTGATGCATTAAACGCTTTCACATCGTTTCACTTTGTGCAAAACGTCTGAAACCTATCCACTGGCAAATGTTCGCTTCATGGTGGGCAGATACTTTCGACTTCAAACAATCACCATTGTTTGGTTGTGATGTGTGTTGTGCGCCAGAGCGCACCATTTGAATTCTACGTTATACCTTTCAGCCCTCCCTCTGTCTGCTGACTGGCCCACACAGCTCAGAGCTCAGGTGTGAACCAGTGCCCACGGATAGCTCCCTGACCAGTGGTGGAGCTAAATGAGAAATTGAGTGGAAGCACAAGGCAGTGCTAGCCTGGCTAAGTTTGGATCACTAATGTAAGTGAAACGTCTTATGTGCAGTGCTGCTGTACACACATACAAGTGAACTACACATGCAAAGAACAGAGAATGAGTGCGTTGTGCCCTCTCTCTACCTCTCCAAGGAAAGATCCAGCTGCAGCCTATGCCCATTCTATTGGAATTATGTGGACTAAGGTGTGGGAAACAAGAAAAAAATGTGTTGGCTTTAATGATCTTCATTTAATGATTTTGCTCAGTATCACCCCCGTGACAAGTCAGCCTAATTACTGAAAATTGCCCTTTACTGAATGAAGTCAGACACTGTTCTGTGTTTTCAAGCTAAATATCTATAAATGTTTTTTTGTCTAGCACTTGCATAAAAGATAAACACTGTTCTCCTCTTGGTGCTCAAAAATAGGGACCCAAAAATGTAAAAGATAAATAGCCCTGTCAAATAAAAATGTATTCTCTGCTGTATATTTACTGAATAAGAAAGTCACAAAAATAGAGCTTCCATCTGAATGTCAGGGGAAATTGAGGACAAGGAGGAAAATAGACTGGCAGACTGCTAGACTCCGATTCAAATTTGAGATGCAACAATAATCTGGACTTTAGACCCCCTAACCCCCACCCCACCCCCAGAAAAGAGTGGGCATATCCTGATAGAGGTGCTTGACACTGCCCTTTATTTTTGATTGAGAACCAGATTTCAGCTTAAGGAGACAGCTATAATGACTTGAAGGGCAAGCAAGAGGGAGAGAAGTAAGTAGTCAGGCAAAAGTGTGTGTGTGGGGGGGGGAGGGGGGGTGGGGGGGGATAAGGTTGAGAGGCAGGAGGAGAGGATTTTAAGCCACTAGGATTCAATCCTTACATCCCCCCTCAGGACTCCTGAGGACTAAAAAGCCTTCCTTTCTATTTTCTCTCTTCTGCTCTCGTCTGCCCTCCTCGCTAGGGTCCATTTCCAGCCACAAGCCCTCACTCTCCATCACACTCAGTCAGCCAGCACAGCCTCCCCCTCTCTTTCACTCTCTCTTTCAGTCCTTTCCTCACTTGTCAGTTTTTTCTTTAGCTCATCACACACACACACCCCACCACCACCATCACCACCACCTATGCATGTTTCTGTGTAAGTAAAGAGCGTGTCCCTGTTGTTTCAGCTGTATTCCTTAATTTCTCCTTTAGAGTGGAGAAAGCCGCGAGTCCTTGGAGCGGCATGGTTGCAAAGGACGCTTTGATCGTGCAGCGACTGCGGCTGCGAGGGTGGTGGTGGTGGTGTTGTTGTGGGGTCTGAGTGTGCGCTTAAGCAGACATATCCCAGATATTCTTGCAGCCGTTCCCCAAAGATTTGCATCATGCTGAGGCATAGAAGAGAGGCTAGTCTTTTTTCCAACAATTCCTCCTCCCCCTCCTCCATCAACCCCTCTTCCACCTCTTGGCATCTCTTTCGCTTTCTTTCTCACCATCCTCTGTTTCTCTCTTCATTTTCTCCTTCCATCACCTTCAGCTGTTCATCCTCTTCTCTCCCAGGACAGCTTGGTCTCCTCTCCATTTATTTCTATGCCTTTCAGCTCCCATTGCAGTTTTCAAAATGCACCCCCACCTCTCTCTGGCTCTCTCTCTCTCTCTCTTCCCCCACACTGCATTCTTTTATTCTTCCTTCCTCTCTGTCTTCTTGATTGTGGCTGGCTGTTTTCTTCTCCTTGCCACATTCACACCTCGACAGATAGACTGCAGCGCTGCTCTGCTGTACTGTCTGCCTGAGCAGGGGAGGCTGATACGCTCTTTCTGTAGGCAGAGGAGGCCGATCTGCTCTACTGTCTGCCTAAGCAGAGGAGGCCGATCTGCTCACTCTATCAGCAGAGGATCTGCTTGAACATGCACTAGTTGACATTTTGATAAAGACCGATTGTATTCAGATTAGGCAGAAAGAGTGGTAAAACAACAGATTCAAGCCTCTTTGTGTGTGTGTGTGTGTGTGTGTGCGTGTGTGTGTGTGTGCGTGTGTGTGTGTGTTCGTCCCGTTTTTCATTTGTTTTGTAGTTGCTGTTCAAAAGAGGAAACCAAGTTTTACCTCTTAGATCCAACTGGCCCATGGGTGGGGAAACATGAGAACAGAAACCAAAAACACAATGTAATACAATGCATAACATAAATGCTTAGAAAAAGTGAAAAACAAGAACGTAGTGGTGCAAGTACACATTTGTGGAAAAAGACAAAGAAAAAAAGGCCAAACACAATGTAGACAGGAGGAGGACTTGTGTCAGTCAAAATCCCCCACTTCCTAAGAACCAAAGGCCTTTCAGACAAGTCTTGCCACTCAGTGGCCACCTTGGTAACACCTCCAGGCAGTTGTTTCAGACTAACAAGATAGGCACCTATTAAAATGAACAAAGAGATATCCATAGCTCCAAATAGGAAGGTGATGCTGACATACAAACGGTATTGTTTGAATCCTTGTTTAAGTCTGAATTACACATTACAGAAATCTTCTCCCAATTTGAAAAAATACTGCTAAAAAAGGCATAATTTGCATGTTTACTTGCTTGTTCACTGTGCATGTACCAGGTGTCACCATACCTATTACCATAGTGTCAGGGGAAATAAACAAAATCAAGGCGTCAATCATGCCACTTCCAACCACTCTACCAACATTGCACTGCAGGACTTTCAGTCCCACCATCTCCAATTCCACCAGCTTTGCTTTACAACCTGTCCTATTATATTGCAGTGAATCTGGAAGTGCTCGGTCTCCCATTAAAAAGTCTCTGTTAATATACCTTAAGCCCCAAAATAGCCCACACCTTGCATCACATCACATCGCCACGTACATGCCACTGGAGGAGAAAGACAAGACAAGGGCAAAGTAGGAATCGCCACAGGCAAAGTACTGTCTGCATAAGTGTGGCAGACCTAGTATGGACAAACAAGGCCATCAAAGACATTCAGTGGCTGGGTTTTCATCATACCTTTTGTACATAATAATTGTGCTATTGTCAAGAGGTTGAGAAAACACATTAGCACGTGGTCTGTGTTTCCATTAAATGTTGATGGCATCAAAGATGGGTATTATTTTCTTGCTTTAGCCAGGTAAATACAACGTTGGTTTTGGTAAGCTCTTGCAGTTTAACAGCTATTGTGTCCACCAAATCCTGTGGTTGTTACTGAGTTCAAAGACGTGAAGGGAGGGGAAAAAATCAAAAGGAAAAACCTTTCTTTCCTTGTCCATTTCTGAAAAGCCACCTCTTGCAAGAGTAAAAACCTTAATTGAGATTTTTTTCAATATTCACACACTTCCATTTATTTTTCATTTTGCAATTTAAATTCACTCATTGTCCAAGTGTGGTTAGTTAAAAAAAAATCACATTATTCATACTTTATTTTGCAGGTTCAATGTTGTATTTTCTAACTGATTTGTTAATGGAGGCAAGAACACCCATGGAATTCTGTGGTTCTTGATGACATATGTTTACAGGACTGTTCAGCAGCCTTGTAATGTCTATGTAAAGTATGTGTCCTTGCGTTTCCCTGCAATATTACACAATTTGAAGAAAAAATAAGAAAGAATTACAACACAAATTTGTCAACCATATAATAGTCTTTGTAAATTTACCATAAATACAAAAGACAAATATCTTTTAAAATAGATGAGAAGCTTTAGAAATTATCCAATGATTATTTAATGATTATTCAGTAATATAAGTTGTTATGAGTTGTTTCCATGATTTTACCAACTTACTACCACAAGACTCTTCTCTTATTGCCAATCTGTAAAGATTTACCAGAATGTCTTTCATGCATAACCTGATCTGTTCACATACACATTTACATGATCAGTCAGTAATCTCAGTGAGTGATACATCACAGTAACCTGTTTCATTATAATGAAATGATGTAATCATATTCACATTACACTAATAGTTGGGAGATTAAGCTGACCACCAGGGTACATTAGCTATGACTGCTGCTCTCCATCTAACAGAGAGCTTCTGCAGCACACCAAAGCGGAAAAAATAGAATTGGTCTCTTTAAGCACTGATACTTTGGCCACTGATTTTACTTACAAATCCAATAAAATGGACACCTGCCCAAATTTCTCTTCTCAAATTGCAATAGGTGAACCAAGTGGCTGAAACTCATCACGACCATGACAACTATCTTTTTTTAAAATGCACATTCTATACCATATACCATAGTGTCTGTCATTGTAGTGTGTCACCTTCATAAGCTAATTAGTGACTATATTTACAAGAATTACCGGTACACAGCAGCGCCGCTAGAAATGTTGTGCCCTATGACACATAATTATTTTGGGCCTCCCAAACATTGATTATAATATTAAAATGTTCTTTAGGGCCCCCTATCAGTGCCAGGCCCTTGGAATCATCTGCTCACATACTCTGTTGACATGTATGCATTTCCTAGACAGATCTAGACCATAGCTAAAATATGTTTAAAGTGTTTATCAGGCTTGAGATCTCCATTATGTTTGAATGAATACTGGGGGACATAATTTTGTATCACTTTGATCACCAGCAGAATGTAGCTTTAGGCATGCTTTAGGCAAAGATGTTAGATGAAGTCATCATCATCTTTATTTGCCAGACTCAGGGTCCAAAAGAACACACAGACTATACATGTCCAATGCAAAAACAAACAAATAAAAACAGAACCAAACAATCAAATAAAAAAAACACAACATTCTTATAAGACATTCATACCAGTGCCTCCACATTGGTGACTGGTATCGAATTGCACTGTAGCTGGGATTAGTCAGTAAAGTTACAGTGTTGTTCTGTGACTTGTTTAAGCAACAGATAAATTTATACATCAGGTTCCTCAGCAATGGTTCTGTTTTGGTCACGGCTTGGCTGATCATAAACAACTGATATGAGTTGAAAATTACAAATATGTTTCAAAGTAAACTAGAGATGCAATTCCTAAAGGAATTACCAGTGCATTCAAAACATGTAAAAATTTCAACTTCAAATCAAACTCGGGTCAGACAATTGTCAGTCAGTAGTGTTCACCATGGCACTAATGTCAGATAATGGCCGTATTGACCAAGAAAGGGAAGAAGGGAATTTTCACTTTGAGAGCATTCATAATTCTAGCAAAGACTTTTATTTTGGCAGAGTTCTATGCACATAAAGATTCTGTGCTTTTTGGAGCTCCAGATTGTGTGCATAGAAGCTAGGGCAATTAGACTTCTCAAGCTAAACATGTTACAACAAGGAGTGATTTGTAGCCTAGCACATACCTTTATTTTGCAGTGCTCTTAAACAAGATCTGTACTTTTGGGAGCTGCTTCACATTGTATGGTTAGAAACTGAAGCCATTAGATTTCTCAAAGCATGCATAGGTTTCGACAATGATTTTTATATTTTATTTTATTTTTCACCTACAATACATTGCCAAGAAGCCTATGTTATTATATTAAGCAGGAGGCTTAAAGTTGAAAATTCAGCTTGGTAAGCAAGATATTCAAAATCGGCAAACCCAAAATTAGGTGAAATAGTCTTACCAACCTAAACCATCAGCGCATAACAAAGCGGAAATTTTCTTGGTCAAAATGTTTTAAATAGTGCAATGATGCCTCTAGTGACATCCTTGTAAGCTGTGTTTAGTGAGAAATCATGAGAACGTGTCATACCCAACATACTTTGCCTAAATAAAATTTAACATTCAAAACTCGTTGCTTAGTGAACAAAATATGTAGAATATATAGAATCTGCGCCATAAAATTACCTGAAGCAGGTGACTTTTCCTTAAATTTGCTCACAGGTCTTTTTCTAGAACTTTTCTGAGAATTGTATCTCGTGATATATAAGACCGTGATAGCACTATTTAAAACAATGTTTAGCCATTTATGACATGCAGTAGTCTAGGCCTAGTGAGCTCTAAAACAAGCTCTACATTATGTTTACAGACATTAACATATAAGCTAACCTCAGCCATTAACATTATGTAGATGAGGGCAAACCTCAACAAACTTTGTTGTTACGACGTGGTTAATGTCAGCAGGGTAAGGAAAAAAGAAGCTCAAAGTTCATTAAAGACTTACTTTAACATAACTGATTGGTGCTGAGAATATGTACATTCAAATTCGCCTGCAATATCCTGTTGCTGGCTAACTGTCGTATTTGCTAAAATTCAGCGTTAGCACCGGTTAGCTTGCTAACAGGCAAATTGGGTATAATCAGTGTACATAGCAAACTGGCTAACCATACTTGTTAAAAAAAAATAAGATCGTACCCCACTACCCCACTAATGGACGAGTTAGCCCCTAGCTACTGTGCATGACGTGACACAGGCTATACAATTATACTGTATTTAGTTAGCTAATTTAGTTTTGTTACTATTCAGCTTGGTAAATAAGATAATAAAAATCAGCAACCCCAAATCAGGTAAAATGATCTGTTTATAAACTTAAACAGACAACTAACAGAATGGAAAAGTAATTGTCTAAAGAAGCAGACAGAATGTCTAAGCAGTAATCTGACCTAACTTAGGTCTAAACTGAAGATTTCAGAGAGTTTTGTAAAGAATGAATGAGTGCAAAAGTTCCTCAATGTTGAAAGAAGATGACGTTGGTTTAATATTCAATATATTAAAAGTGACTGGAATAATACAATAATTGTTAGCGTGTATTGTTAGGGTTAGGTAGTTAGGAGAGTTAGACAGTAACCATACTTTATTTTGTTAGAAGAAAGTAGGCTATAGCTCATGCAGACAGAGGGTTTGTAAGATAAAAGGTGTGATATTGCAGACACAGAGAGATAAACATTGCCTTTATTGTCCAGTTGGAGGGACAGCCCAATTCAAATAGAGCCCAAGTCAGTGAAGATTTAAGTGGCTATAAGCAGCTGGGAGTATAGGACAGCTGCATAATTACTTTGGCCAGAAATTATGTCACAATGACCCTCAACTCACTCTAATTATGATTGCGATACAGTGCATTGCTCAGCATGCAGTGTAATAAATATATAATTAATATATAAATAAATAGACACAGAGTGACAGACACAACTCACTGACAGGTGTAGGAACACAGCAGCTTTGCCTAAATCAAACCCAACCACCAGCAAGCCAAATTATGACATCTGTGCATCTTTACTGCCTCAGTTACCAGCAAGGCTTATGGTTTATAACCAAACATGTATGAACGCAATGCTACAGCTGTCTTCATAGACAGTATCCAGAGTTAAGTGCCTGGCAATTGATTTGCCTGATGTGTGGATGCAAGAGACTGAAACCACAGAGCTGGTCATGTGCTGCTGGCTATGATTCAGTGTTACAGGAAGCCTTTGATAGACAAACAAGAACAAAGAAGAAAGCAAGGGAATTAAGCCAAATATGAGACGGCAATGCTGTTAAAATAATACTGAGGGATCCTGTCAAAAGACCAAATAATCACAGCAGTGATTGAAACAGTAAAACACAAAAACAGTGAGACAGAGCAAAGGTGAGCAACAGCCAATTCCAATGGTGTTAATTAAATTGTCCTTGAAGATAAAATATAAATGCCTATGGCTGTCCATTCTTTATGCCAGTGAATAAAATATAACAACTTGTCTCACTTCTGAACTGAATATCAATTGACTTCATCTGACAATGTAAGTAGACTTCAATTGACATTTAAGTGTGCAGCCTTGCCACCTCGCACTATAAAATCTTTTTCAGTGGTGTGTTAGCTGTCCTTTGTTTAGTCAGTGTGAGTTTCCTGAAAATGCATTTTTAACTCTGGATCTTTCAAAAATGATGCAGGAAGTTCAGCTTAATTTAACTAAAGAAGGTAACCATCTTGAGAGTATCTTAGTAATTCATTACCTGAATGAGGTTCTGTAACCTAAATGGTAAGGTAGGGCCATGACAGACTTTTCTCCTCCTGTTGTCCAACTAGCAGAAACTAAGATTGAAATTTCACAAGCACTTCAGAGAATAAGTGAAATGTCCATTTGTTGAGTATACCAATACCACACAATCCCTCTTCCTGGTCACTTTTTTACCAGAAAAGGTGATATGATTTGTCGTATCCTGCAACTATATAGATCTCTGGGAAATGCCTTGCTGGTCTTTTATGTGCAAGTGTTTCTGAATTACTTAGTCTAATCACGCCATCATGACTCATGGTGAAATTATAGTGCAAAAATCTCGGTGCACCAAGAAAGGAAAGGTGAGAGAGATGAATAAGTGCTAAGAAGTGCTACAAATTAAATTGCCACTAAGTTGAGATAAAGGTCTTGTGACACACCACTGTATCTGCAAGCTTATCGCTATGGACAAATGACAAAAAGACAGCACAGATATAAGCATATGGTGATCATAAAATAATAACAATAATAATGGAATCATTCAGTCAGTGTGCTGTCCCATTTACTTGCATGCACGAATAACAGATCTCACAGTTTCTTCATCGAGCACCCATGGAAGCAGACGCGTGTTTATAGACTCTGATACGGAGGTAATGGAGCACATGGCAAACATTTCATGTTGTGACAGGGGGTTGATTTAAAGCTATGACAGCGAGGTGTGAACACTGGCTGGTAAACTGACAGTTGACATTCTCGCTATTTGAGCTTTGGGCAGAATAGCCTCAATTCTTTGTGACTCCTGACTTTGTAATGGACACTACCATTTTATTAGTACTTATTAGTGTTTTCCATGTAGTATTATAAGCCTATCATTGACTATGATTACATGCACTGCGAATTCGGAATAAGGTCAATATTCTGGTTAGGGCAAGATCTTGAATAATCCGTTTCCATGTGTGGAAGAGTAGTGTGCAACGAGATAATTCTCATTTACATATCAGTCGCTATGAGGTGGTTTGAGGTGGTCTTCCAGTCTCACAAATGAAGTCATTTTTTACTATGAAAGGATGTTTTGTGAAAACATATCGGCAGCTTTGGCCTCTTGTGGAAACGGTGAAGACCTGGCATGTGAAATATGTAGGTGAGAAAGTTTATCAGCACTAATTCATGCAAATTCTCCATTGTCATGCATCATGCATAATACATTGCGTGTTAGGGTCACTGCAAACCATGGTTCAGATCACTGAGTTTGGAAGCACTTGCAGACTGAAAAAATGCTTCTGAATCCCTGTGATACTTTGTATGACATGCAGTGTTCAAGCCATATGTCTGTGCACATGGTAACACATGACATACTGTACAGTGCGAGGGTCAACATAGATAGAAAGACAGGAGTTTGTGTGTCTGTGGCACGGAGTAAGAAGAGAGAACATGCAAGTGGGTGTGTGTTTGTGTCTGTGTGTGTGTGTCCCTACAGCCCCTTTTACACTGTTGGATTCCTCGTGTTTATTCCCCACAAGAAGTGGGCCACTGCTCCTTTTTACACTAACCAAGACGTTTAGGTCTTTTGGAAAATGTGGTAAAGTTGGTCAATGTCACTGGTGCACATGCAAATATTGTCATTTTTATTGGTGCATTGTAAAGCCCTATTGCTTAGTCGGTTCTTATGTTTTGGAACACCAATATGATGATTCGCTTAAATGTCCCTTTAGGCCTACATTTATTACTGGTCATACCCTCTTTCATCCAGAGGAAGTAGTGAGGTCTAATCTCAAAAGGTCTTGTGTATGTGCGCATGTGTGTGTGTGTGTGGTGTGTGTCATGAACAGAGAAGGAGAGATAGACAGAAAATATGTTTGTGTCTGTCTGTCTTTGTGTCTGTCTGACTGTCAGTGTGTGTGTGAGATAGAGAGAGCGTGTGTGTGTGTGTATTTGTGTTCGTCTGTACTTGTATGTGCACGCGTGTGTGTGTGTGTGTTTTCATTTCCTCGCTGGCAGGTGAGAAGGATTACACACTGTGGCACAGACAGGCACAGAGGGGTTCAGCTTGATGGATGCTGTTTGAACTGGAGAGAGGGACCTTCTTTTTATTCCACTAAGCACTTTCTATCAGGGCTCTGCTTATGAGCACTGATAGTCTGGAAGGTCTTGGCTTCACACAATAGCATCAACTGTCAAGTCTGTGGCTATGAAACTTCAAAAGGAAACCCTCTGGCATTTTAACATCACAGACATACAGTCTGTTCTTCTGCAGCTAGCTTTCCTACATTCGGACACCATCGCTGTCTCTACATTTTTTTCACTCTTGATATGATTTTATTCCCTCCAAATATCAGTTTTCCTGGTTTGCATGAGCAAAAAATTCAAATAAATGACAGGGGAGAGGTGACTGGTGTGGTAAATACACTGAAAGCCTTGCGAAACTCCAAAGATTGAAGCCTTCAGCTTGTTTAACATGAGTGGGTGGGAA
The DNA here is from genome assembly GCA_015244755.2 of Tenualosa ilisha. Taxonomy (NCBI): domain Eukaryota; kingdom Metazoa; phylum Chordata; class Actinopteri; order Clupeiformes; family Clupeidae; genus Tenualosa; species Tenualosa ilisha. Next base: position 6,826,408 of record PYXC01000541.1, on the reverse strand, counting down.
AGGTTGTTCGTCACTGTATCCTCACTGGTGTGGTTCGGCCGTAGGCACAAAGCTGAAGGCTGAGTGCCAAAGGTAACCATACCCATGGGGATATCCACAAACAACCTCACCACCATGAGTGCTGTATTACTTTTATTCAACAGTTCCATTTCCAACTAACAAAGTTTTAAGACAACAAAATTTTTTTCTACTGGTTAGTTTTCATTTCTGTTCGCTAATCCTTAGTTTTGCATTTTGTGTCTCCCAATTCCGAGCAACGCAACAGTTAATCAATGACTTTGAAGTTCAGGAAGAGCGGCTATATTGTGCTTGTGCACACGCCTGTTTGCTTGTCTGTATGTCAAATGCCAAGCTCTATATTCACTCCATTAAAGGAGGAATCCAGTGTGAATCAATCCATGGCCCTATTGTTCAAGATCGCTGAGTGCTGTTGGTTGGAAAAACAAGGACAATATTTGATACAACATACAGCCAATAGCGGATCAACAGCTAAAACTGAACTGAACGGGGCACAGAGACTCACTTTCATTTTCATTTTGCTATGCCTCATTCAGTTAACGTGAGTTATCGGCTTGTTCGGTCTGTGTTGTATTAAATTTTCTGACTCTATTTCCAAAACACAGACCTCGGTGACCTCGAACAACAGGGCTATTGATTGATTCACGCATTGATTTCTCCTTTGAGACATTTTCTCTGGTGAGAATTGCCAAATGTGACTTGTGAAAATCACTGCTCTCTCATTTTGAATCAATGGAACATTTACATCGTTCAGCTCAATGGAAAATGTGGAGTGATTATTAGCCATCAAGAGTCACCCATGGTATATCGTGTGATATACCCACAACTAGTGATGCATAGGAAGCGTCTTGTCCAGTCAGAAATTGATAACTAGTTTGACCAAACTGTTGTATAATGTAAAATGAAGCTCTGTTGCCTTACAATGGCAGGATAAGATGTTATTGAACTATAGAGATTGTTTTCTTGACTGCCTGATCATTCTGTTTGATCACTAGACTGAATACAGGATATATAGGCACCAGTAAAGGGGTGCTGCATTGAAATTCACAGCTGGCAGAAAGCATTTCATATTCATCAGCCCTGCACCAGGAACAGGATGTTGGTAATAATGACTGTTCTCTAAGTAAAGGCTATAGAAACATTCTCATTTTAATGTACAGTGTCAATCATTATGTTTTTATGTGAAAATTAGAATCAGCAGAGTTTTTAACATGTGTATACAAAGACAAATTAGTTTTCTACTCAAGGGTTAATGAATCCAAGGTACTGTTATGTTGCCATGGAGAAATGACAGCTGTCCACAGAGAAACATATCTCACATCAAACCAGTGACACATATGCATAAGCAAAACAATTAAGGAGTGCAGAAGATGTGATGAGCATTTGGTTCTGATATACATTAAAATAAAACACATTAAATCCTCAAATCCATCTTCACTTCTTAGGCTCTCAATTTCAAGTTATAATGTCTGTCACAGAAAATTTTGTGTGTGTGCTTGCGTGCATTTGTGTGTTTGACGTTTTCTCACAGAGAAAAGCTTAAGGGTGTTCATGCAATATAATATAGTTATATAAATTATATTATATTACATATAAATAACCTAACATGATTATAGACTACAGGCCAGCTAACTGGCTCACCTAGCCTCCCTGCTACCTAGAGGAGCACAGCCAGCCATCCTCCCGTCTCTTTAGCGGTCCAGGCAGCAACCAGTACTGGTTCGCCACCACCACCTGACCTTTGCTTCAACTTGGGCATAGATGCGCCCTCCCTCGGTGCATCCCATGGAGAATGCCCCACCGATCCGATCTGGATGGCAAAGCCAGTGCCTCTCATTCCCCCACCCAGTGAACAGAAGGCACACGCAGCCCGGTCTCTCAACGTTTCAATCATCTACAGATTAATAGTTTACTTCTCTTCTACCCCCAAAGGAAATCCATGACTTGAGCCTATTTCTTTCAGCTTGAGAATTGTGAATATTGTCCACCTCTCTGACAGATTGCTGACGGCGATCCAGACATGCTTAGCACACTTCCACTGAAGAGTGTACGTGAGCGTCCACCGATGCTTCTTGTTTTGCTCGCAGCAGCAGCCACAATGGTCCCGCTCAAGCTACTACACACAAGGTCGTTTCAAAGATGGTTTCTGAGCCACCGTTTGCACCCCAGGAAGGACAGGCCCAGAACTGACCGTCTCGCTGGAATGCTGGTAGGCTCTAGCTCAATGGGGGGACCACGAATAGCTCGTCTGAGGTGTCACCATGGGTCCGGTCCTGAGGAGAGTGGTGGTGATGATAGATGCGTTGCTGATAGGCTGGGATGCCATAAGTGACAGCGAGTCGGTCAGGGGGCTGTGGACAGGTTCCCAAGCCCGCGTGCACAACAGCATCTTGGAACTCCTGACAGTGTACCTTGCACTGAAACACTTTTCACTGTGACTCACTAGGCGGCATGTCCTCATACGGACAGACAACATGGCCACAGTAGCCTACATAAACCGCCAGGGAGCCCTCAGGTCTGCCCAGATGTACCACCTGAATTCTAATGTGGGTTCAACCGCACCTGCTCTCACTACACACAGCTCACCTCCTCAGTGCCCTGAATTGCAGTGCAGAGCTGCTGTCTAGAGGCTCTCTGCAGGCTGCCAACTGGAGGATTCACCCCCAAGTTGTGCGGATGATCTGGGACAGGTTCAGGATGGCTCAGGTGGACCTCTTCCGAGGAGAACGCTCGCTGTCTGCTGTGGTTCTCGATCACAAATGGTTCTCGATCACAAATGTTAACACATCTGTGGCTTCATACGCAGTTGTACGCTTCTCCTGAATTCACCCTCATACAGACAGTGCTGGACAAAGTGTGCACTGAGAGACACACCATCACCTTGGTAGCCCCCCACTGGCCTACACAGACATGGTTCTCAGACCTGACCTTCACTGCGGGAGCCTTGCGCTGCCACCTTTCGGACCTGCTGTCCCAGGAAAGGGGCACATTGTAGCATCCGTCACCCGCACTATGGCTGACTGCCTGGCCCCTGAGCAGGAGCAACTCCTGAGTTGGGGTCTGACCTCACCTGTGGCGGAGACCATCCAGGGTCCAAGAGCCTTGTCCACCAGATCTCTGTATTCCCTGAGATGGCTTGTGTTCACGTGGTGGTGTGCAGAACACAGCCACGACCCACTCATTTGCCACTCATTCTGTCTTTCCTTCAACACATGTTCGAGCAGGGTCGCGCCTTCTCAACCACTCTATCTGGCAGCCATCTCAGCGTGTCATGTTAGTTGCAAATGTGTCCCCCTGGCTGGCCATTTCATCAGGGGCGTGTGGCATTTACGTCCCTCCCCCACTCCCTGGACTCAAGGCAGTTCAGCTATTAAGCAAGTGTGAAAGAGGAAGATTGCCTGACTGCTTACCCCAGGCTTAGTTAGAGTGGTTTCAGCAGGATGGGTATCACTAAAGGCGATATCCCAAAGGTGGCATCTCGTGTTTTTCTCAGAGAACTAAGGTTATATGCCATAACCTTACATTTTTTAGGTGGAGATAGGGGGTAAACCTGCGCATCACATACACTACAGCACCACAAGTTACAGGCTATTAAGGATACTGTTAAGACTTTACAAGCCATTAATAAGTAGTTGTAACCAATAAGCAGTAGCCCACTCTTACTGTACATGCCTGTCTGTTTTGTCTTTGACTCTGTCTCTGTGTTTTACAGTGCAGAGTTAATATACATGCATTCCAAGCCATCTGAGTGGGGTTAATGATGCTTTAAAAGGGACTACCTGGCAAGGGAACAGCATTCCCTCTCTCTTTCTTGCCATCTCATTTATACTGACAACATTTAATCTTAAAGGCTAGTCAGCAGTGACCTTTTGTTTCCAGATAGTGATTCTATATTCATTCATGCTGTTTAGCTTTGGTTTTACATTCATTTGTTCAGCTTGCATCTCTCATCTGTTCGCTGCATGGATTCTTGGCCTTCCTTCATTTTATTGACAATACTTTTATGACCATTTATTTGTGTGTAACATGCATTATCCCCTAATTGAGTCCTATTTATAAAGTGGAAATGATATTGCATTTTTTAATTGATTTCAACTATTCATAACTTACACTGACACTTAAGGTGTAAGGTGTAGAACTTGTCACCTTTTATTGATGAATTATTATAACATGCATAGGGGAACCTTAGTGTAAAGTGTGGAGCAACTGACCATCATTTATGAACAAGTTTATGAACATATCACTATCTGGCCACTGAAAAGACACTGTTACCTAATGTTTAACTGCTTATTAATGCCTTGTAAAGTCTTAATAGAGACATTGACACTTTATAAATGTACCCATATGAAAATGTTGTACCCAAAAGAAATTCCCATTTTATTAATGAAGGTGTTCACAAAAAGAACATTGGTCCATGTATTCAAAGTCAACAAATTATAGATTACAGATCCTGCCCATGAAAACAACATTTCTACAGACACGCTTTCTTGTAGAGAGCATTTACATGGACCAATACATTCCATTAGATTGTCACTGAATGTGTTGTGTCCCCAAACTGTTTGAGCTTTCAAAGGCATTTTTAGTGAGCCAACAAACATTTAAACCACCTTCTCTTTAATGAAAACAGTGCATTCTGCTGACATGTATTCACCTACTACAGGCTACTTTTCCACTGGGCTTGAAGATGAGTCTGTGCTATTGATGACAGACGTCGGAGGGGTATCCACTGACAAAGCTGTACTGAGCTCCCTTCATGGCAGACCTTTCATCTCATCTCTGTCACTTCAGGCATGATGGATGGAGATGCAGAATCTGTGTCTCCAGGGATTGGACAGGGAATTTGGATTGAGGAGTGAAGCAATCAAGGTTCAATTTGATGGGAAGTCTGGTCCATCAGTCCACGTGAGAAATAGTCAACAACAATCTTATTTTACGTTGTAACACAACAGTTACAATGTCAAATTACTGTCTACATGGAGTTGTTGTCATTGTAATATAAGGATAATTAGCTGTGTGAAGGGGCGTGAAATGGCACCTTTAAAATAAATTGTTCTTTATCAGAATAAATTTGCTTCTGTTCAAGGTTGTATTTTTCCTCAATGTTTTCATTATATGTTTAAGGAAAAGTACTAAAACGTGACTTTTAAAATTGGCCTTGCCTTTGTTTTAGCCAACTTCAACAGTAATTGTCAATAATTGTGAAGAAGGTTGTATGGGAAATAACCACATTTGCCACAGTTATTGGCACCCTTGCATTTCGTACACCTGATTCTGATCTACAAATGCCATATAGCACCCTTAGTATTATTCTTGGAGTCTATTCATTTGTTGCTGGGTTGGATCCTATATGTCAAAATGAGTCTCGCCATGAATGCATTAGGTCATGTTAGGTCCAGCTAAAATTAAAGCTTCCTAATACTGTGGCAAATCCTATTCAGAATACTTATCATAACAAACTAGTGTGAGACAGCACCTAATAATTGTATTGACTACAAATAAACACATACATATTCTACAACATGCACATGTCTGATAACCTTCTCTGGAGTTAAAACACTGCTTTTTCTTGATTTGTCTGATGTTACTCAGGTCTCAGGGCATTCCTCCTGATAACACCATTATCAAGCTTTATAGATTAGATTGAGATCACAACTTTAATTGGCCAATTGATCTGGCAGAATCTCGATTTTGGTGATGTTGGACATATCTGCGATGAGTTTTTTTGTGGCCTCAGTGTATACAGAAGATGACATTGCACGTGTAATGAGGCAGGATGTGGCCATTTGTCTTTTGGCAAGAGAAAAGCAATCTGACCTGAACGTTGCCCATCATGTTTACACATCCTTGCATAATGAGACCATAATCAAGTTCCAATTAGACATCGAACTTCCTGTCAGCACAAATATACAGTACAATGGGAATAAGAAAAATTCTCACAGGGAAAAATCTCATCAACTCTCATCAAGCTAACTGATCTGCCTCTGTTTATGTGTAACAAGACTGGTAGCTTGTCCTCTAAGGCAATGTTCAATATGCCAACTTCATGCTTTGACAGACTACAAATATTCCTTTTAGTTAACAAGCATCGGCATAGATGAGATCTGGCAAAACAAACTCTGATTAGAGCACAAAACCCGCTTGGCTCAGAAAAAAATGTAAAGTCTGTTTTGTTTTCCACTATACCACTCTAACATCTTTTCCCACTTTTATGGCCAAAGAAGAGACTGGACTCTGCTCAAACAAGGAAGGACTGTCATAGATTATTTCAATGAGATAAATAATGTCATATTTGCAGACTCCACCATGTGTCCCTCTGCTAATTTGTCTTTTTGGCCTGTGCCATGGAGATAACAAAGTGCTGTGTACTGCTTAAAATATATTAGTTTCACCACGGACATTTCACCCTCTTCCTGCAGCTTGTACTGCCTGCATCGTTTGCTAATTTACGTGATAGACAGACACCATCAATAAAATGATCGCTGACTGTCAAGTGCTGGGCAAGGCAAAGCCCTTTCGTGTCATCATGAGATAAAAAGAAAAAAAAAGGAGGGGGGGGGGTACTTAATCTTTCCAGGAGGAAATGTGATTTAAATACATGAGGTTGGCTATAAAGCTGTATATGACATGAAATCCAACTGCCAGGCTGTTCATGGGCAAATAATACAGAGGTCATTGACAGAGAAAAATGCTCCAGGCATTTTAGGTACCAGTTTAATCATTTCCTTATCCATGTCATACATTAATTACATGTATTGATGAGAGCCATTTGAATGTCATGATATTTTTACTACGGGATCTCAGTGATGCTGAGTGGGTGTAGTATGACATCTTTTGAAGTACACTTAGACAGGGGAAAAAAACTCAAAAATGATCAACACCACAATAATACTGGAACCTCAAAGTCTTTCTACTTTGCATTTTGTGATTTCTTTGTGAAATTCTGCTCAGACATATTTTGTAATAAATAAACTCTTCAAAATGTGAGGAGAAGCACGAACCACAGGAGACCCTCTCCAAAGAGTTCAAGTACATGTGATTTTTGTACAATACACTGTACAAGCAAACTGTAAATGTGTGCAGCTGAAAACTTTAACCATTGTGCAGAGGGACTCACTCAAAGAGCTGAAGTCTGAGAGGGAAAGAAATAAGTTAGACCTCAGACTGATAAATACCCTCTGTGTCTAGACTACTGATCCCGATCAGGTTTTATGTAGAATGATGACTATTACCTGTGTTTATTTACATTAATGCAATCATTATTTGAATTACGGGAAGGGTAAGGCCTGGCCTACTTAGTTCTGGGCAGGGCATCTTCAGTTCTGCTTGAAATCAAAGTTTGGGAGTGCCATTGAATTCTTCCATATTGTATTGGTTACTGTTTATGGCGCGAATACCACTATAGAAGAACTTCAGAGTCTTTGTTGTGATAATACTTGCACACAGAGGAGGGGTTGCTGCATTGTGAGAGGGAGGAAATGAATGGAGTAATGAGAGGTTGTCTCGAGATGCACATAGCTGGTAGGGGCGTAGTGGGAGACTAAAATCCACCGGGAATATTCTGACTGCACCGGCTCGCCACCAGCCCAGCTGGCAAATCATCTCACTGTCAAAAGTAACGTTACACCGCTTGTCCTTGAACTTGCTGCTTTCTCATAGACAGTAGTGCTTTCTCTCTGTTTGATGTTGGCTATGTCATTAGACGAGGGGCCGCTCATCTACCCCCCTACATTTCTGTAATAGACTTGACCTGCAATCAGTTCAATTGATAAGCACTTTTCCCATTCCCAGGAGGCTTTGCTCCATTCTATATTAATCTAAGAACAAACAAACAAATAGCATTTTTATTTGTGACCATGAAAGTTCTACAAGGCCTGAATAAGAAGAAGTAAATTAAGGCTACACAAAAAATCAGTAGATTGATAGGAGAGATCAGAGATGAATGTATAGGGTAACCATGACTGAGAGATATAGGGTGAGCAAGTGTTATAAATCTTGGTTGGACTGTAGTAATCAGCTACAATGACTAATAGTTTTGTTTTTTTTGTGGTGTATTCATTGAGTACTTGAATAACCATGTAAATCAGGGCTGACAAAATTTAATTCACAGCCGTATTAAAATATTGTGGACCGGTCCATTTTGATTTATCGGTCTGCCAGCCGACCAAAAAATCTCCCGAATGTCCCGATGGCCACCCATCTCTGATAGCTGGACAATGAAATGGGTCTTTGTCCAATTTAAATGGCAAGCCTACAAAATCATTGCATGCTGTTTAGTAGCTTAAAATTCCAGCACAAACAAGGCAGTTTATTATTGTTGTACTGTAGCAGCTGAAATATAGCAGATTCATTCTAAACCTTTGGGTGGTTTTCAGAGCTGTCAGTAGTGGTGATGGTGTCTCAAAGGAACTGAAAGAAAAGTCTACCTGTTATCATATCATACCCATTTCTGCCTTCTTTTGGGGGTGTGGTTGGCAAGAGTATGGCTTGCCTGAGAGAGTTTGGTTGTTTATAAGTTTCAAGGGCAAATCTTGTGGAAACATGGCTCCACAGGGAGGTATGCACCCCTTGACCAGAAGTGATCAAGCCTTACAGCACCTGAGTATGTCTAACAACATGTAGACAACAAAACAAAAACAACTCTCACATTCTTTTCTGCTATCAGTCTGTGTGTATTTGTGTGTGTGTGTATTTGTGTGTGTGTGCGCGTGCAAACACACAGTAGTGTTCACTTGTCACTGCCTGTGTTTGTGTATGTGTGTGTGTCCATCTGTGTCTATGTGCAGGACGTGTCCTACCAGCTGTGCTTTTTGCTCTCTGATGCCAGAGGGGTGAGGCCTCCCCTTAACCCCTCTGCCTAGTTTACACGTTGCCACCGCTGCTTGCCCAGTGAACCGTGCCTGCTCCTGCCCTTCCTCTGGAGTCCTTCTCCCCGAGCATTGTGGGTCCAGTGGCCGCACTTAGCACTGCCGGGGCCCATCCCCACAGCGGCCTCCCCCGGCTCTTTGCTCATTATGGCATAAGCCAGTCAGTTCATGCGTGTCCGGTCTCCGCATTCATCTTTTGTAATTACCTCAGTTAGACGCAGGGTGCAGGGACAGTGGCCACCACTTTCAGTTACACACATTGCTAAGTGGAATCTCTCTGTCTCACAAGCAAGCAAGGCTGACTCAACTCTACAGCCATTGTAGCAGTCCTATCTGAAATGACCATGAACATGTAAAGCATTTTTTCAGTGTCAGGGAGCAGAAAAATAGCCTCTGAAAGTGTTTAACACATTGAAAGGTCTGTTTTGATTTTCCACGAAATCTTCAAGGTGAGTCAATTTGTATTGATTTACAAAGTCTACTATCAGATTCTTATGTAAGGCACAATGTATCCCACACAAAGCAGGGGCATTACTCTTCATAACACATCTGATCAAACGCCTCTAAATTCCCTCTCAAACTTTTCAAAGTTTTAATGACCATCCTTACAGATGTAAGTGGATGTTCACATCGAATTTGTCAGGCTTTAGAGCTGTCCTGCTGTCAAAATCTGAAGTGTGAGAGAGTTTGGTTGTCCTTCTCGAAATCTACTTTGCTTTGCAGTACATAGTGTTGTGACATTAAATATATTGGGTACACATGGAAACACCAAAAACACAGACACCTGTTTGCAATGTGACTTTGCAATGTGTTTTGTTTAAGCAATCCTATGTAGGTTTTGCTCATGTGGTACCCCTACAGACAAGAAACTCTATTGCTTGTAACAACTGTCGTAAAATAGGTATGGCAGGACTACTCATGAGTGAATAGACTAATTGCTTCAGGTCAAATAAAGTAGCTTTACAGAATTTTTGTAATATCGGACATGAATCTATATATAACTTGACAAAAATGACAAAAGACAAGATAGTGTTTTCATTTTCATCCCAACTGGCTGTTTTCATTTTGATTTGGTGGTTATCGTTTGCGTTCACTACACTGAACTCAACAAGCCAACATGTTACTAAAATCCTGAGAAGTTAGGCATAGAATATTATCTGCAAGAATAACACAGGGCAGAGGGGTCTTCGACAGGACACCTGACACTAGACGGAATTATCCACTCTCCTATCAGACTATAGTCATGCGTACATGCCAACTCATACATATGACAAATCCCACGATAATTTAATATTTTTTGATCTTTGATGTTTCCTACAGAGGTGAACAACATATTTCCGTGACAGCCCAGACTGTGACGGCGTGAAGGACGGCTGCCCACGCTAGTGAATGCAAACCAGGATATTCACCATAGTCTGGGCTCTGACTTTATTGCTCCCCAGCTTTCTATTTTTTGTGTCCTCTCACTACACATTTACCCTCTACAGTTTTCTTCTACCGTTTTCATTTTTAGTCTCTTCAGCCATGACAGCTAGGCTATTTATAGTTTTCTTTTTTCATTTTACCTGCCTCTTCTGTTGAACGGGGAAGTGACATATACCATATCGCTGTAAAATTCAGTGTTGTGTTCTTACCCAAACATACCCATTGCATAGTGTCAGTGCAGGCGATGCAGACATTCTCAAGCTATGATGAAGGTGTAATTGAACCTACTGAGCTGATGTACTATCATATGATCTTGAAAATATAGTTTGAAGGCTGAAAAACTACACTGGATTGCTTGAATTGAACAATCTGTCACAGATATTGCCCCAGTCATGCAAATGGTAAATGGCACTCAGTTAAAAGGATCCCTAGATAGTAAGACATACTGGCCTTATAAGACTGATGCTGGTATCTTTAGCAATATTTAACTGAATTTGAAAAGACTCAAAAGCATTCTATTTAATTAAAACTTTTAGAAAATCCCTTCATTTGAAGCGCTTGTAGGCTGCTATTACATTTATGTCTCAGTGTTTTCTGGGTAAGAAGTGACATCACCTGGTTGATATTGATGGGTGTCTATCTGGAGCAACAGCTTGATTGCTGAACTTTGATTAGGCCTTGATTAGATTCAACCAAGTGAAGTCACTTTTTACAACGAATAGGAACCATCTATGACTTCCGTAGCATTACATTGACTGACAAGCTGGTAATGAATGAGAATTTGGTTTCATTCAGTTTCAGCTTTGTTTTCACCGCCTCACTAATTAAGACCCTGCAAGTGTAATAACCGCAAAATCTACACTAGATGTGGCCGAGAGAGCCTTCATTCACCCCATTTAATCATTGAAGTGACTACAAAGCTGGTCGACCTAAAAACGTTGCCTGGTTTGCCTTTAAGTCAGTGCATTCAGTTAACAGCTTGGACCATGAATAGCTCAACCAGTGAGCTAATCAATGAGAGTTTACAAGTGAAAGGATTTCCTGAACTTTTAATAAAACCAAAAACATTTTGATTGTCTTTAAATCACAGTTATGTAGCTGATGTCAATGTCAGTCTAATGAGGCTGACATGTCTTACTAGCCGATGATCCTTTTAAGGTATAGAGAGGACATTGAAACTGGACCTGACAAACTGATCAAATTTTCTTCAGAGAAATTGTTATTATTAGTGTTTTTCACAAACATAAGACAAGCAGCATTCTCTGTGAAGAAATGGAGGGTTCTATATATATATATATAGGTTCGCTGAAGGACAGAATGAGATAATAACCAATGGGAATCTGCTCTGCAGTCCCCATTCTCAGGAAACCAGTTCACTCTGACACCAGATGTAGCTTCATTGAACCGTGCCAATAGCTTGTCTGAGGCTTCACGGTTAATGACTTTAGAGAACCTGGGTTATACAGATTCCTAATGGGTAGGTGGGTAAAATGGGGTATAATGAGAGCATATGTACAGCATTGCTAGAAGGAGTATTTGCTGCAATGTGTGTATGGCCACGGCTATTCCCAGTGGAAGGCTGTCATTTGTTATCGAGAACTACAGTTCACATTGGATCTTTTCTCTGGCGCCAGAGAGATCCCATTTGTGCAACACCCTTCTAGTACTCGCACCAGGCTGTCGTGCTGCACTCCAGGGAAAGCTGCTGCTCATTGAGAGAGCAGGTGTGAGTCTCCTCACCAGGTGGCAGAGCTGCATTAACGAACACGCGTTTGCTGGTTTACGTAGGCGACTGTCATGTTGTTGTCTGTTTTCACTAAGAAATGACAACCCACGAATCATGTTTGAAAGTGTTTCAAGGCAAGAAAGAAAGTAAACTCTTTGAGCATGTTCATATGGTGAAGCCACACACTTCTCACACACTTCTCCCATCTCGAGAGGGAGGCATACGTCGAAATCACAACACAGTGTATGGTCGGGCCCATAGGCTTGCCAAGGTTCAGTGAATCAGATTTGCATGAGCACCATACCGTATTCCCCAAAGGAAATAGCATAGGCTCACATAAAAACTTTCCTGGGAACAGGTGCTGTTGAAGAAAAGTGTGGGTCTATGATGTCACTGCAGGGCAGATGACCACTGATATCAAGTAACGAAAAGAAAAAAAGAACACTGAACTATGTGGCAGAGCACAACTCCTCCAAACTGGATATGCTACCTATCATACATTTTCTCCCCTTGCAGATGTCAGCTGTTGGCAGTGGTTTGCACATTCTAAACTGTGAAAAAAGCCATTTGAACACACTAGTGTGATTTATGGCCACGAAAAACAACTATTTACCTCTTTCTGACAATCACACTCAGGTCTGTCATCCTTATTTCCCCAGCCTTTAATGTCTAATGCTTAGCAACACAAAAAAGCACTTAACTGTGTAGATAAATTGGATTGAAGTGAGTAATAGCATGCTTAAGGATTAAAACTAAACTCATGTTGCCACTTTTCCTAAGAAGTCTCCTAGAACTTTTCTTTGTTTGTTTGTGTTTGTCATACGTTTCTTATGAGAAGCATGAAGGAATACTCTGAGTCAGTCTCCTCACAGACAAACTAATGTAGGAGCCATGAAGCCTCAGCAAAAAGGATTAAGTGATTTTTTTTTTTTTTAGTCTTCACATCTGATATTTGTTACCTTTTGAGGTGTGGGATGGAACAGTAGGCATAAAAAATCCTTCACTGCAGCCATGTCAACAGGAAGACATGGATTTTACATTTTTGTTACAAAAACTTTAGTAATAATCAACAACATGTTTCAGCATGTGTACAAAACTAGACATGTGAAGGATAAAATCAAATGTTTATGGAATGCAAACAGTTCCATAAATCTGGGGAATATTCCACAACTTCGATGCATCTCAGGTGGACTGAATGGTTATAATTTTTTGTTGCGTTTGTTTTTGTTGTGTTGTGTTGTTTAGTTTCACACATTTTTGCCATTTGATTCTTTACATATTGTATGTGGTATTTTCAATCAAGAAAATCACACATGGTAATGAATTGTTTGTGAAACTAAATCAGGTCTGGCATTTTTACATACTTTACTTACATTTTTACAACTCACATAATTTAGTGAGTTATTTTATGATTAAGTTGAAATGTTCTTCAAAAATATCATCTAAATAATTAACCTTTAATTTGAATACATGTATGTTAATGTAAGTTACTGAAAGCAACTACACTACATAACAACAAGAAATACTATAGGCTACATTAAGACATTAAGATTTGATTACATCTTGATGCCTCTACATGTACAACCTCTAAACAAGAAACTCATCTTGTTTTAGTTTTTTACTGTAAAGGATGTTAAATTGACATTAATGAGTGGAAAAAGATATCTTGCCCACAGGTGAATTTTTCCACATGCAAATCAGACATCTTAAAGGCTGTGAATAGCTAATCCGTGGCCTCTTGCTGGGACACTTATGTGAGCTGTAATTGCACTGTGACCTCCTCAAATGGATGGTGAAAACCTTTCTCTGTTTTCAGGCAATTCTCAACAGGAGACACTTTTCTCCAATCAAGCCTCATCGTAATATTGCTTGGCATTGATGAGTCATAGCGTGTAGTCAGAGACAGCATCTGAGAGAGATAAAATCCCAGCGCAAGATTGTATTGAAGCAGGCGGAGACTGTTAAAGAAAATACAATACATGTGTGTTTAAGCCAAATCCTTAAGGAGAGCTGGAGAAGTCTCCTGGAAAAGTGCATGACCATGAAAATAGTGCAAGTTGCTATGACAATGTTGGAATGGGAGTGAAGATAAAAATATCAATACACCGCCGTTGTGGAGACTGATAATGCCTAGCCCACCGTATTCTACAGATAACACCATTAAAAGCCACAGATACTCAGATTTAGAAGTTAAGTCCCGAGTTTTGCAGCAGTTTATATTTCCACAAACATTTGTTGTTCTGGGAAGTACTAAAATTCAACATGAATGCTCTTTGCATGATTAGGCATAAAACCACAAAAGCCCGTTCCTCTTGGAAGCTTCTAGCAAAGGTCCACTAACACTTTCCACTGATACTCAGTTGTGTTGGATTGCTGCCGTGCCACTAATTGGTCATTTCATCAAGTATATGCCTACATAATGACATAAAAACTAACTTAATATAATGGATGATTGACTAGATTATAGTTTACCCAGTGCTACACACAACAATCCAGTATTTAATCTGCCTGATTTGCCTTGATGTCTTGTACTGATTAACTTCTGTTTTATGGTGCCATCCATGAAGCATCATTATTTAGTGTCATTGCAAATGCCTGAAATTACTTTTAGCTGACCACCCGGTTACAGCTTGCTTAGCCGCAGCCTTGTTCATCATTGATACGAGGGCTGATTTATGTCCATTTTGAGAAAGCCGAGCGAGTCGATGCGGCGCACACACCAGCCTGGTGCATGCCCCTGTGGCAGTCATCCGAGCAGAGGGCCATGCCTTCACAATTTATGAGGTCAGCAGAGGTAATTAGAATGGCAGCATTTCTTTACAGCCTTGATCTACTAACGCCTCAGCCATTCCATAACAATACAACCACATGCAAAAAAGAGAGGTTCCGTCTCACAAAATTTACGTTACAGCACACTCAAAGCCAGTCACTACAGCTTTACAACCTGGCTGTATCTACATACAGAAAAGAGGGATTTCTTTTTGCCACTGTTCTCACTTTCAGACATTTATCACGGTATTATGGGAGATGTCGAGAAGATGAATAGCTTGACAGTTAATCTGTATTTCCAGTTGTGGTTGTGTGACTGAGTAAATAATGAAAGGACACCAAGGCAAGCTTGAGTCAAATCTGTGAATACTGTGCATGAGTTCAGGTCTTTGGTCAAGAATATCTTTAAATAGGGCCTTATTTTTCATTTTCCATAGATGATAAAAAAAGTGAATGGAGACTCACTTAACTTGAAAGTCATGTCTTTTGTGCACGTGACTGAGTTGTTAAACTTACACAGGTGGGTTCACTAAGGTATCCTATTTCAGGACGTAAAACCTTTACATGATAAAAGCTTTTTAATACAGTTTGCAAGTTTACTCTGCTCACTCCCCCTCCCAAGTGAAAATGCACAGAGCAAACTTAACCTGCACATAGCCCCTTCGTGCCACTTATATTCATTCACTCATTAGGGTGTTAGCACTTCTCTTTGATGGCTATCTTAATTAGTGAACTGAGACAGGGGCCATCTTAAATCCTCCACCAGTTGGATATTCAGGGGCTCGGCTTGTTTAAGCTTTAATTTATTCCCTTGTGAATGAGCTTAGCAAAAAAAAAAAAAAAACTCACTCGTCTGAAGTTCAAGGTGAGAAAATCACCAAAGGCTCTCTGGGCATCTTATCAGTATGTCATTAGAAAACTCTTCAAGTCAGTTTGTATATCATGTGATCATGTGAGCGTATGTTCACAAATAAACACAGAAAAAACAAAACAAATCCATTTTTAGGCACCCTTGTTCTGTGGTTAATTTTGATGAAAAAGATAGCCTACTATGATACAGTATTACAAAGAGGCCCAAACCTATTATAAAACAGACGTCATGATATTCAATGCATGCAAAGCGTGCATGGAAAAATGTAGTCATTTTTAAACATCCATTGATGATGCTTTGTGGTTAATACAGTAGAAATGGTTGCCCTACATTACAGGAGCCTATAGGCTATCACAAAGATGCCTACGACCATATATATATATATATATATATAACATAACTTATTATATTCAATAAATAATCATCATAAATTATCATGAAAAATGTGGGTAATAGACCTTGGCTACTTAAGGTTATATTAATACATCTTATCAGTTACACTAATCATCAATATATATAGTATATATATAGTATTATTATCAGATCAAGGATATTATCTGACTCATTTTCTCTACCTGCCCTCCTTGAAACCCCTTGGCTTCCCTCTGCTAATTCCCCAGAATAGGTCTACATTGTTCTCTCTCTATGTTCTCTCTCTCTCACATGTTATGTTTGGTATTATCAGCCTGCATTTTCTGATGCCAACATTGTGATAGAAATGTGTCATAATCTTTTTCTTGTTCGGTTATGCATTTAGGGAAACTAAAAGCTTTGTGAAACAGGTTATTGGAACTAAGTCACCTTGGTCTGCAGCGTGCAAGGGAAAGCGTGCAGTGTTTGCAAATTGCAGTATCTAAAAGTAAAATGTTTATTATCATAAGACTGATGTGTATGGTTTCCTGGGAGCTTGCGACACATTCCCAAAGGTGAAATGGAAGTGCTTTAACAGTATGTTTACCAGCCACACTCACAGGATATTATTTCACAGAAATTGTAGCATTGAAGTATATTCAGTATTGTTCTGGTGTTTAGCTTACTAGTTATCAAAACTCTGAGTTAAAGTTGGTTTTAGTTAAACCTTAAAAAAGTGCTCATCATCCTGCCTGTGTCTGTAGCATGTAAACATCTAAAGGATCTGAGTTAACAGTCTTTGGAATGGTGCTATTACACAAGATCTAACATGAGACCCTAAAGCAGGGGTGAGGAACATCTGCCCCAAGGGCCGGATCCGGCCCGGCAAACCCTTTGATCCGGCCCATGGAAATCTTTTTTTTTTTTTTCAAACTTATTCAGAATATTTAGAATTTGACACTGAGATTGAAAATGTTAGGACTTCCATGTTGAAAGTAATGTATTACAGTGTAGAAAATTGATGAACATTGGTGCTGTCACTAGAGATGTAGCCTAACAATCAGTCTTTGGGACTTCAATATGATTCACATTCGGTAATTCTAAAAGTGTCAATATATGCTCAGCTCTGCAGTAAAAAAAAAGTCCAGCCCCTGAAACAAGTTAAAAACTGATAAAAACTGATGTGGCCCTTGATGTTGAAAAGGTTCCCCACACCTGCCCTAAAGACATACTTGAGCACAATATCTATAGTACTAGACTGATTTTTCAACCACAGATTTGTATCTCTGTGGTATGATTTGTTTGCTGTTGTTTTGGTATGGTTTAAGCTGCCAAACAAGTCTTTAACTGTCCCTGAAAACACATCACAACATGCCAGAACTAAATACTTAGTAGTGTTGCCAAAAGATAGCTTATGAGCAGATGCTCATCAGGGTTGAAACTAGATGTATTGCTTTTCGGCACATAACACAACTGCTACACATTGTTGCGTTGGCCGTCCAAACAGAATGACTGTCTCCATCCCTACTCTTATAGAAACATCTATTGAACCAAAGCTTTTACATGTAACTTTGTGTGTGTGTGTGTGTGTGTGTGTGTGTGTGTGTGTGTGTGTGTGTGTGTGGTGTGTGTGTGTGTGTGTGTGTGTGTGTGTGTGTGATTTCCATCCAAAAGCCCAAAGCTGGTGGCGCAAAGCCAAGTAGTTCTTGATATTGACTTAACAGGCAATAGTGGAATATCCTAAATTGCAGGGCACACATTAGTGATGCTTATGGGCATCCCCAGTTTGACCCATAAGTCAGGCGGGTGTGGGTAAGATTTTTTTTTTCAATATCGGGGTTGCAGGCAGGGCAGGTCAATTGGCAATTCAACACACAACACAGAGGGAAAGACAATACATATGCAATGTAAAATGAAACAGTACAACATTAAGGCCCTGCATTTGGAACAACAAAACAAAGGCAAAGCAAACTAAGACAGAACACGGTGAATCAAGGGCTCAGACACAACACACTACCAACTGTGGAACACAAGACAAGACATCACACAAGACAATGCAAAAGTGAAAACATAAGTTAATGCCGGAGACAAATTGGAGACAAATCAGCAGACCCAAGGGTGTGGGAGCTGAAGGTATCCAAGGCAGGCGTGTAGACAGATCTCGGGACTGACTAGCACACTACCGCCGTCGATGTGGCAAGGCACAGAAACCTCCACTTTGCACTTCTGAAAACTGGAACTAAGGTGTCCTTGTGCCTGTGCTCAGCACAAACTGACACAAACACACTGCCCCCAACCGGAGACCAAAAATAACTAAGCGCTATAAGGTGTCCTGGGGGCAGACGACCCAATGCTTTGCTCTGACAGCCTCAATTCCAAAATGCTCAGACACACAACTGTCATGACTGTGTGTCTATGTGATCCCTTGTTTTGAATGGGTGAACATTTGTTTACTAAGATAATTTTGACAAAGACAATGAACAGCTAAAGAAACTGCACAAAGGTGAGATTCTGTGAATATGCCAATTCAATCCCACGGCTCTGTTTTTCCTTCCCTCTATGCTGAAGCAGGTTGGCAGAGTCATGCAATGACAAAAAGAAGTATGCATGCAGTATTGCTTGTTTGAGTCACATTTTGTTTTGATAAGTTGAGTCAAACAAGTCGAGCATCACTCGCCAGCTGGCACTAGACTTGTGGTTCTCATGTGTGTGTGTGTGTGTGTATGTGTGTGTGTGTGTGTGTGTGCCTTTGTGTGTGTCAGTGTGAATGTCTGAAAAGTGTGCATGCATATGTGTGTCTTGCATTTACTGTACACAGCAAAATCGGTAGTGTTGATTTGAGTTAAAGTTTCTGGTGTTTATTCAGAGTTAATTAGTGTTTCTTCGGGAGATTTTTAACACTTTGTTTGAAAAGAGGTAGAAAATCACATATATTGATCAAGCACATTTTGTGCTACACTCCTTCACAAAGCATGCTAAACTAATATTGAAGTGGTTAGGGTTATGCAGGGATTAATTGCTAGCAAATGGCAAAGGGGAGTATCAGTAGCATAGTAAGCCTAAACAAAGGTATTCATTCTGATGATGAAATTAGCTTCTGTTCAGTGTTTCACACTGCGTAAGGTTAAAAGCTTGCGCTTCCTGGTACTAACCCTGGGAGCAGGACGAAGATAATAAACAAATAAAAGAAAAAAGTGTTCTTGCTCCCTTTTCATTTTGATTTAAAACACCGTGGTGTTCAGTGTTTCACAAAGAAAATATGTGGGAGTGTCTTCGACGCCGACAGTTAAGTAATTTGATGTGCATATTATTTAGTTTAACATGTCGTGAAAATACCTGACGTTAGTTTCGAAGTAAGCTGCAAATAGACTAGTTAGAGAAAAATATCCCTGTGTAAAGAATATTTGCTTTAAAGGTAAGTAAAATGTTCAATTTACAAAGTGTAATATGTCGTCATATTTAGTTATCAGGTTAATCGTAATTGGGTGATGCAATCAATATGGAGCAAGGAGGAGAACTTTGCCAATGCAAATGTGCTTAAAGGTAACATGTAATATGATAGCATAGCCTACGCATAGATTTACATGTATGCATTTAGCAGATGCTTTCATCCAAAGCGATTTGCATTTGTCACATATCAAGGGTTAAGTGTCTTGCACAAGGGCACAACAGTGGTAGCTGGGTTTCAAACCCACAACTTCCAGGCTATTAGCATGGTAGCCAGCTTCCTTAACCACTACGCCACCACCGGCCACAGCGAACCCACAGCAGCCACAACGAGCCCAGTATGACCCTTTTCCATTAAGTACAGCAAAAATGTGTTGTATTTTAGCGCAAATACACTGTTAACAGTAACAGGAAATAGTGTTTTAGACAGATTGTTTTCTGCACTAACTGAAGGTTGTCTATGTGGTTTGAGGTTGCCATCGTCATCTTTTAAATGATGGACAGTTCAGAGGTTTAGACATGCGTTCGAGAAAGGGAGAGAAAAAGATAACTTTCTGTGTCAGTAACTACTGTGCACACCTGCATGCAGAGGTGCAGGACAAACTCAGATGTTGTCTGCAATGATGGCATAAAGTTTATCAGAAAACTGTCAATCAGTACCTTAGAATAAGTTCAGAATATTTTATGAAAGTTTCTGAGTATGTAATTTAGCTGTATTGTTTGTCACTTGAATTCAGGGTTGAATTATATCAAAGTCTCTTATCACTGGAAACACTCTTGGACTATACTGTTTCATTTTGTTCCACTGTCTCCACCAGGTGCAGTTTTAGAACAAGTTACTGAAAGGGAAATATCTCAATGTAAAGAAGTACATCACATTGCACTCAGACTTCACCAATTTGGAATTCATTAGTGAAGGTAAGATATTTAGAGGGCAAACAAAATATGTTGCCCATGTATCACTTTTAGTTTAGCCTAACGATTCTAAAAACATACAGGGTTAATGACCCAAAAAGCAGTGTCATTATGCTGCGCTTAATAAATATTATATTTCAGAGTAATATTAAAGATAAAAGCATAACCTCTATTTCAGTCAGTTTAAGGTTACTTTATTTCAGGTGACATGGGTACATTTGCTCTGTCTACAGTGAATGGCAAGTTTGGACTTCCTGAAGCAGCTCAACTTGATATTTTCAGTAAAACTGAGGAAGACATTCTTCTTGAGTTATTGAAAACCCATTCAGACCTGTGCCTGACAGCACATTAAATGATTTCAGATGAAGACAGATTTCTTCATAAAATCCTATGTTACCAATGTATAGAGAAGTTTTGATGCAGCTGACATTGTCCTAGTTCTTTATGGACAATGGACATTGCAGTCTCATCTGTTACTCATTATAATGCATGGAAATTGCTGTATTAATGTTACTAACTGGATTAATAAACATTAATCAAATTGTCTCTTTTGAAGATTTTTCTCCTTTAGCTGCTCACTCAACGTCATCTTCCTCGGATACTGTATCTTCCCTAACAGACACCATACCACTTTCATCACCTGACAGTGACCTAAGGGAACATGATATTTCTACTGGCTGAAGTAGATCCAGCAAAGAAAACACAGGCAATTCTGCAGTGAAGGTTTTCTGTGTCAGAGGCTTCAAAGGAGGTTTGGAGGATTTAGAGTAGAAAATGTCATATGTATTTTTAGCAATTAAAGCAGGTTGTTCCAAACTTACTCTTGATCAAAGTAATTGTTATTGATTTCCCCCCTCCCAGATGTTTGCCTTTTACATGACTGTTGGTATTTCACACTTCAATGAACTTTCTCTTTTAGTTTATATGATATATTATATGTTTCTTCACATAATTCTCAGAATTGAACAATAAAAACTTTTTTATTGTTTTATTTGAGCAGTTGGTTGAAAATGCCCTACATAAGAGTCCTGATGGAGAGAATATTCTGGAAGAATACCAGTCAGAAACTTCACTGACCACCGTACCCATTGACAGTTTGTCAACATATTGGCAAGTGATATGACTGAGAAACATCGGTAGGAGTTAATAAGGTTAATATGATAGAGGAATGTAATGAAGGGCTATATCTTGTAAGGAAGAAATTTATAGAATTAAAACTCACTAAAGATTGACGGTTGTCTTTTCTCTATAGCAGGCTTCCCTCCCATCAGCAAAGGGAAAAATATACACTGGGAATTATTACACTCATTCCTTCACTGAGGGATCTCTTTTCTCCAAAGGGCTATGCAGGTTTTGCAGTGATAGTAAAATGATATTGATTATATTGCTTTTTGATAGTGAATATGAATATATATGAATATAGTAATATTTATAAGTAATAATATTATAAGTAATAATTATAAGTAATTATCCAGAGTAAATAAACCCGTAGCCCTGTTGTTTCAAATTGCTGAGCGCTGTTGGTAGGTGTAAAAAGGACAGCATTTAGTACGTAAACCAAATAGTAAAAGACTAAGTGATGAGGGCATACAAGTTTTATTTTCATATGCCCCCATCCATTAGTGTTAGCAGTCAGTTTGGAAAAAGGTGTGACTTCCATCAGCTTGTATTGCTTCAAACTCTTGGTGGTGGAGGTGGAGGTTTACATATGGGTGTGATGGGTTTGAAAAAATAGGTCCACAATTGAGAATGAATGGTCAATAACCTGTTAGAAATCATATTTAATTACATAAATACACTTTTAAAGTGTCAAAGTAACACTCTAAATGTTATGAAGTAACACCCCCAGTTAAGAGAGTTAACACTTAAATGTGTGAAAAGACAACACTATAAATGTTATGAAGTGAGACCCCCAGTGAAAAGGGACACAATCCACACAATCCAGTGTCAAATTAACACATTAAAGTGTGACAGAAGTAACTCTGTGAGTGATGGTTTTTGACACTATTATGTAGTTGAAATATGTACACTAATAACACTAAGCAAAGTGTTATTTTAACTCAAATTCAGTGAGAATTATATAAACACTGAGTGTTCTATTCAACACTGTGGGAGTTAAATTACATACATTTCTACAAGTCTAAATAATAGAATTTATATTTATTGTTAATTTATATAATTTATATTTATCCCATAAGAATCTACCTGTGAGGATATCCTCCTCTCTGTTTATGTGTGAGAGTCTATGTGTGTGTTTGTGTGTGTGTGTGGGAGAGAGAGAGAGACTGTGTTGCATTTCCTTCCACAAGTCCCTAGATGGTGAAACAGTGTAATTTTCTAAATTACATGGCCTACGTCAATGGATTTACATGAATTATGGCACATAGGTTGACATTTTACAGTCAAAAACATTGGTGGGACAAAGCAATATGTACACTATGGTATGCACAGATTTTTTGAGTTTGATTTTTATGTCAAAGCTTTTTTTGAATGAATAGTGGATTGACTAGTCGGTATCTTTATCGTTTCCCTGATTTTGATGAGATATGTTATATTGTGTTTATACTCCAGTAAGGCCTAAGTGTCCAAGAGTCAGAAGTCTGAATGAGGTAAAGACAACCAATTCAGAAACAACCCACCCTAAATAAATTGTTTAATATATGACAGCATTACATCAGGCATCAGGTGAGTTAAGACATTGTTCAACCTGTAATTCTTGCTGTCAAAATGATGTCCACAAATGTGGAATACATAGGCCTGTTTCACATAAGAATGGTAGGCTATGCCTTAATGTTTAGAATCTGGATGTGGGTGGGTGGGGCAGTGTAAGTGTGTAAATGTGTACATGTGTAAATACAGATGTTTCCTTATTGGTATTATTTTATAGTACCAACATTATAAACAGATTGACTTGCTTTGAAAAATATATACAATTATTTGGGTTGTAAGCAGAGGAAAGAAATGGAAAAGGTCTATGATGATAAGCATTTGAAAAGCTTTGAAGGTGAAGAGCATTTATGTCCTAGCTCTAAGGGTCTTTTTGTAGCTCTAGGGGCCTGAGATAGATAACAATTCTGACAGAAAGACAGATTTGTGTAACAGAAGTCATTCTGTGCAGTCCAGCCCAGGGCTCGAACCTGTGACCTCGCAATGACAGCAACCTTGGATTGACAGGTGAACGCCCCCAGCCAGTCAGCAAAAGAGCCCATGCTACCAGGCAACTGACTAGGAGGCTCTTGAAGTGTCAGAAGGGAGGTTTACTAACATTCTACATGCGCAGGTAGGCTAGCTGGCATCCTTTACACTCACCCCCCTAAACCTCACTGTCGTCCGGGGTCACATTACCATTGTAACAGAAGCCAACCTGCACAGTCCAGCCTAGGGCTCAGACTCACCACCTCAAAAGGACAGCAATCTCGGATCAAGAGGCGAATGCCTTAGCCAGTCGACCAAAAAGCCCAGGCTCCCAGCCCACTGACTAGGACACTCTTGTTGGGAGGGACCATTCTACATGTGCAGCTAAGCTTGCTGGCATCTGTTACATTTGCATTTTTTGTTTAACTAAATGATCTTGTGCCTGGGAAATAAGACTGAGAGCATTATCAAAATTGCCATTATAAACATTTAATGTATTGTCCACAATATACAGACTTAGACAAGCATACATCAACTCCTGCTGTACTTCTGTATCATGTAGGCCTAATAGTTGCATCACACAATCTTTGATCATAATTTAAATGTAAACGTGCTCTTTCTCTCTCTCTCTCTCTTACTCTCTCGTTGTAATCATGATGACTGCATATAGCACGTCAGTTTGAATATTGCACTTAATCCTGGGACAAATTTGTAGGTATGAGGCTCCGTGTGAAAAAGGTGGAACAAACTGGGCTTCACAGCATCGCTCTGCTTCAGGGCAAACTGGTTAATCTACTCATGGCCCGTTCTTCACTCTCTGATGGATACAGAAGGACATGGTGGCTTGTAGCTTGGGGAGATTGCTAGAGTTCATCCAAGGTGTTATACTGAAGCTCTGCATAAAACCCGTACAATGAAGAATCAAGAAGGAATGAAGATTATGGGAGTTCAGTATGGGAGGCTCCTCTCAAATTAACAGTCCTCAAAATGTGGGTTCTAGCTTACAATTAAGGAAATGGTGAGGGGTGTCATTTTTACACAGATTGAACAGAAATGTGAAGAATATAGGCCTATGTGAAAAGGGTGCTTCAGAGGTAACTTGTCTCTTTTGTCATAACATTGTTATTATACATTACATCCAACTGTATAACTAAGATTGCAACAGAAGCCAGCTATAACACCTTCAATAAACCATCCCAAGAAGGAAATATTTCTAGTTTGATGGTTGACAGAAATATCTATCACATAAAATTAAGTTGGATTACAGAGAAATCAGATTTTTTATGTCTAGATTTTTAAATCTATTCATATCATGGTATCTGTCATGTTTCCAACCAACAGGTGAACTTCCTCTGTCAAGTAAGCTCCTACTTTCTGGCAGGCCCTACGACTCAAGCCTTGTCTAGCTTTGTAGTTAATGTGGCGCTGCCAAGGAAAACATATTTAAAAAAAAAAACAATCCTGATAAATAGTGAGAAAAAAATGCTGTTCACTGAAGCTCCTGTAATGAAGGCACTTGGGAGACAATCATGATCTGAGCATTTAGTTGTCCAAAGAGCAAAAAAACGTGCCAAGCTAAATGCTAGTTTCATTTACTGTAATTAGTGACTATGACCTCTATATCACGGCCAATTAAGTGCTCCCTTGGAAAATATTAAGACAGTCTGTTTTTACACCTCCATTTTGGTCTTCACCTCTTCTGTGGTTAAATGTGACAAATAAAATAAAATTGCACTATGTTCTATATCTTTCAGTTAGATCTTTCATGGTTTATGGTTGGCTTTTTTAATTAACTGCAAAAAGTTTTGTGCCGTTTTAACAGAAGAAACTGTTTTTGCTGAAATACAAAAAAACAATATGTTCCTTGAATAGGTCTCATGACCTGTATGGCTTTGAAACAAATAAGATTTTTTTTCATCTGTAGTCAACAGATGGTCCTAACAGCCTCCTAAATACAATAAAAAAGGTACAGATATTTTATCAGTGGTGTCACTGTGTAGTTACTGTCTAAGAATTTCCAGTCCCCTCTCTCTAAACAGTAACACATTTAGGTTTTGAAACAAACAGTTGCTCTGCTACCTTTTCCGCTGTTTGTTTTTTTTTTTCTCTCAGAAAAATTATACTATCACAACCAACTTTTGGACACACCATGTAACTGGCTGTGAGCCAGCCGTGGAGCAGAGGCAGCGCATGCCTGCGTATGTGTAATGAATCTCTGCAAACTCATAATGGTTCTCAGGTGTGCTGATGACAGTCTAATGACGTTTCTGATGCGCTCACAGATGCCTGGACTGTCTGTGCTGACAACGACAGCTGAGTCTTCGGCATACTCCAAACACTTTGCCAGTGTGAACAAAACGTGCTTTCTTCACTTGATTATTATTCATCCTTCTTTCCCCACAGGGACACTAAACAAATGTGTGTGTATGTGTGTGTGTGTCTGTGATGTGTTAGGATCAATCAAGCTGGGGGATTCTTATAAAATATTAAAAATGTGTTTTGTTGGGAACAGTATGATAGCAACATCTTGATGAGAGGAGTAGCCATCTCTCATAGCTTGTGTGGAAATTAAGATATGACAAAGAAGGATACTAAACAGACACAGATTATGATTCTTATTCTGACACTCAAAAACAGATGCTGCTTGTGTTTACAGTGAACATATACAAATACAATGACTTAGAGTCCACCTTGCAAATCAACAACACTAAGCAATACACTTAAAGCAAATTGGGAGGTCCAATAGTTTTGTCCTCTTCACCTCAAGTATGTGTTTCATTCATCAGAACTAAGTTTAGGAAAGACACCATGACACTATTGAAAGGTGACGGTATCCACAGACCGGTAAAAGGGTAGTTCTGTGGTAATAACTTGATAAATCATGGTAACAACCTACATTACTAGATAATCACTAGATAATTACTGAATAGTTTCAATTTTATTTCAAAACAATAAAAAACTATTTACCGGGGTAATAAGTTAATAGCAAAATTGTAATAATGAGCAATTACTTTTTATTACCTAGTAATTACCTATGCTATATATATGATTAAGACTCAGGGGTGTAAAATACATGATTGCAATTTTCAAGGTTTCAATTTAACTACAGTGTAATACTCCAGAAAAAAAATCAAATGCATCAAATAAGGTAATACTGAATCTTGAATTGGATCCGTTTATTGTGATGGAAATATGAGGCCGTGACATAGGCCACGACAAACCAAAAACAAACCATGACAATTTAATAGAAATGAGGACATGGTCCTAGAATTGCAAATCATAAAATGGCATTGGTGGACACCTAAGCCATGGCCCATTTACTTTAACTCCCTGCAAAAAACATTCTACTAAACTCCACTGAAACATAAAGAGAACATGTGCACATTGACTTACACTAATTCATCAGCAAAACAAAGTTGCTCCCATAATCATTTGTTAGTGGTATTATTGAACCAGACATGTGGCATAAGGCATGGAATGAGGTTAGGTTCTGGCTACTTCCTAAGTGTGTGCAAGGAAATAGAACTGGACGTCAAAATAAAAGATCCATTCAATACAGTATACTACTAACGATGATGCATAGTAATAATAATAGCAGTGAAGAAGATTTAGAATGTTTAGATTGTTAAGACTGTTTACTGTGCTAAATCATCAATCTACACTTTTGTATTTGTTTTCAATAAGTAAGACCTCTCACACCTATGTTGACACCCCTTCCCTTTCCTGCTCCACTTCCTCTTTCCTGCCTGCACATAACAGACAATGGCTAGACTAGATCAGAAACTGCTGTGTAGGCTGCAGACAAGACATAAGTCAGATATTCAGTGATTATATGGCTGATAAACTGACCAAAATTGTGAAGAATATAAGAAAAACTGTTTTTAAGCTAGAGTTTTATTCCACTGCTTGTTGATAGAATTGGGGTATGGTTTTGTGGATTTAAGAAAAAGGTTAGCTTTGCTAATTAACATTGTCTTGGCATTGTCTTGTGAAGTAGATATTTACTTTAACATAAATGTCAAAATGGTATGTTCATCTTTTGTTTATCATGTCTTATGATGTCTCCATCACAATAAACGGATCCAATTCAAGATTCAATGTTTCAATGCATTGTCATTTAGGAGTAGCAATTAGGCTACACAGTAATAAATTGAAACAGACCAAAATGTATTTTACAGCCCTGATTCTGTGTGATATCTAAGAAAGTACATAGGTCATTACTGGGTAATTACTGGAAATTAATACTGGATCTTACCATTTCATTACTTCATTTTAAACCTTCCAATCAAATCTCACCATAACAACAAAGTAATTAATTGTTATTACCATTTTTTGCAAGGGTTATTGTTTGCATATGACATAAAATTAGAAAGTAATTCAGTAATTATTCAGTTATTATTCAGTAACGTGAGTTGTTGCCATGATTTTACCAAGTTATTGCCACAAAACTACCCTATTCTTACCAATCTCTAAACTGTTACCAAGGTGGTAAAGCCATGTGTAATTGGCCTTCATGCTAATATTTGCCTCTACTATTTGATAAAAGACTGACACATTTTTGACTGATGACATTTTTTTTCTGTAATGAGTTACTTTGGATGTTGATAAAATACATTTCACAGACAAATATGATTGATCCCTCATCTCACATTCATCATATTTTGATGTCTTTTGATGTATATTTTGAGGTAGATAGGTAAAGCAAGATATTTCATGACAAACCACTTCCCAGAAACCAGATCATGAATACCCCTGTTTACGCTGAGTAACATTGCCTGTGACAAAACCTCAGAATTTCATAGAATATTTAAGTGTTACATTTCTGAGCAATGGATGCCCATTTAGGGTAAATGTCATGATATTTTGACTCAGCTCTCATAAGCAATTTAATCACTCATTAATGTAACAAATGGTTTAATTCAGATTACTTTGAAGGCTGATGTGTGTTTATAGTTACAGTCAGAAGCCGTGTAGCGTCACCATGAGGTTGGGGGCAGCATGATGTTACTAAATTAGAGCTAAAGTGGAATGCTCCTCAGGGTTGTTCAACATATGTGTGCTGTGTGGGGTTATATTAAACACTTTCTCTTACAGGTCAGACGCTTTTGGAAAATGCAACCCAGGTTTCACACCCTTTGTTCTTCAGATTCTACTATGTTCCGGTGGGATTGCAGAAGCAGGTTTTTGGAGGGTGATATTTGGGGAGCCGCAAAAGCTATAAGTTAGCATGGTCAGAAAGATTAAATGCCTTCCTGTTTTTCTTGATATATTTATTTTTGTGTGACCCTGTGATGGGCTTTTACAGGTAGGGAAGCCCCATGGGGCCAAAAAAGTGTATCCAACATGGGGAACCACCCCCTACACACCCTTTATCTCTTGCTTTCCCCATCATATTTCACAGTTTATGAATTTTAATAACATTCAATCAGACAATCTCAGCAGTGTTTTCCATCTCCTAAAGTAATGGGCCTAAACCACCAGAGAGCTCACACTGAGCATATTTATAGAGAGGTAAAAACCGGGGGATCTTCACTTGCTTCCCCCACACAAATTCTGATGCAGAGGAGTGCGGTAGTCTTGTGCATGTCTCAAAACCTTGGTGGACTGGAGTAGCCGTCTGCCACAGATATCATTAACGTTGATTATTACGGCATGTTGTTTCTACATTAACACAATAAGATAAGTTTAAACTAATGTAACAGTCACACTGATACATCTGTCAATACAATAAAAGAAAAAAAAATTATCTCATTGAGAAGCATGCAGAAGAATGTTTTACTTGAGTCTTTTTAACAAACTGAAAGTAGTTTGAGTGTTCTTTCATGAAATAAGACAAAATATTAATTTAGAGTAGCCACTATTCCTTGTTTATTGATTTTAATAAACAGTATGGTGAACATTGTTGCTACCTTCTGTGACCTATAGTGTTTATTTCTCTGTTGTCATGGTTTAAGACTAACTAAAAAAGAATTACAAGTTTATTTTCACATGGTGTTGAAGGTAGTAGAATCTCTAATTAATTAAATGAATACAGTCTTTTAAAAAGTACATTTTCTTCCCATTGGAATTGCAAACTGATAACTACTTGTATGACGAACTTTCGACAACCCAATAGACACACAATGGAAGGACACTGAAGTTCCATCTACCTCATATCCCTGGTGAAAAACTGGTCAAAATAAACATAAACACACACACACACACACACACACACACACACACGCATATGAACACATAAACACATTTTACCAATGAGAGAATGAAAAGCCCAGACCAGGGGGGCTGCAGACAGCACATGGTGGGGCCCCTGATCCTGAGGGAAGGCCTGATGACGGTCGCGTGAGGTTTAAATGTCATCTTTTGTGGCAGCTGTGGAACCAGAGCGATGTCGCTGAGTTTATCTCCACCGCGCAGCCAGGCATTTCAGTGGCGCGCCAGCCTCTTGGTGTGTGCCTAAACAGCGGGACGAAGCGAAGCGCTGCCTGGCAATATCTTGGCCCCAGGGTCCCACGTCCTCCACATATGCCCGTCCTGTGGCATCTATTTCCAAGCACTGGCATGCCATGGGAGCACTGCCAACCATCTGCACAATGTTGGCCCCGAGACTGTCCACTAGACAGGGCAGGCAGTGGAGGTCAGAACAGGGAGTATAGTGGCGGTGCTTGGGGTCTGGAAGCTGAGATCAGGGACTGGGAATGAGCAAATGAATGGAAGGGATGGACACATGGTTGAGGAGATAATTTATCAAGCTCTTTCCTTATTTTTCAATGTATATCAATGTTACTACTTTTTACTACTGACCTCAATCACCACCATCAAGACATTTTGTTTATATCTAAAATGTATATGCATTTTATTTTCTGAAGAAGGTACTGATAACTGTGGTTTACTCTTAGACACACGCAGAGTGGAAACATGCCCTGGGTTATTCGATAGGACAGATGCCGAAATGAACAAAACCACACAAAGAATCACAATAGCCATCAGAGGTGAAACAAACAGAGTGCTCAGCACAAAAAGGGAATTGATGAGGACACTGTTTTTTCTGCCCATGCAGAAACATCAATAGCAACCAAACAATGGCATCATAAGATCGTCTTTATCCATGACTCTCAACACAAATGGGACAATTGCAAGTTCAACTCATAGTTGTATGGTAGTTCCAAACAATGTTGTAGTGTATTTTTAACTTTCTGCCTTAGACTTTAGAATAAAGTATGTATAAAAGTTTGATTTGAAAAAAAAATCTATAACTTATCCTTAAAGATTATGTACATCATTACCTCCACCAAGGAGATTATGTATTAGCTGACGTTTGTCTGTCCGTTTGTCTCTCTGTCTGTCTGTGTACAAAATAAATCAAAACGTACTGCATAGATTTGAGATGAAATTTTCAGACAATGTGGATATAAAGGTATAACATTTATAAACGGATTTTAAATATACTGACTAGGAAAACATTCAATCAAAGGAATCAAACAGAATAGGATGTTTTATATATACTTTATAGAGATGAATATGTCAGGATCAGAGTGTGTACGTCTGTATTTTTGTTATCTTCCTGCACACTGAATGACACTCTCATGTCCTATTAGTTTTGGAAGCACATAAATGAGTCTTTGTTTGGACAACTGGCATGTCTCTGCTGTTTCCTTTTTGCAGGATCTCAGTAAACTAAGCCAACTGTACAACTGATATTTGGACTGTCATATCCTTTTAGTTGACGTGCCAATGGTGTATTGAAGGGTCTCTCTCTCTCTCCCTCTCTCTCTCTCTCTCTCTCTCTTTCTCTCTATTTAATGATAGGGGGAGAGTTTTTCAGTTCACATGACATTTACTTTTGAGTACTAAAAGAACACCGGACACACAAACGAGGCCAGTGTGAGACAAACACGTCTCTTCCTTGCCCCACACCTTGATTATGCTGTTGCTTTGCTGAATGTAAATGAACTGGAGACATGGAATGCCAATACCAACACACTCTGATGTGTGTCTGAAGATGCCCACTACCTAGCAGATGATGTTTGCGTGTTCATTAGCCTTGTGCAGAGGCCAAGAGACATGTATCTATTCCTTCCCTATTAATTTAGCATCAGTCCACTGCCAAAACAGCAGAGAGCGGCTTATGAGAGAGTAGCCTAAGAAAGCTTTTCCAGTGTCTAGGGCCAATTTAGCAAGTTAGGCAATTAAAATGTTGTACATCCAAATTAGGCTTGTGACAGGATGGACATTTTGAGGCTGCCGCTCGTGTGTTCATTCATGTGCAATTCTCAGTTAGGGAAGTCCTCTTCATATGGTGTTTGTCAAGATGTCCATGTTAGTTTAATTAATTAATTGCTATTTTAAAGAATAATGCAAAAAAGTGTCTCATCAAAATTCTGAGCCAAATGTTTACTTGGCACAGCTGGAGGCTTGAATTCTGTAATTAATTAGCTCTCTGTAAACAGCACATTTTCTTTGTTTTCACCCATTTAAGGCTGTCCGTGACCCTGTCTCCTGACCGATGATTCATTCTGTTCGCATTTTTGTTCAGCTTAGCATGAGCTCAGTGCCTCTGAGACCATCCATTTATTAAACAGAGGTCTAAGGCCTTTTCCATACTGACAAATAATGTTATGATTTGGAGAGAAAAAATGGCAGTGTACAGAATATGCCTTGTGGGATGTTCTGAATGATGTCCTCTTGTTCCCAAGCCATGTGACAAATCTACCAGTCTTGGTATTTGAATTACATCTAGAATGTGTTATTCTGCTGATGCTGCACATGCTAAATATCTTTCTGTGTGCTGTGAATCCTGCAATAACTCTGACCCAATGGTGTACACAGCACATTCCTCTTAACACTCATTTCACTCACTGTGTACAAGGGTCGAGAGATGATAAATAAAGACCCACACAGTCCTGCTGACTGTGGCGGGGAATGGCACTCAATACAAGCTAATTTACACAGCCTCTGTCACTCTATGATGGCGTAACACCCTGTAATCAGGGAAGCGATTAGCCTTGTAAATCACATAAGAACATTGGAGGGATCAAGACTCTTTCTTAGCGCGTAGCTTGTATATTCTCTGCTAAACTCTTCACTATCCAGCTATGCTAATCGCCCAAACTGTCACTCACACCAAGTAGGTTTATTACTCACAGTTAACGAAGGCTTCAAAGCTAACTCATAGGGACTTGCTAAGCACTGGGCTTAGGCTATGCTAAGCCTGAAATCTCAGCATGAGCCTTTTACTTTATGAGAAATTCCCTCCTGGGGTCAGGTGAACATGTGAAGTGTTGCCCATGATTGGCATTCGTACTGCTGGCAAGAATGTATCTGTCTGTAATGAAACAAATCTCTGCTCATGTGTTTGTTGCTTCCTTGCCTAAGTGAGTGTTCATTTGACTCAGGCAGCTATATGGAAAAGTTATGTTTAAACACAGCATTTGTGACTTATACATTACACAACACTGGTTATGGACATAGTGTGCCTGTAGCCACAAACAGATGCTGGCTGTAGTGCCTGCAGGCATAATTTGTATGGGCATGTGCATATTTAGTTTGAATGGTGCAGTAGGACCCCAAATAAGAATCTAAAACCTGTGATCTACATGCACGGTTACTCAAGAACAATTTTCATTTCATTTCAAAAGATAGAAGGAAAGCTTATATGACAGCAAACGAATGACAAGCAAGCATATGTTTTATCAGTTAGATTGTGCCCCATTCTTTTTCAAGACATAATCATTTCTTCGAATTTGCATCTGTCCTTGAAAGTGTTGAAAGTGTCGCATTACATGAAATGGAGGCAGTCAATATATTCTGTATTGCCCTTAACTGTCTTAACCTTTGGTTGTGTCTGTCCCTGAGGGAAGAGTACAGATCAAAGCTGTTTTTTGGTAACTGATTTGTTTGAGCTATAATTGCTATGACTATGAAATGCTGTGCATGGCAGAGGTTTTTAATGGATTCAGTAGCCATATTCATAGCTTTGACCTTGGGGACAACATTTTCTGAAAATTATTTATGATAATTTGCCACTAATTATATGACATGCAAAACCAAATTACAGAGGGATATCCAATTTAACAAAAAAAGTTTTCACTGTGAGAGAAAATACAATGAGGTCCAGTGAGACATTTGTCTGGATGATCATTTGGTTTTTGGAGAGAAATATTTCAAAGCATAGAAAAAATAACTTTGGTCTCTTTGAGATTTAAATTAATAGCATAATTAACTGAAAAGCTGTACACTCTTTTAAAGTTAAATGACTCAGCTGGGATATGTGTGTGAGGTCTCTCTAAAAAACACACTATGTGCTATGCATTACTATAAATATTTGTTTCCATGTATTACATATAATCTTAAGACCCTAAACAAATTATGTGTCATGAAAATGAAAGTAGGCCTATGGCTTGGTGATACTGACTCTCAAACATTATGAAGGCTGCTCTTAAATCAACATGCACATGGCTCAGTTTGATCTTGGCTCTCCCCTGCTACTATTACTACTAGATGGTCCCCCTCCAACAGCATTTTCATTTGCTTTTGTTCATTTTCCGCAGATGTGTTTTTAAGGCACTTATGAGTGACAAGTTGTACAATATACACAAAAGAGCCTAATCAAAGGATCCAGCTGAGTTAGAGGGGATGCATGGTCAAGTTGCCTATTTTGATGACATATGAGCTTCAGGCAAAGGAAGAGCGAAATTAGCTCTCGGGAAAAGTGGACTAATGGAAGAGGAGGGGGTAAAAGAACCTAAAAAGGGTACGATCAGCCATTGTGTTAACATAGGAAAAATTCAGCACATTGTCTGAAGGAGGGAAAAATAGTGCTGTGGCTCTGCTCTCTGAACTGTCGAATTTCTAATCTTCTCCATCCTTCCCTCTTTTTATTTGCTGCTGCAAGCAAATATTGACAGTTTTTATTCATCAGTCATGTTATGCTGTATTCTGCATTACCATTGCAAGAAGACTCCAATGACTCTTCCAGGACCCTGCAAGTTCACAAAAGCAGAATAAACAGAAAACTGTTGGCTTAATTACAGGCATTATAATACAGATTATAATGAGATATAGGGACACTGGTAACAAACTAAAGTTCTGTACTTAAAGGAGCATCATGGCTCAGATGAAGTATTTTGTTATATTTACATTTACATTTATGCATTTAGCAGACGCTTATATCCAAAACGACTTACAAAAAGAGTAAACATTCAAGCTACAGCACAGTAAAAACTAACTAAGAGTGCATATTGCTAACATGAAAATTGCAGTATTTTGAGATGAAAGTGCAGTGTTATATCTTTTTGCAGCACTGTCTTCAGAATAAAAAAACCCTTAGAATCTGTTACTACTCTCCAACAGAGGCTCCTCCACTGTGAGCTGTCAGAATAGGAAGATCTGGAAGAGAATTCATACAAGAAAAGAGGAGAGAAAAGAGGGGCACAGAGGGGTGGCAGTAATGGCTGGAAAAGGGGAATGAAATTGACAGTTCTTCTGCAGTAGGTGTAGTTGTAAAGCTCTATAGGAAAAATAAATAAAGACATAATAAGCTGCAGGCATGTCATTTAAATGCTGTTTTCTTTGGGCATGTACAATGGAGCTGCACAAAGATAAAATGATAGTTCATACATTAAGATACATTCATACATTCAAAGTGCAGCACCTTCAACGATTGAGTTTTAATGTCCTCCCTGAGACCTAAGCTCAGAGCCCTCATGGACTTAACCAACTCACCCTATAAAGTGAATGAGTTTGCAAGGCTTGAGTGCTCACCTTGCTGTATGATTGGGACACTACCTGTGGCAAATTAACAAGTCACCTTGCGAATACGTCTCTGTTTCTGTTTCATGGCAATTGTTTACATGGCAAAGTGTTTTTTTTGACGCTTCCATTCTTCTCCAGCGTTTCACGTCACAACCCTATGAACTGTGGGTAATTCCCTTTAGCAAAGTCTGTATGCCATGCCAACTTTAGGAAAAGGCTCAGAAAGGGTGCAACCAAGCCCTCACGCGCTGCAGATTCCTAAACCCTTGCGAACTTAGCGTAAATGCGCATTTGAATCTATGAGTCTATAAGTGTGGACATTGAGACTGGGTCATTGATTATCCTGGTTCTGCATGTTATTGCAAAATATTACTGGTACAATGACATTTTGTCATTCTGTTTCTCTATTCATCAGCAAGTTTAGGTCTTTTTACAGAGAAGCTGTCATGGCAGGTAGCTTTTTCCACAACATCTACCTACATTTTTGCTGGGTGTGTTTAGGGAGGGGGGTCAGAGAGAGAGAGAAAGAGAGAGAGGGACAGACAGAGAAAGACTAGTGTGGTTAATAGCAGGCCTAATTATAACATAGTTGAGCTATTCAGACATTTTGTAATGAGAGTGCTGTTTTAAACTGTTGGGTACAATATTCGATGCTACATAATTCTTCTAGGTTGGCCTTATCATGGTTACCTGGTTTGAAAACCTTATAGCTGTGAATAGTCTCCTGGTTTTGGGACTTGCTCTGCA
Source organism: Tenualosa ilisha (assembly GCA_015244755.2). NCBI lineage: Eukaryota > Metazoa > Chordata > Actinopteri > Clupeiformes > Clupeidae > Tenualosa > Tenualosa ilisha. Next base: position 6,790,389 of record PYXC01000541.1, on the reverse strand, counting down.
TAAGGAGGGAAATGCTAATAGGACAGAGCATGTGTAGGGGCAGAGGAAAGCAGAATCAAAGCCACACTGCACCTTCAACACCATACATTTTCACTTCACTATATTTTCACGTCAGTGAAATTAAACTGACTTTTGAGAAGGAAACTTAAGGAGAACATTTCTTATTTGTTTCAGGATGTTGTAAAGAAAAGGACAAAAAAAGCAAGACAGATGGGGTGTGCTAACAACAAAAGAAAGAGAGCCTGTCAAAGCTCTCTAAGCCCCATTCATCGCAGCATTTTGGGTCATACTCACTGTCCACATCCATCAGATATGTGATAGATAAAAGGAGGTTACGCTTGTAATGCAGAGGGAATCGTATCCGCAGGTTTCTGCTCCCCTCCATTCAGATGCCAGTCTGGCTGGTCCTCTGTGATGCGCGAGGCGTACGCAGCTGGTGGTTTATCTGAATTTCTGCCTGTCACATTGACGCGTGCCTTTTACTATCACCTACCACTCACCTCAGATAAGATAATTGCGCTAATTGCTATTCGTATAGTGCATATTCAAGGTGCTTACTGTGGCAGCTGACAGGATGAGGACGGTGTATAATTATCAGAAAATGAGGAAGGAATGTCCTGGAAGTTGTCTGCTCTGGCCTCTCAGAGGCCTTCAATCAAGGTGGCTTTCAGAATGACTTCTTTGTCTGGATAAATATGAGGATGTTGCACATGACCAGAATAATGTAGCGAAATCTGTTGTGCAATTGTTTCAGTAAAAGCAAATCTACTGGTGGTCACACGCGTCGCCACATCCACACAAGAACGGCACTGTGGTGCACACAAGAGAATAGATTAGGATCAAATTAGCTCTCACCTTCTTAGACACGCCCGATTCTGTCAGCAACAGCTGTATCTGTGTCTGACTGGACAGCACCAGTAGTCTTGAGCCATTCAGGCTTCGTTGTCCTCTGCTCTGTGTCCTCTGCTGACAACACTGGCCTGCATCGGACACCGCGCTCTGCAGAGTGAAACACTACTCACAATGAGGCGTCAGCAGCAGAGACCATAGTCTAGGTGCCGCAGCTCTAACTGCCTCTCCCCATCTGTCCTGGTGGGGCTGTTGTCTGCTGAGCTCCCCAAGCGTGGGGAAGCTTCTGGGGCAGGTAGGGACAGCTGAAGCACATCAAAGCCCATCACTGAGGGGAAAGCGGGGGGCATGCTATTGTCACAAGCCTATCATGAAAGGAGGCCGGCGGTAGGCAACCTGAATTCAATGGAACGAACAGCATCAGCTTAAAAACATTGAATGTGGAATGCGGTATTGGTTTTATTTTTTTCTTTCTTTCTTTTTTTTTCTCTTTTTTAAAGACGAACACAAACACACAGGGTGGTGGTGGAAGAACCACAGAGATTTAAGGGCATGTTTTTTTTTTTCTTGCCTTTCATGTTCCTAACAACCAAAATGATTCTGTGCTAGAGAGAGAGCGAAAGAAAAAAGAGAGAGAAGATGGAAGAACGAGAGAAAGGTATAAAGAGCAAAGGCAAAAGAAAGCTAATAAATGATCTCAACATCCTCTGTCTGCTTAGCATGATTATGGTTTACCTTTGGTCTAAAAATACAGCATTTGGTTCTCATCATCTGGCTGCCTGCCCTCCACACATGGACCTGTGTATAGAAGAAAGACAGGGTAGCTTAAGATGCATTCAAGTAAGCAACAGACAGTGTTGTCTATATTCTTTTTGCAGATAAGACAGGTGTAGGCAAAATGTCTTACAACACTAATGATTAAACCATTTCTTCTCGTCCAACTTTAATAGGTTCAAATGTCTATCCACATCAGTGTGGATTAATTGCTATGTTTGCTGGCAGATTAATATTATTTGTGAAACATCATTATGTACAATTTATAAAGGTATATTTTGCACCTCATGAAATGTATGGGATTAGGTCTCTGACTTACCCAAAAGAGTGTGTTGTCTTAACTTTGATCTGACCAAAAAACTTGGCCAAAAGTCTTGTGAAAATGCAACACTAGCATGAAGGATATCTCCAGAACTCCAGCACTACACTCACAGCCCTGACAGCTTTCAGAGTCACTTCACAAATGAATTTGACAACTCTTTTAATTTAACAATTTTGCTTCTGCTTATGTACCAAGGAGATGATTAAATCTGGCAAAATAAGAACTAAATTAATTCCAGATGATATTGGGTGGATTTTAGAGCACCCAGCAGCCAATACGGGGCAGGCTTTAGTCTTTTTTGCTGCCCTAGGCCAGATTTGAGTTTTGCAAGTGAAAAACTGAAGAAAAATATAAAGAAATGCATTGCAACGCCCCCTTGAAATGTGGCACCCTAGACGAGTCTTGGTCGCCTATGCCAGGAACCGTCCCTGAGCCAACACCATACACTGAAATAATATTTATTGAATTTCTTCATTTGTAATGTGGACATCCGTTGCACAGGCATGAAATGTGTCAGGTCAATGCAGCATTTCTCATTCAGTGTACCTGATAGTTTAAATAGGTTTACATAAAAGATACATGAAAGCTTGCTAATACAAGATTAATTGCAAAGTCACAGCTTAATGAAAAAGTTGTGCCACAATGTGTCAATCAATATAATGCAAATGAGTAACATATTAGAAATATTTTGGCAGTTAAATTTTAACACTATATATGTTGTGCCTATGTAATACCTACTCAAGGTGGGAATAAATATCCTCATGCTCAAGCCATGTTTCTGACAAATATCTTATTTCCCTGGGACCCCATTGATCTCCTGAAGGATGCATTACCAAGGGTGCATTTCTAGACAGCGCCATTTAGACTGCCGTCCTGTGGCACTCACTCCCACCATGAGTGAATGTTTTGAGAGGCTTGTGAAGAACATCATTTGTAGCATGATTCCACCTATTTTGGACCCTCATCAATTCAACTACAGACAGAACAGATCCACTGCACCGCATTGCTCCCTGACACATCTGGAGAAGAAGGATTGTCCCCAGTAGACTTGACAACAAACTCTGGAGTCTTGGTCAACACGTCAGTCTATGCAGCTGGATCCAAGGCTTTCTATAAGGGCGACACCAGGTGGTGAGAATGGGCTCTATCATGTCATCCTCCTTGACCATCAACACAGGAGCCCCCCAGGGTTGTGTCCTGAGCCCTCTCCTTCACTCCCTGTATAATCACGACTGTGTGGCTATGCATACTGTAGCTCTAATATGGTCATTAAGTTTGCTGATGGCACCACTTTAATTGGTTTGATTACTAACAATGATGAAAGCGTGGCAGAGAGCTAATTGTAAACTTCAGGAGGAAAGGAGACCAGTTTGACCCCATTACCATCAACAGTGCTACTGTGGAAAGGGTCAACAAATTCAAGTTCCTTGGTGATAACATCACAGAAGACCTGACTTGGAATGGTCACACTGACCAGACTTTTAAAAATGCCTAACAGCATCTCTTCCACCTCAGACGACTAAGGAAGTTTGAAGGCCTTTTACAGAGGCTCTACAGAGAGCTCTGCAACCAAACAAAAAGTACTACTAAAGTTGTGCGTATAGTACAAGGCATCTGTGGGTGTGATCTGCCCTCCATCCAGGACTTATATAACAGGCAATGCATCAGAGACGCCAAAAGAATCAGTAAGGACCCCAGCCATCCTAGCCATGGGCTATTTCAGCTGCTACCATCTGGCAAGCAATATCGAGGTCTTAAGGCTCGGACCACCAGACTCCAGAACTCCACCAAGCTGTAAGACTTATGAAGACAGAGACAAATCTTGAGCCTGTGCCTGTCAATCTTTGCGCTACAACACTTTTTTTTCCTTCTCTCTCTTTTTATTTATTTATTTTGAAAAGCAAAAACACAAGAATTTTACTCTCTTATACTAGTGTAATGAGATGTAATAAAGACAATCTTGAATCTTGTTAGCATCATTAGCAGTCTTAGTAGTTCTGACATTGATTGAAGCGGTATTATGACCAAAATAACACTGGAAGTTAGCAACAACGCTTTGTAGAAACGGCACCCCTTGGTCCTTTTCCCATACAGCACAGAACCACCATAGTACAACAGAAGTTCAGACTACATAGCAGGCCTAGTCGAACTGTTCCCTAATAATTTGCAACCACCATACTATTAAAGTTTGAACAGTGTTGGTGTGGACCACAGTCTACTACAAACGCGTTCTAATGTTAGTCAAACTACGTAAGGGATAATGCGTTCTAATGTTAGTCAAACTACGTAAGGGATAATGTATTGTCCACAGGTCATTACAGGAAAATATTTTCCGACAGGATGAATAGGTCCCCGACGGCGAAGGCAGAGATATTTTCCTATAATGACCCGTGGACAATACATTATCCCGCCTATTATATGGCTACTTGCCAAAACAACAACAGAAAATTTCACACAATTGTCTTTTAAATTTAATTTGTTACTGTTTCGTGGCTTCCGGAGATAAACAAATAGTTCGCAATGCAACCTGAACTTGAAAGATTCTTTAGAACACAGCTGATATGCAGTTGTGAATCTGAAGCAAAAAAACCCCTCTTGCCATTGACAGCGGTCATTATACTTTTGCAGCAGTGATTATACAGACATAACTGACCTCCAAATGTTGGGAAGGCCCATTCAAGGTGAATGGAACCTCCCGCAACATTCTGGAGAGCCTATGATAAGACATATTTCACATTGTGTATAATATTTTATGTTATTCACTCAAAAGCATAGCAGAGAGGAGGGAGTGTTTCTGTGGACTAAGTAATTAAATAAACTAAGCAATATTTTAATATTCTGAGTATTTTCATTATGATTTGATTTTAAATTAGAAATCTCAGTAAAGTTATTTCATTGTATCAATGTTTTCATTTTTAATCGAGACAGTTCTGTATAAGAGGAATAAGGATAACCTGTTTTTAAAACACAATTGGCATTTTTATGTCCAAACATAGACTGTGAAGTGAAATTAAAGGCAAGGCAAGGCAAGGTTATTCACATAGCGCATTTCATACACAGAGGCAGTGCAATGTGCTTTACAAAGATAAAAGCAGAGAACAGTGAATAATAGAAAATATAATGACATAGGCCTAAAATGACTGAGAAAAATAAGTAAACTAAGTAAAATGAATGAAATATAGTGAGATAAAGTGAGATAATTCATGCAGCAAGTTTGGGTCATGCATCGAAGTGTGTCCAATCTGTCAATTAAGCTTGTACATAAGAAGAAGTTATGTACAAGTGTATGAACCATGGCTATCGAGAATGTTATGCAGAGAATTTTAGTTAGTAAGTATTAACCATACAGAGAGCAGCATGAACAATTTGTGCAATTCTGAAAATGTTTTGTGTCGTATTAGCATTTTTTGAGTTGTATCAACAAATTGTACTGTAAGTGTATGTGCCTTGAGCCAACTGAATCCAAGGAACATACCCTATTTATGTTACAGGCCAGCAAAATCTGTTTCCCAGAGTAATGTACATCAATCATTATTGTGTCTCTAAAAAGCCATCGGTGGCAGATTACGTGATCACCAATCACCACACATGGCTTTTCCAACACATATAATCTTGCAGCCATAATTATGATCATCAGAGCAACATTATGTCAGAAATGGATATCTAATTTTAAACCACATTACCAGATCTACTTGCTCCAGCCCCATCACCTGTTGCCATGGTCACCACTGGAACTGTGGGTTCAAAGAATGTGAATGTGATATTCAGCAAATACTCCTGCCACAGTTTATCCACAGCAAATCATTTCCTCTGAAGTCAGACAAGGAACATGAATACGGCATATTCTGCACAACAGTAGCACAGCAAAATAGGAAAATCCCTAAATGAACTGTCTGGTGAACTACAGAGGGCATTTAGAAAGGAGAACAAATTTTTTTCCTTTACTTTTGCAGCTCACACAGGAAACCATGCCTACTCCCACTCTCCAAGTCTCTGGGTGCAGGTGTGGAGTGTGCCAGTGTGTTAGATGTGAAACAGACAGCCCTTGATTGAGAGGGTGGAGAGAGTAACCATATGAAGGGTGCATTTGAAAAAAAATACTTCATAAAACTAAACAAAACTATCTCCATATTTTATTCTAGCTTTTAGTGTCACCAATCAGCGGTAGAATCTGGCATTTTTTGGTTGTATTTTGGAAGTTCAATTGGCTGATCATTCAGGTTAAAATGTCTGATCTTATCAAATTGGAAGTATTACCTAAAATCACTATTAAATTACTATACAATTGTTAAATTACTATCTAGGCCACACTCTTAGTTACCAGTGGTTGCTCCACAAGGCTTTGGGAAGCAAAGACAAGACATAAGTTGTCAGTTGCTTTGAGAAGAAAAGCCTTTCCTGTCAGCTTCAAGTAAAATGTGTTTTCTACACACGTGTGCTTTTACCCCAAAGTAATGTCTGGCTGCACAACTCTGCTTCATTCCAAACTCCCTTACATATTTACACACAAAAATAATGACTGATTGGCCACATCAACAAGTCACTGGCAGCTCACTTTGTAGGGCCAGATGTACATCAGCATGGTGCAGAGGTAAGGGATGAGCATGTTTTGCTAATTTGTCAGCATAATGAGGATGAGCATATCACTCATTGTTTTGTCTGTTATTTATGGCACCTTAATTTCAAAAATAAAAACAATAGCTTTCTTGTGCTCTAATTTTTATAAAATTACTAACCCTCTTAGATTGGGATGCTAATGTTTCCTGATAAGGGCACAACAATGCCAAACTTGTTTCCCGTAAGTGTGCAAGGAAGTTCAAGGAAACAGAAATTACAAACAGATAACAAAGTATTTCAATGCAAATCTACCTAATCTTAATTGTGAACACGGCTGTGTTTCTTTAATGACTGCATGGAATAGGAAAACCTGGTACATAACATTGAATTTTCACCTCACATCCAGCTTGGCTTAATAACCGTTTAATCTGTCTTTTCACCTTTTGACACACACAGTAATAAAATACAATATAAAGCAATCATGCCAGTGCAGCCCGTTAAGAGGATTTTGAAAAGAATTTGCAACCTACCTTTCACTTGCTCAATATTCTTTTACGAACACTGCCAGAAGCTATGGCAAAGTGGGTAATATTTCAAAACCCCTTTACTGTATTTTGTATATCTGAGCTGTTTTGCAAGCCAAAGGTCAACAGGTGTGCTGCTATATGGTGTGATTAATTTGGAAGTATGAGTGTGAAAGGGTATGGGGTGGAAAGTTTACAGAACAAGCTCCTTTAGAGAGAATTTTTGCCTGAACAGTGTTTAACATGCAGACATGCAGAGCTACACTGTTATCAAGCATTTAATGCAGAACAAATGTCAAAATGAGGTACTAGTCATTTAATATTTGTCTTCAACGTGTCTTATTTTCAATTCACATTGGTGCTGTCCTCACAACACAACTGGACTCAATTACATTAACTAATTCTGAGAAGATTAATTTAAATAGGTAAAATTTTAATAAGGTCAACATGTTGAATATCTGAAACTCATTAGATGCTTGCAAATCAACACCAATACAGAACATGTTCAGAAGCTAGTTTAATTTGAACATCCACTTAAATAGCTGAACATGCACACAAAAATGTGAAGATTGTTCTGCCTCACAGTACAGAGATACACCTCAGATAGCAAGACACTGGCAGTCCATCGGCAGTCCGCTGCCATTTTGCCAATCGATTCTCCAGCTTTCCACTGGCGGGATGACGCCCTTTTGCCATATAGGCCTATGCTATTTTTGCTATCTGGGAAATACCATATATGGTGAAACAGCGGATAGACTACAAACGAGATAGAGAAAGATGTAAAATGTCTTGACTTTATTTTGGAGGCATTACATGGTGCTTTTACCATAGGCTCATTCCATCACCCAGGATTTTATTCAAGTGATGTTTGTCCTGTTCATTTTCCTGTTCTGTCATTTTCACATATCAAAGCAGCTTGGTGAAGATTGTGTTTGTTTAGAAATTCACCTAATGAATTACTCTCTTTGCAAACTGCTTTATTCTTTTTCCCTGTGTTTTCTGGGAGGAAAATGTCTGGTCGACAACACTTTTCTTTTGCTCCAATTAATTATGATTACTATAAAGTGTTTGTAACAAAAAGGGGAGATAAAAGATAAATTCAGCATTTCTTGTTTGACTGGGTCCTATGGTTATATGTTTTTAGGTTTTAGCTGAAAAACATAATGGTGCACTATTGAGGCCACTGCACAAACAGACATAGGTATACCTGCATATAGATCTGTCCAACATTTGCTGACATTCACATGACATAAATCACTGTATAAGAGCATTTGTGTTCTTGATACATGACTCATTTCAAATAGAAACTCATTTTTGTGGGTAAAACAAAAGGTCTCCTGTTTCTACAACTCACAAAGAGTGTTTCTGATGGATATTACAGACAGTATCTGTCTGAGAGAATCTAGTCAACATGATACATGTTGTGGCACAGTAATGGCTGCCGGACAGATTACACCCATCAAGTTTTGATCTGATGACACTTCTGACTGCCGCTAACAAGTGAATTCAGCTGTGCTATGCCTCTGTTTAAAGCTGTACACATGCAGAATGGTAATGCCAGTATACATGATCCAATTAGTATGATTTTCCAGTTTTGATAACTGACTAGATTGTCATACGTGTTCCATCAGTGTCTTTCCCTGTCATTTACAAGTCCTTGTGAATGTCAGGGAAGAGTAGGCCCTTAAATGATTAGATGGAACCAATATGAATGGGGCATAAGCTGCACCAGCTGCACCAGACACTTTTCTCACTCTACTCTTTTGGGTGGGGTGATACAAGCTTGTGCTCTCCTCTACTGAGAGATAAACATGAAATCAGGCATTCTTGAGATAAGGGACAAAACTACTTTTTAAATCTTGAATACATACATGTATAGATACAGGTCTTAGCTAACAAACCATGTAAACGAACAGGTAATCATTTTTTGGAAATAAAAATAAAGAAAGAAAATGTTTTATTCATATCATAATATGATTTGTGTCAAATCCATCTAGTACTTTTACCAACTCATTTTATTTTCATTTGATCAATCCAAAAACAGTGTTAATCCTTAGCGATGTAATGAACGGATGTCTTTAGCAGAGTAAAGTAGTAAAATGCTGTCTGCTGTCTCCATTATCTTGCCACAACTTGCAGGTCACAAAGGACCACATTCTGTTCCCATGTCCGTGTGCATCAGTGTCGGACAGCCACCAAACCTCTCTATGGCCTCTGCATAGTAGGTTACCCCCCAATAACATGTGGGTCACTATTTGTAAATGCAGACAAAGCCATCTATGCACCCATCTATGCAGATTCCATAAATTCTCAGTAGGAGTCGACGTGCAAATTGATATGTAATTAGGTCCACAAGACAAGTAGTTTCCTTCCCAGGTTCCGCCGGTGGGGACACTGGGAACCTTTTGGATCAAGCTCACCCGCAAAAAAAATTCTCTACATATTTCTTGTGCAACCAGCCATACCCATGAAACCTCCCTGGGCCTTGGAGTTGGTCCAAAATAAAATCAATAATGGAACCTAAATCATCATAGGCATGGCGGCAAAGACCGATTGTCCTCAGAATTCTTTTACTACTACTATAAGTACCAAGACTTATAAGTATACCATGCTGGGTGGCTAGAGTTGCCAGAAGCCTATGTCTTTGTGCGCTATACATAAACCATGGTAAACTCTTGCTAGATCAATGTCAAAATGCCTAAAATTACTCAATCTGGCCCACTATGTGTACTTGGAACAGTATACAGTAACTGTGTTCCCATTAAAAGTAAATTGTGCTCATGAAGTTCTTTAACGTGAGCATGTTATATATATCGTGGCCACGTTTTACTAATTCGTGCTCACAATTTTGAATAACATGGTACTCACTATTTTTAATAACATGATCACATTTTATAAATCGTGGCTACGCTTTAATAAATCATGCTCACGATGTAATATAACATGAGCAGGAAGATTTTTTAAAAATTACTTGAGCTTTACAGGGCTCGTACTTTTTCGCAGAAAATTCTTATGTTTCAGAGTTGATGAACAGAACTATAGAAGGGAAACTGGAGCTTCCATGTGAAGTTGGCTTTATCCATTCTCATGGCCATTGCTACCCTTAAGGACACCGAGGTCATGTCCTCTGTATTATTTCTCGAGTTGATGAGATTTATAATCCCTGTATCAAACACATCGTCTTTCAGATCTATCTAACTTCTCAAAAAGAGAATGTTAGACAAAAATTGTGGACTGGGCACTTGCCTGCTTCTCGAAACAAGATCATCTATGTTGGCAAAAAAAATCCTGTGGTGTGTGGCATTTATAGAATCAGCGCTTCGAAAACGTGATATCACCGCTCGCATGAACTTCAATACACTCAAACTCAAAGTCACAAACAAATGAGCTGCTGGCATTTGTGGGGGTGAAGCAAAGATACAATAGGTCTTCTGCTAGAATGAGGTGGTAAACTCTACAAAGATAGTTTAAACACTCCTTAACTTCAACTGTCAAAACTGCAGATCCTGCCTCTGGAAACAGCCTCTCCTGAAAATGTATTTTGCGAGTAGGAAAGCCACAGATGCAGCGAGAGAGAGAAAATAACAGAGAGAGCAATTTTGATTGGGCTGTTTGGTATTTTGTGCAGATGTACCTTTACAGTCAATCTCTCTCTCTCTCTCTCTCTCTCTCACACACACACACAAACACACACACACACACACACTAGGCTATTAATCAGTCATAATGAAAGTTTCTTGCAGCTCAAACGGTCTTTTAAAAAGTAATAGGCATATGCATTTCACCCTGTATGGGCGTACACAGTGTAGCCTATGTAAATAGGCTAAAACAGCTCCCCTACATTTCCACTGCCTGGGGCTGGTTTAATGACAAATGGGTGATTATTTTTTTGGACATGTAAACATGGTTTACTTGCTCACATTTGTTCCACAATGAGTCACATATTTAAAACAATGTTTTTAATAATATGTTTAGGTGTATTCACATCATAACAAATACCAAAATACATTGTACATTGTTAGAACTATTTTCAGTTTTACACACTTCATTGACAGGCATGGGATGGGATGTCCCAAGGGCAAAGTAACAACTTTTATGGGAATTATAAACCAAAACATAATAATAACTCAAAATATTTCTGAAATATTGTATAGGCTAGAGTGAGCTGTCTTTAATCAAAGATTTAAAACTGATGTGTTGTTTATTATCATTTTCTTATTTTACTATGTGTCCCTGAAGTCATGTTCCACCTTTTTATTATGTACTTTCTTGCCCTTTAGAAAAGGCATTAAAACCATGTTTAGCACATGAGAGCCATATTTACCAGTTGGTGTTCACCTCTGTAAACTTCCTTAAGATTCAGCCGTCATCATTATCTTTTTAATGTAGTTTTTCAACTCCTACCATTGTCGGGTCACTCTTAAAGTTAGGCTGTGTTATGGAGAATGTTTGTGTGAATTTAAAATAAATAAAAACATATCCAACATAGTTATACTAGTTCTTTTCATATCCAAAAGGACAGTTTGTTATATGCTTATATCTCAGAGTCAGGCCCCATAAAGCTCAAAATTTCCCACTTCTCCACTGATAAAATCTTGAAGATATCAAAAATGTAGATTTTATTCTTCTTAATTTATGAATGAGTTGAGTTTCAGAACAGTTCTTCTATGTTATTCAAAGCTAGTATAATTTTTGCAGGTTAGGATGTCTAAAACTAAATTTTGGAGGAATTATTTGCAGCTCATAATGCAGGAAATGCAATATTTTGGTCATGAGTAAAACTGCATTGCGCTATAATTAATTTAGCCCACACAAAAATGCAGCATGACAATTTTATTGTAGGATTGTACTTTGCCCATAGGGGCAGAAATGTGGCTAGGATGTCATCATTAGGTGGACATTAGACTTGCTTGGGGGGCCAAAAAAATAATTACTAAGTGGGCGGAAAATGGACTGAACATACGTTGTGTGGACAACACATTGCTCATGTAGGCTAATAGCAAGTACACAATAATACAGACTGCTCCAGCACAGCTATAGAGGGGGCCGGGGGGGCCTGGGGGTCCTCCCCCAAATCTTTTTTTCAAAAATTAGATGTAATTTCCTGCATTCTGGTGTTTCACAGTTGTTAGACACCTTATTTTTATAGCATTTAATTCAATAGCTTAATCCTAACACACACACCCCACACACACACATACATCACCCCAAACCCAAACCCTGAACCAAAAAATGGCATGACTTGGCTTCAGGGCTCATAATGAACACTGGCATTCGGCAATGTCATCTAGGCTACTCTGATTTGATTCATTCTCACTTGCAGCTTGCAAAATTGGCCTAGGCTAATTTGTCTTTTTTGTGAACTATCTAGCATTTAGGCTAACCATAGATCATGTGTCTGCTTACCATGATTCTGTTGATTAATTCACTTTCACCTATAGGCTCCACTAATGAAACACATTTGATTTTGTTATTTTCTTCATTGCTGTTTACTTGGGTCGAGCTTTGTAAATGCATCAACTAGCTAACTAACAGGCAAGTATTTTGCTACATTGTGTCACATTCTTTTAGGCTACAGACATAATCTGATTATTTTCTTATTATAAAACAACTGGCAAATGTTGACTATGTTGTTGACAATGGCTTTGTGAACGCTTCTATGCAATTAAATTGCTGCTTTTATCATCCAAATATGAGCTAGATAGATCATTAATATTGCATTAGTCACTTCTGTTTACAGATGGCAACGGTTACTAAGGGAAGAAAAGTCTTGTTTTTAACGACGGTATTGTTAACTTCGGCCCAAATGGTTGGAAATAGCAAATATACAGTATGTGAATTTGAATTTGAATACATGACTTTGCCAAAATAAATCCTGGCTACAGCCCTGTCCATTCTAATTCAATTACAAAAGATTGTTTTTAGGGGGACCTTTCAACTCAATTGAGTATGAATGTCAACACAGTCAACATTCAAAATCTGATGGAGTTTATCAAAATCTGATGGAGTTGATGCCAAAATCTTATTCTCATCTTATTCAAGACTCCTCAGTAGACAGATAACTTTTTAACCTAAACTAAAATACCAATATTTCTTCAGTGACTCATAATTAAGATGATCATAATCGGATAGCGGTGTTGACACATTAAAGCTGTGACTGCAATCGCATCAACGTTGTTTGTTCAAAATGTTTTAGAAAATGAAATTTTACAATTTCACCTGATTTATTCAGGATTAAATAAGAATGAAAAAAAATGACGTGAGAACACAAAGTCAGAACACAGCTTTGATTACACTTTTTTGTAGAAACTAAAATGTAAAGTTTACTTAATGTGATTTGTGACATTTGTGGCATAAAATTCTTTTGGTATTAATTAATATTTTTACACAGCATAAAGAGTTTTATTTATATGTTGATCCATTATGTTACTTAAAAAAATCCCCACAGAGCATCAAGCATGAAAATGGTGTCAATGCATTTATTTGTGTATTCGACCACAGTTTACTGGGGTCTTAGAGACCTACCAGGCAAGTCTGTCATTTTTGAACAACAGAGCTCTACTATATTCTTACATTTTTTTGTAACTAACAATAATCTCCTAAATTCTCACCAATACATATGGATTTATTTGCAAACCAAAGAATAGGAACCAGTGATGATCACTTTCAAAGAGTTATGTTGATTGACAAGGCTATAAACACGATTTCATCACTCATAAGTGAGAGCGTTTTGGTGCTGTTTTACATCTGGGGTTGTCATCTTGCAAGAACTGTAAATGTGTGAACAAACTGTAAGGGAAGCAAAGATGGCCTGCGTTTACCCCGTAATGAGCCGTTTAACCATGAAGCTAAGTAAGTTACCCTAAAACAGCATAAAATTTTGCCTGGTTATCCTTTAATGGCGTGCACCATATGTTTATATGCATGATAGCGCATTGCAAGTGGGGTAGCAAGTGATGTTCCACCAGCTGCACTCCTGTACTGAGAGTTAGTCCATGTTAGTGCCAAGAGAATAGCCTCTGAGGAGTTATCATTTTTAGTAATAGGTCGCAATCATTGGAGGGTCATGGTGACTGACTGGCCTCTATTGCAAGGACAGTAACCATGACAATGGTCACTGTCATCCGAGATTGGTTGGATTTAGTTTTTTCTTCAATGCAACATCAAGAATGTTGTATTAATAACACAGAAGGGGGATCCACAGAGATTAACCTCCAAGGCTTTCAAAGCCCCACCTGAGTCATAAGCTACAAAACAAAATAGATGCACTGAGAGAGATTGGGGGGGGGGGGGGGATGGTAAAGCACTGCATGGATGAGCAAGAGAGGTTTGTCTCCTCAAGGATGAAGCCTCAGGCTGGAGACAGAGGGAGGTAATTGGCTGGGTGTGGGGACTTCAGACTGGCTGGCAAGTCAAGTCCAATGGCCTTGTCATGTTAAACCCCTAAGCAGCAGAGTGCAAGTAAATATGGTCCAGTTTTACCTCTCTGGTAGAAGGGAAAATAGAAGCCAATGACAACAGCACAACATCTTTCCAATGCCAAGGGAGTGATTTCTTTCATTACAGCTCACATTATTTATTATTTTTTCCAAAGGCACAAACAGTACTTCACTGGAGCATAGGAAAATTAAACTGAATGAGTTTCAGGTATGTTCTCCCTCTCTCCCAATACAACGCACAGTAATCTATGCCAAACCTTAAGGTAAAGTTCACACATTTGTAATTTGCAGTGCTTCAAGTTATTTGTGTTTTTTAGTTCATTATACACTGGGTACCACTGTAGACTTGCTGACAACACGTGCCATAAGTATGAATCACTTTGGATAAAGTATGAGAAATTTTAGTGGCTGTCTTGCAAACTTGATAACTCATTTTTGTAAACCACGCGGTATAAAAAGCACAGATGAAAGAGAACAATGTATTCAGACATTCAGAGTAAAAATGAAAGCAATGAAATGAAAACTGTATGCACTCATCTCTTTATTACTGTCCATCTCTCACCTTTCTAATGCTGTGATAGGTTACTAAGGCTCTGCTTTAGTCATGGACAAAGACAAGGTCATACTGAACATGAACTAAGACAGCTGAAATTATGGTGAGGCTGTGTTACTGTGTTTCATTTTGATTTGCACAAATTAGCTACTGAACTTAGAAGTTATAATGGAGATGAAAATCAATGCCTATGAATAGAGCATGCCAATTAAAATAGGGCTACCTGCAGTCCAGGCTCAGTGCTGTGCAGTGAGATAATTCAGCGCTGTTTACAACACAGACTTGTGTTAGATTATGGCCACATAGATCACGTCACTGTGTTGAGACAGTCATGTTAACTCCATAAGGTAAAATCATTAACGGTGTGTAATATGTGTGTGCTGGGGCATCATGGAACTTCTGTGTATTGAAGTGAACTGCTTGACTGCAACCATGCAGTGTAATCTTTTAAGGAGTCTCAGTTAGGGCTTGGCGTTTTACTTGGCTGAGTCTCAGCATTTCCTTACCGATCCAGACAGTGCTCTGTCTGTGTGTGTGTGTGTGTGTGTGTGTGGCAAAGCCGTCATGCTTATGTGAAAGACCGTCACACTTCCACAGTTCACCCACCAAGCTTTCTTATATCTCTCTTTCTCTCTCGTGTTCATTCTCTTTCTCTCTTCCTTTATTTCTCTTTCAATATCCTCTTCTTCTTTCACATATCCTTCGTTCTCCCTCCAAACCAATCTCAGCCTCAACTCTGTCCCTCTCTCTCCGATTCCACTCTCTTCTTCAAGGCACTAGCTTTGGCTCACTTTCTCCCTCCCTCTACCCCTCATCCATCCATCCATTCTGTCTGTGTTGGCTATTTGAGGCCACGCTAAACCATCTTCCCTTCCTATCTGTCTATCTCTGTCTCTTTCAGTTTGTTCTTTCTTCGCTTCTCTCCCTAGAACTGTTCTTTTGTCGCCTACACTTCCAGCAAACTTTCCACCCTGAGTTTCACTCTTACCCCCCCCCAACAACCAACAACACCCACCACCACCACCACCACCACCACCACCTGCTCCTTGTGCTCCCCTCTCTTTCTCTGCCTCTCTTGTCTCCAACCCTCCTTCTGCCTGTGGTTACTCTTCTGTGAGCTCTCTTCCCTCTCTCTTCTTCTTAACCTCTTTCTCCATTGCCAACCAAGTCTCTTTCTCTCTCTCTCTCTCTCTATCTATCTATCTCTGTCTGTCAGTCTCTCTGTCTCTCTCTGTCTGTCTATCTCTCAAAGGTTGCACATCTCTCCAAAGCAACGGTGCCCTGTTGATTTGTGAAAAGCCTATGCTGACTTCTTTCCCTTCTCCACCTCACGCTTAATTTCCCCACTCTGTCTTGCTCTGTGTGTGTGTGTGTGTGTGTATGTGCACGCATATAACTGCTCACACACAGCTCTTAATTGCTCACGTAGTTCTGCTACCCAGCACTGAATTCCAAATTTCCCTCTGAATACCCCCTGCCACCCTCCACTCACACACACACACACACAGTCAGACACACACACACACACCACAACCCCACCCCCTTAATCCCAACCCGGTATCAGTCCTCATTCTCCCATCTCTCTCTCACCTGGCAGACTTGCAGACTTTTAAAGTCAGACTTTTAAATACTGGGACTGGCTGCACCCAGTCTGTCTCTTCTCCAGCACTCAGATCACCCTTGTCCCCCTCCTCTGCCAGATGAGTAATTACTCCGGAGTCGGAGGCGTCGCGTCACGTCCTCGCCGGAACGCTCCCTGTAGACTCCTCCCCAGAACCTTGCAGCCAAGATGTGTGAATATTGACAGCGTTTGTTTTCCAAAACTAATGGCCGGAATTGTTTACCCATTTAGGCTTCCCTCCCGCTGAGGCCCAGTGAACTTTAAATGCATCTTCACATTTGGTTGTTTACTTCCTCCCAAGTCATGTTTTGGTCGGAGTAGTCATTAAGGCCATAAATGACTGGATTCCTTGCACCACAGGTGACATTCTATCATTAGGGCATGTTTAAGATGCTGCGATGCTCCATTGGCATATTTGTAAACTCAACACAATCCAAAGGCCATGGGGTTTGCCAATGTTTGCCAATAGTGGTGAGGAGGCAAAGTCACAGCTTGTCGGAGAGAACCCAACATGATGCTGCCTGCTGTTGTTGGTTGTTTTGTGCAGCGGTTGTGGAACGCTTGGCCCATCAGAGGGATGTCAGTCCAGCAGTGAGGCTTGTGGCTACATGTGGTGGACTTCGCCAGCTCTGCCCACCACACTCTGTGCATCTGGCCATGGGATGCTGGTGCAGTTGAAGGTTAAATCGGGCTCTCGTGCAACCACTTTGGGGAGAGAGAGGAAGCTGGAGCAGAGCTCGGCTGCAGTGATGATCTGTCAGCATGGGTTAATAGAGAAAGAACGGAGAGGAAATGTGTGTTTCTGCCTACCTCAGCCCCTAGTACTATATGTACAGCCTACTGTTTGTGCTGTATCTGGCCCGAGCTTGCCTGAGAGTGTGAGTAAGTGAATGAGAAGGACAGAAAGAAAGAATAGAGGAAAGAAAGAAAGAAAGAAAGAAAGAAAGAAAGAAAGAAAGAAAGAAATGGACAGGAAAAAATGCCCTGGTTTGGGTGCCTCAATATCTCATTATACCATACTCTCTTTCTCTCTCTCTCTCTCTCGCTCTCTCACACACACACACACACACACACACACACACACACATACACACACACGCACACAACTCATTCACACACATACGTACCAGGGAAGAGCCACAGTGCCATCTACTGGTAATTTCAAGCTTTAACAAAAATGGAAGGAATTCTGTCTTTCATTCTCTCTCTCTTTTCTCTCTGTTTGTACCATTCTCTCACCAGTCTTTCACACAGTAATAATAAGAGAAAAGAAAGTTGCAAAAAGAAACCCATTGTGCGATCATTCTCTACAATAAAATGGGAGGCATTTGATATTGTTCCACTGATTCATTTGAAAGTATTCAGAATAAAAGAAACCTGGATTTAAACGCCTTAATTTAAAACCATAGAGATTGGCTCAAGTCACACGACTGCTTCTAGGTTGGTACCAGGTTGGTAGTTTGGCAGAGACAGAAAGACAGAGACAGAGAGAAACCAGAGGACACAGCATACTTTTCACCCTGATATAAACAATTTCACAGGGACACCAGAGGCTTAGTCAACATGTAAACAGTCATCAATCATTTTATTACATGTGCATGAATATGATAACCTTGCTTGGTTCTATGACAATAGACCAACTACCAAACCAATCACCTTTAAGCATTTGTGTGTCTGAAATCAATTAAATGACGACTAGAAATCATTTCTTTAAATGCATTAACTTAAATTTATGCAACTGAATTGAAAGTAAGCAACTTCAGGGAACAATTGAAAAAGACAGCCCTTATTGTTTAACCTAAAATGTTCAGTGTGTGGTGGTCTCTGTCTCTCTTCCTTTCTCTCTCTCTCTCTGTTTCTCTCCCCTTGCACAGTGCACTGCCTTTATTAGGGGGCTAAAGCAAGTGGCTCGTGAAGGAGAGGGCCGTACAATTTCAAAGCTCATTACCCACCAACCATGGATGTCAAAATATGTGTGCCTTTTTGTCGGGCTGCCCAGAATGTGCAAATGCTAGTGTGTGTTACAAGCATCAAGCAGGTGGGTGGAGATGCTAAAAGAGAACTAGGGTTGTGTGAGTGAGTGAGTGAGTGTGTGTTTGGGGGGGGGGGGTCCTGTCTCTGTGCTGGCTCTGGCAGAAGAGCTGTAAAATTTTTGCAATTTGTAAATTATACAGTGTGTTAAAGGAGAGAGTGGGAAAAACACATGGGCAAATGAACCAGTATGGGAGGCATCAAGGGGCAAAAAGACTCTGGAAGACACAGTAAGAATCTTGTCTGATGTGAAATCTACAACTTCATCCACTGACTTACTTTGTCAGGTACAACATTGAGTATACAGATGTATTTCCCTACCTCAAAGGAATTTTGAATTCTGTATCCTTTGTTTCATTTGTTTCATTTAAACTGTAGTTCAGCTATATTGTAGATTGTGTGTTCTTATGTTTGTATGTTTCTCATGTTTCTTATTATGTTCTTATGTGTTTTCTGATGTCTCCACTCACTGAGCTATCAAAGAGGTTGAACACTGACTAGCAAATTTATCTCCAATTTCTATGTAGGGTGACTGGAATTGTAATATTCAGTGGTACTTTGAACAACTCTGAGACACATAATGAAGGGGGAATGAAATGGCATCCAAATATTGACATCCATAATACTTGTCTAAGTCAATATACTGAGTGCTCATGAAGAAGAGTGTTAAGCTGCCTCACTGTCTGAATGTCTGAGTGTCTTTGTGAATCTGAGGAATTTGGTTCCAGACCGCTATATCCACCATTTTAATGAATTTTCAGAAATAAATTCTTTACATTTTGTTTTTTCAGATATCAAAGGATCTACATTTGGTTTGCTTTTATTTGATATATGTTTAAATAATGAAATCAACATAATTGAGGTCAATAATTACTGAAATACACAATTTAAAAAAACATGACATTTGAATATTTTCAAAAGTGGATTTCCAGCTTTTTGGTACCACACTCTTCATCTGTACTTTTTACTCTGTAAGACAACACATTAAAAGAAAAGGTGCATATGATAAGTGTGACTGATACATTTCTTCTTTTTTGCTGTACTCACATTTGCTGATGGCAATTCCTTCCAATCCAAAGCACCTCACACTGGATGCTAGCTTGTACCTTCAATGTGTTGTGGGATTTAGTTGCTTTTATGACTGCTAGTAGGGGAGGTGTAGTTTTATCAAAGCAGAGGACCTGAACCTATTTTTTTCACTTCGACATATAAGGAGTCTGTTCTCCATCAGGCTTAAGCTGATTCGTTCTCAAGTGAATTTTGTTAGGGTATACGGACAGTCGGGTGGTGTTTGAGGCATTGCTGAAACGTTTCAAAAATGTAGACATTCAAAAACAAAAAGCCAGCTGTCAGCTGATTAAAGATGATGTAACTTATCTGTCAGTCACTGAAGCCAGTAGGCCACTTGGGTGACCCCATTATTTTCTTAAGCAGCCGTCTGTCATTTTGAGCGCTCTTTCATTCCAGTTCACAGCAGACTGAGTTCTCAAGCTGAGTGTCTCTTGTCTGCCCAGGATCTCTGGCAGCAGTGGTCTGCTGGGCTACTGGAAAGCTTTGATGTTAGCCACGGGAGGTAATGCGATTGCAATTCAGACTTTAAGAACCTTGCCCTGACAATAAAGAGGCAGAAAGCAGCAGTGTGTGTCTGTGTCAGTGGAAGAAGATGGGGAACACAGGGAAATTTAATGAAACTCTCATTAGCAAACAAAGTGCACTAATGTCAGTTTTTAATTCCCTCCCTTTGTTTCTTTTTTTTTCTTCTACCCTCACCTGAAGGTTCCATCTATTTTAACCCTCTAATGACCATGCCAGAAATTAATCATGGAGCGTCTGCTGGTTGCCTTTGCACTGTAATGGAAAACCTTAAAGCACTCAGGATCATTCTTGTTTCATCCCACCTGTGCACGTATTGCACCACATGGTTGAAGGTTCATTTATCATTTCACTTTGAAGTCTGAGCAGCCCTAGAAGTCAGCACACTCACGGGCATCAGGTAGGAGACTTGCGGTGCTTATAAAATGGTGTAAATGCATCAGGGGATTGCCCTAGCAGGTCTTAGTTACGCTTCCCTGGGTTTACAGCACAAGGAAGTGCCAAGTGCACAATAAACAGGCACGCACATCTGTACGTTTAAGTCTTCACCAAATGTTTGTGAGTGTGAGTGTTTTTTTTTTTTTGAGAAACCTGAAACCACTTAAGAGCTTGTTGCTGTTGTCAAAAAGAGAGGCGGTTGACAGCTCGACTTTACAGTATTACCAAAAAGAAAGACAGAGAGAAAAGTACAGAAGGCCTGGTGGTGTGGGAAGAGCAATTTCCTTCAGGCAGGGAGGCAAGAAAGGCAGTGCAGGAGAGGGATCGCAAAGAGATAGTGCAAGCGGGCGGCGAGAAAAATATCGTGCGAGAGGGAAAATCCTCTCTTGCGATAAATATGAAAATCAGATTTTCCACAGGATATGATTAGAACAGTGCCATCAAAGCCAACATTTGCCCCTCCTCTCTGTGCAAAGGCAGGCATGCGCATATACATCTCAGACTTTTGTCATCTGTATCACTTACATCTCAGTACCATGATAAAAAAGTAAAAAATGAGCTGAAAAAACAGCTGAGACTATGTGCTTCAGACTCCACACAGTTTCCTGATAGAGTCCATTTATATATGGTATCAGCTAACCTTTCAATTTGACTGAAGCCTGGTCCTGGGTGACATTTTATTAACCCCAGAAGGTGATATATTTCAGGCATCACAACTGTAAATTGTACCAAGCTGTTATCAGTAGAGCCTGTGCCGTTCTCTGCATACATTGATTATGGGGAAGAAGGCAGCAATGCAGAGAAAAAGGAATTAGCCAACTGAAGTCCACACTTCCTCTTGAGAAAAAAAGAGAGAGAGAAGAAAGAGAGACCTGCTACTTCCCATAGTTTGCTGGCAAAGGCCTCACTGTCTCTGACAAACACCTACTTGATCTGCACTGCAACCAAACCCCCCCACCCCTTAACACACACACACACACACAGCACCTGTCCTATACATGTGCTAACTGATGATGTGACCATTGCCACACTGTAAAAATTCTTTGAGATGTGATTGCCTTTGTTTTTTCTGTAAGAAAACGAATCAGAGGCTGACACTGGATATTGTATTTATGACAAACCATGTTACCGTAATATATAGACAACATAAACAATGTACTACAATACAGCAGGCTATACTTTACTCTGGCAGGTTTCCATCAGCAAAACGTCTTTGTGTGTCACAAAGTTGGATCAGTCAATGGGCGACTAGGATTGAAAGTGGTGACAGTTGGATGTTAGTATTCTACAATCGAGAACAGACAAGGATGGGAGGCAGTGAAAGAGAGAGAAAGAAAGGGAGTGCATATAAAGTGGCATTATCTCTCCCATCCAGTACAATCCCGTTAATTGGGCCCAAGCATGACAGGATTTTTATCTGTACTTTTTTTTCAGTTGACTTTGAGTGGCATCTCAAAATAAGCCCAGCAGCTCAATAATCTCCCCGGCTCGGCGCTTGTGTGTAAACTTTCCACTCTGCCCAGCCACTGCTGACAAGAAGACAATACCCAGCTGCAAATAGAGAGTGAACAAAGAAGCATCCCGTCTCTTCCTCCTGCCTTTTCCCGAATTCACATCTCATTTAGCACTCAGAGAACAAGCCCTCTGAAGGTAACAGGCAGGCAGGGGAGATATAGATGCCACAGTGGATGTTGTTGAGGAGAGCTGGGTTGTGATCATAGAAAGGTTTAAGGTTTAACTGTAATGTGATTGAAAGCTGATGGCTCCCATAGAGCCACAGTTCCTCAGTTTGAGCTGGAATTTCACATGCATGCATCAAGTCACAGATGCTTGATGTAACCACATTGTAACTGGGTGATGAAGAGCAGTCTACAACAGCACGAGCAGTCGGAAATCCTCTCAGAGGTTTCTAGCATCTCTTCCAGCCACTCATCGTGATAAGCCTTTCAGTGGTGACTGCATTTAGTTGAGTGTGACCAAGTAGTGATATTTTAAATGACTGTTTTGGCAGATCCCAAGAACAAAAGAGAGGCAGCGTAAATGAAACTGAAACTGAATAAAACCGACACATCACATTTATGATCTTGTCAGTCAATGTAATGCAAAGAAAATGACCATCGCTTGTTGCTATTCTTTGGTTTGCAGACAAATCCGCATGGATTGGTGAGAATGTACATGATTGTTGCTATTTTTTATCGGTGCCTGTAGGGGGAGCTCCAGAGATTAAAAAATCACAGGCTTGCCTGGTACTGCTTTAAGTAATATTTTACAACTTTAAGTAAAACTTTACAACTGAATAACTGATGAAAATGCAAAAATCGATCATTTTCACACACAGGTCACTGCTCAAGAGTTCATGACAATGTTCTTCAGTATATGTAGATTTAGTTTTTACCTATGTGACATGTAAGAAAACATTGGTAAATACAAATGTTCCTGAAAACTGTGTAACTAGGGTTTGAGAACAAATTTCTTTTTACAATGGTTGGTGAATGCGGCCCAATGTTACTCTATGCTGTGTATCAGCATGCACACCACTTTACTTGCAGACAGTCTCCTTTTCGTCACTGGGCAATCATACTTAATTAGCTAACGGGTAATTGGAAGCTTTAATGACTGATTTTACTTGATGGCTATTGAATACATGATAATTAAAACAAAGAAAATGCACTGGGTCCTGTTTATTCATTTTTGCAATAGCCCTTAATGATTTGTTTATACAATGAGGACTGAGTAGCTGAAATAGTAGAGAAAACCCTGGACTGAAATAGGTTTGAGCCTTGCAGTATTTTAATGCTGCTCCATTTGACTGAAAAACACATAAACAAAGCAGTGTTGGATGGATGGTTCTTATTCAAATAAGCAATAAGGAATGCAATGCCACCAAAATTAAAGTTGAAATTGAATAAATATGCACCACTATGTTGCTTAAACTTTAAGAGACACAATGTTTTGGGTCAATAATTTGCAATCAGGTTTCTTTCCAATTTAGAAAAGTATAAAAATCTGTTATATGTAACCTTTGGAAAGGTATCACAAGCCTCATCCAAAACCCTATAAAACAACAAAAATAGCATTCTACTGAAAAATAATCACAAAAAACAATATAAAAGAGAAAAAAGGCTTCTAACAGTAAAGATGTGTGATTGTGAAAAGAGAAGCCCTTGGCAACAATGGATTTGTTTCCGACTAATTTAAAATATCATGCACTTTGCAAGCAGACAGTGCTAACATGTCCAGTCAGCCAAAAAGCCAGTGGAGAACACAATGTAGCAGATGCAATTACAAGACTGGAATAACAGTGATTGCCGCTATGCCACGCTCTCAGTCAGCCTTTTAAATTAGTTCCTGTCACTGAGCTTCAGTCTTCTTTTAATGCTTTCATATAACATTATAAAATACATACTATGATATTTTGTTCAAAATAGCTCTCTGTATATTGTTCTTATGGATTATCAAAGAAAGCTTCATAAATGTATTAAAACAACTACCTTCATGTGATGAAAGCTCTTTATTTATTCATACCATCACATGACCTACTAAGAAAGAAAGGTTTTGAAACCTCACCATCAAAGTGCTTTTGCTATTTCTTTCAGTTAAGTCATTTAGATTATTACTACTTCAAAGGAAAGACGCGCTTGAACAAACAGCACGTACAGCCTTTTTAATATTAAATGAAGGAAAACAGAAATGACTGAGTGTCATGTTATGGCCATAATGGAATCAATTAGCTTAACAATAATGAACTTTTTTCTCTTTACAAAGGCAGTAGAGAACAATTGCCTCTTTAATGGCTGACTTCGCCTTAATTCATTTTCAATAATGCTAATTTAGTGCTCTTTTCACACGCTTAATTCGTTTAATCCATGATTTCACCACCTATGCTGCCAGTTTATAATGGCTGTGTGTCGTTATTCTCATGATTAAATTTTTCATACAAATGATTATTTTCAGCTAATAACAGTGGTAGCTCATATTGACTTTGGTGTAACTAATTTGGTCATTTGCCATTTCTTGTGGCTAATGGAGAGCAATTAAATCTACATGGAGAAACAACAGTTTTTAATTGAGAATGTGTGCAAACACAACAACTTAGCATTTGACATACTTATAAATCCTTCTGTGTGAAAATACCACGAAAACAGACAGACCAACAGTTTTAAAAATGACACAGATAATCACAAACTGAGATATGACAGTCTGACAATTCTCATTTTTCCTACTTTGTTAAAAACACAGTGTGTTAACTAACCTTCTTCATCAAGGCTTAGGTTAACCACAGCTTATAGCCTGATAAGACATAGAGATAAAGAGTGTCTCACTGGACAAAACATTTAGCACTTACAGACACCCACTGCTGCAACATGAAAGCCTTCTCAACAGTCTGTACACGTACCAATAACCAGTCAGCACAGCCCTGCCAATCAACATTAGTGTCAGGGGAGTCAATTTTGTCTATAGGTTGGATTGCCATCAAATACAGTTAACATTCCCCCCTCTATCTGCATAGGGTAATTAATGTCCATGTTGTGTCTTATTAAGACACAATTATGGGGCTTAAGCAATGTGCTGGTTGTTTTTGGTCAACTGAATAACTCTTACTTGCAATTTGGTGGACAGTAGAATTAGGCTATAAATTCAGTGTTTGGTATATTATGGGCTATGGGGCAACCACTCCTAGTTATAGTGTGACAGATTTTCATTAGTATTTGGGGCAAAAAATACTTTTAGGATCCTGTTAAATGTTTAACCAAAGCTAGAGCTCATAAAAAGTGATGTGTATTAAACCTTTAAACTTTTAGATCTGAAGAAAGGCTTTTCAGTCAAATATTTTTAATGATGTCCTCTTATAGGAGTCACCTTATGCATGTCTCCTCGTTTCCTTTTTTCCTCATAAACTAGTTAAGCCACCTGCTCATTGGGTTTCCTCTTCAAGACTAATCACTCCCAATGAGTTGGAAATCACTGGCGTATCTCTGATGCGATGGCACCATTCTTTCAATATGGTTGTGGAGACACATGGAATTACAAACTCGCCTGGCTCCACTCCTCCGCATAGCCAAGCTGAGCGATAATGAGGGGCTTAGGGGGGGGAGTTCTCAAGGTCTAATCACTGTCGGATTTCAAAGCAGGAAGACCAATTAAAACGGATAGGGCTCAATAACGGATTACAAGCCACACAAAAAAAAATCGATGGTCCATGTCTCGGATGAGTAAAGTGTTTTTTTTTCCCTTCTTTCTCTCTGGCACAGTAGCAAGAGCATGGCAAGGACTGGGGTCTTCATAAGGCTGTGATGAGGTTGGATTAAGAAATACACATAGGAATGTGCTCACATCCATTTGGAGATTTATAAAGGGCAGAGAAGACAGAGATGAGAGTTACTACCGATAGAAAGTTGTACATCTTATTTGGATCTGCGATATTGATCATTTACTTTTCAGTACACAAAGAAATGACTGTAGTTCTGTGGATTGACACTACATAGTATTGTCTTCGTATGCAGATACAAACAGCGCTGTGAAAGTATTTCAAACGTTTCCACATGGATTAGTCATAAAATGTGATCAGATCTTCTTTTAAGTTGCTATAAACAAACACAATGTGATGATAATAACACAGTAGATAAGATTGCAATTCATGTCTTCACTTAAAACAGCCATAAAGCACTCTTATGCAGGTGGCGAAAGTAAGTGAACCATCTAATGGCTTCAGTTAAAAGCTAATTTGAGTCAGAAGTTACCAAATATGGAGTTTAATTGATACAATAAGTTTGAATAAGTTTGAACTGCTACCCTGAATTGACATAAAATTGGTAGATTTCCTCAATGCATACAAAAGATGATCTCAAATTGAAGAGTTCAGATGCAGAACCCTCTAAGCCCATTTATGATGAATTTACAGAAATATCCTATTTATATAGCATTGATCAACTATTATCAGTCCAACTCCAATTGGATTGTTTTGGCTTGATAATAACATTTTAATTGCAGTTTGACAGAGATCACCTGGAAATTATTTTGAAAAATAACTTAATTTTGCATATTACTGAAGATGGATTTAGAGAGTTTTACATCTGAACTCTTTAATTCTACTCTAAAGAGAATTCATCAAGTTTATTTACAGCAAATTTAGCATGTGTAACGGATAACAGCTAACCTATACGCGCTGAACGTTAGTAAAACCTCCTTCCCAATACCTGAAGAGCCTGCTAGTCAATTGACTGGCAGCCTGGGCTTTTCGGTCGACTGGCTTTCATGCTCCACTCCCGATTCGACGTTGCTGTCAGGTCATGGGTTCAAGCCCGGGGCTGGACCTATGGGACAACCTTGGTTACAGTGGTGCCTTGGACCCAAATGGGTGTTAAGTGAGGTTTAGGGTGGTGAGTGTAACAGATTCCAGCTAGCCTAACTACTCATGAAGAGTATTAGTAAAACCTCCCTCCCAATACATCAAGAGCCTGTGAGTCACCTAGTTGAGTTGTAGCCTGGGCTTATCAGTCAACTGGCTTGCACACTCCACTCCCAGCCCAATGTTGCTGTGATGCTGCAGGTTCAAGCACAAGGCTGGTCACATTAAAAATTATGCACATCCAGTGTTTAAATTTGTGTTCAAAATTTTAAATTTAAAAATATAGGTCTAAACACTTTTGTCTGTGTGGAAGACAAGAAATATGTGCAAATTAATGTTTATGATGAACAACAATTTTGGCAGTGACTTGCAATGAGAGTTTATTTGTAGTTTAGCATATTTATCTCAAGCAGAAGGAAATATGACAGATTTTCTAATTTTACTGATTTTCAGTATACTAAATACCTATTCATAGCCTACTATACTAAAACAGCTACTTTGTGCTCTGAAGAGTTGCAGGTTGTCAGGTCAGTGATTATGAAATGTACATGAATAGAATGAAATGGCCTTACTTAGCAAGGCAGTTGTTGTATATTCAAATTGTTAACCTAATTAAATACTAGAAAACAGTGCCTTTGACATATCTCTGTTGTAGTTAAAAGTAAGTTTATGATTAGGCCAGCATCTGTAATACTGTAATTATTACTGCATACTGTAATTAGTTTGGACACCTGTGAATGATAGACTAATGTGAGATTCTGTACCATAGCCTGTTGAATTCTGAGCATAGATTAATATTGGGGCGAAATGTTCCCCCATAGTAAGATAGACAATTACGGCCACAATAAATGTTTTAAATTCTAAATTTATTTTCTAAATATATTATATATTTATATTTATATATATATTTATTCTAAATATATTTTTGTGTGGAAGTTATATTAAGGATTAAGCTGTAAAAGTGATTGGCACAATAATTTTGCCTACAGCCAACTGCTTTGGGTAAGCCATACCCATTATCAATAACGCATCAGTGTTAATCAAATGAGGCCAACGCAATAAAAAACCACAACAGATGCTTAAATCCTTACATTCTGGTGTAGGCCTAGTAGGTATTTATCATTGGCATAGGCTAGGCCCTGAATTAAATCTGGAAGGCATAGTCGACTCAAACTTTGTTTCTCTGGTCTCTGGAATCATTGCATGATGTGGCCACAGGGTGGAGATATAAGACAGTGAATGAATTTTAAAAAATGCTTGCGCAGTGGACATTGGGATATGTAGTGTAAGCTACGCACTTTTTCCCCCTTTGTTCCCCATATAGGCTACTGTACGTTGCCCTACAATCATAATACACTAGGCCTACAACAGACCTGAGATGTCTCTCCAAAGTCTTCTTCATTGGACAGTAATATTGTGAAAGAGATCCTGAAACAGTAGCCTGCTCCATGGACCTGGCCTGCTATGCTTTCCCCTACAAATTATTAGGTTATGCCATTACAGTTTTACTTCCTCAGTAGGCTGCAGCTTCTAACAGATAGCTTAAATAGCTAATGGCTACAATTAAGAATCGCAAAACTTTGCGGTGGAATTTAAGCCTATTGCCAAGTTCAAACTATGACTTCTACAAATGTTCACTCATCTCTTAGCCTACTGTGGCCCTGATACTACTGGTAGCTTTATTTCAGATTCTGAAAAATTCATGTTCCCATGGAACCCTAGGGTGAATGTTACAATGTGGTCGATATGTCAATCAGAGAATGGAACCTTTTTTGCGCACACACGCGCTTTGGACAGATGAAGTCCATCTATCACCACTACCATCTACTGTTTTGTTCAAATAAGACATACGCCTACTTCATTGGTGATAAAATTAAAGCCTTACTTCAACATGCTTGTGACAACAACATAGTTATAATATCTCATTTCTTACTGTAACAATCACCTGTCTTGTCTTGATAAAAGATGCACTATGCACAACATCAATTTCTTGAAACATCCTCAGGACCATCAACATAAGGAGTTATGGAGTTAAGGAGTTACTTCTGTCAATTGACCAATTTGAAGTTTTGTCTAGCAAGTGATATGTGACGGACATCGCAATGGCAAAACACGTCATCTGACAAAACCTCTATTTGTGATTTTGTGGACATTGCACCATCACATGTTGCAGACTGCCTCTAACAGAAACAAATGGTAAAATAGTCCGCTCAAGCATGCTTTTGTTTAAAAAAAAAAAAACTTTTATAGCCTATGTTAAGAACATTCCTGAGCCTTTACTTTATTTTACATGAGTAGGCGAGTTCAGTCAGTACTTACAGAGCTTTTTTTACACAAACATCTGTAGCCTACTTCTACTTAAGTTGGTTAAGAGACTTTTGCCATTTGTGCTGTATTTGCAAGTTTATGACAAGGTGCTATTTTTTTTTTTATTATAGTCAACCAGTGCCATCAATTGCATACAACACTTAGCTATTTGTCAAAAACGTGTTATTTCATCCTCGCTGACTAATTTACTGACTGATATCAGGAATATTTGCATTTGATCACACGCAATATAGTAGATTAGATACACCTCTGGGAAATAAATCCACAAAGAATGGGCCTGCACACTCAAATTTGTTTGCTTGTTTGTAGGCCATGTAATTTAGTGCCACAGAAAGAAAAATATTTTGAGTGTGTGGATTCTTTGTACCTGCTTGAGTTGCATCTGGACCTACCTATTTGTGCAGCAGTTCCATTACTTCTATTTGGGTTAAAGTGACCTCTGAGATGAAAACCAGGGACATTTCCCTGAATTTTTCTTGGGAACCGGGGACATTCCTATTTGTACAGTCAATATCAATACATAAATAAAATAATAAATAAAATAAGTAATGTTTTAGCTTCAAAAATCAGGAACAAAGTGGGTTTTGTATTTTACCAGTGGGCTTGTATTTTACCAGGGGCAGACCACCAAAATCAGGGACTGTCCCCAGAATCAAGGTCGCCTGGTCACTAATTTGGGCCCACCAAACTGGCTGATTGAAACTGATTTATCGAGAAAGAACAACTTTGAGTTTTGGTCCTTAACCTAGATTCCTAGAGTTAATTTCAAATTTCCCCCATACCTATATCTATTAAGTTGTTTAGGCTATACTGTAGTGGATGATGGCTTAATAATGTGTAAAAATGTAGCTATATTGTTCACAAACATGAAGTGCTCTGGTGCAATACCACTTAAGTTATAGCTCCTTGCCTTTTTTGGTCACGTCCCGTACTCCCTATTTAAACTTACTCCTTTCTCATAACATAATGTTTTAACATTAGCAATGAGAAACCCCACAGGGAATGTTATGGAGAATGTTATTCCCCATAGTCGGGTATGATCATTTACACTACCTATATATCCATATATTGTAGAATATGATGCGGTGTCAGTAGACCTATTTACTATCATAAAGTGTAGCCTGTAGGGCAGGAGTTACAAACTGAAGTCATTTGAGAACTGAGTGTGTCTTACTGAGATTGTCGATTAAAGGCAGTTTCTGCTGACAGAAAAAAACAAGTCTACACTACACTTTAACATGGTGTTCTACGACACTCAAACAAGAACGACAACTTGTGCTCTGAAACCCGGAAATGTTGAATTGTGAGTGCATTGTTCGGAGCTAATCGTACTGGATAACACACTAAGAAGAAAGAAGATGAAGAAAAACAAGATAGATAGACCTATTCTAGGCCAACTTGTTCTCTAGGACTGGGACAATTATTTCCCTGCGCAACGATCACCACCCATATACCCAGAGTAAATCGAAAGTATTTAACAGAGGGTAGGACCCACCCCTCACAGTACAACATACGTATTCAGATGTGCATTTGAACGACAACAAAACAAAACATTCCAAACACGACCAAGTCGTCGCCAAGTCAACGCACTATACTCGCAGCATTTATTCGTATTTTGGACATCGGTACCATTTAGTCAGTTTTACTGTGCGAGGAAGTCGAAAGTGTAACAATCTGTTACTGACTGATCAGCAAGAAAGCCAACGCAAACCGTTCGAATATGCAGATATTGTGCACTATTTATTTTGTGGGTGTGATTGCTCTGTCTACGGAATTACCAGGTAACTAACTTTAGTTGTGAGTTGTTGAAATAGGCTACAGCCAAAATCATTTGTCTTGAAAGATGAAAATGCAAATAATGTGATAGGAACTGTTTTGGCTGTGTTTTCATTCATTTGGCTATGTGTCGCATTAATTTCACCTCTTTTCATGTTGTTTGAAGTTATCCAACTTGAGTACAAAAGTGTCATAAGCGAGGAAGGAACAGTTGAGCAGATATTCGTTAACGGAGTCTCCCTAACACTCGATGGTCGCACTGAAGCATTTAATGTAATGCGCCCTGGCAATGGCAGTAGTGCAACTCTTCGCGATGCTCTGCGGAATCGATTCAACAATACAGGTATCTACAATAATACAGACTGTTTATGCACTCCTTAAATCTATCCTATCATTTCTCTCTTGTGCATGCAGACTGTTTTGCTGATAGCCAATTACATTTTCCAACAGATAACCACACATATCAGCGTTGTCGAAAGTGCAGATTCAACGGACATCAATTGATACATGTCTCTGACCAGATTATGCACAATGGAAAAGATTTATTGTCCCTGGATCAAATGACTGACGCCTGGACTGCCTTGGATCCGCAGGCCTTTTTCTTGAAAGAGAAGTTAGACCGCGACCATGAAAGCATTATGCAGGAAAGAGTGCGTTTGCAGGAAGCTTGTACTGAGCTGCGGAAGGAACTTAGCCATTCGCAGTTTGCTCCAAGAGGTAAACTGAGTTTACCACCGTTGTTCCTGTAACGTAGCGTAGGACTACCGCAGGCATCAGTTTAAGTAATTAAGGCTGGCTCCTGCACCTGTTAACTTTGAAACGATGCGAAAGGCTTGTTTGTTTACCTTGCCTAGTGACACGAGAGCAGCTCGTGACGTCAAAGAGCTCTTTAAATGAAATGACACTTGTAGTAAAATATGGTTATGACAGCTTGTTTTATCGTTTCAGTTTCAGCTGAAGTTTTAACTCCCCTATTGGCAGCCCTAGTAATGTTAGTTTTGATCCTTCTCAGCTTGATTATTTCTAAGCACGGTAAGTGTTTAACTAATGGTTTTATGCACATTATCAATTGTCAGATTCTGATGTTATGTAGACCCGTATTGCAAATTCTCTCTCTCTCTCACACACACACACACAGGGATCAAAGGTTCTGCTCAACCTGCAGGAGGTAAGAAACCTTTTGTTCCATCATCTAATATGTAAAGATTAACAGATAGTTGGAAAGTAACTTAGATTTTCACAGGCCATGGTACCTTTTTTGTATTGTGTTTTTTTGTGTGTGTTATTTTTTTGTTGTTGTTTGTTTGTTTCTGTATACTGAAATGATTTGAATTTGTTTGACATGATGCATGTCATTGTTTTTATTCATATCTGCAAGTTTTACAAACAAAAATTGAGAATGAAAACTATACCATTGCACCATGAAAGGCATGCATAGGGCTACATGATGGCACAAAATGAGAGTTTGTTGGTGTAAAATCTAATTTCCTAATATAATAATAAAAATAATAATTGACAATTATTTGTTAATCTGCATGGACAATATTCATGGTGTTTGGACTTAATGCTGTCTGTTTCCTTCAGGCGTTCTGGGTTCTATAATCCACTATCCAGGTCCAACTTCAGACATTATCAGAGAACCGGTGAAACAGCCTTCCCACTCCATCAAAGCATGCTTGCTGAGCAATATGTCATGATTCCAGTATGTGTTGCCCAAATGATTAGGACAAATATAGTTACTGAAATACTCTGCTGTACTGTTGAAAAGTATTTTTATACTTGTAGCCCACTATGTTCAGAACTACTTTTATACCTCAGTGTAGGTAATATTTCACTGATCACTGATGTGTGTGCTGTACTGTCGTCCTGCTACTGTTAAATGTTTTTGACAGCCAAAAATGCAAAAATGGTTTTAATGCACAATTATATTTATCTCAGACTTACTTAGTTCACCAGCGATTTTTTATATGCCCAAAGAAGGATTTTTCTACAAAGATGTTGCTTTTTCAAGCAGTGGGCATTTTATTTAGATTGTTGTAAGATCACTATTTGCTTCACTGTTTGCCTATTTGAAATTAATTATGATATGTTTGTTCTGATTTATAATAAAATAAAATAAAATATTTTCAGTTAAAATTAAGTGTAATTTTGTTAAACAAAAAATATTAAAGTTTGTGTTTGTCATATGCATGGATCTGTATTGTGTTGGTTGTACTTTTCTCTTTAATGGATTAAAAACCATTTAAGAGTTGTCAAAGTCTGGGTAACACTTTATTTTACAGTGTATCTGCCTAATTATGTACAGAGGTACAATCTGTGTAAAAAATCTGTGATATCATGTACTCGTGTTGTGCTTACATAATGTATTTTTTGTGTACCTACATACGGTTTTTACAGAGTAATATGAAGTGTGGTAAGGGTGTCCTGTGCATTGATTCACCCACTCTAGCATTAGGGTGCTCTGGGCCTAAGTTTATTCCACTGCCTCCCTCCAAGAATTCAGCACTTTGGTAAAGTAGGCTACCATAACAACCACATCATATTACACTGTAACAATGGTATGCAGGTACACAAAATACATTGTGTAAGTACAACACTAGTACATCATATTACATATTTTTACATGGGTTGTACCACTGTACCTAATTAGCTAGATGCACTGTAACTGCAACACTGTAAAATAAGGTGTTACCATTTTCTGAATTGAGTTTCACTTTCATTGTGTATACTGACTCCGACAAGGAGTTAAGTAAGAGAGAAAGATTTATATATGTATAATTAAGCAATATAACACTCGTTGTCGTGAGTTGTTCGTGGAGGCGAGCCCCCACCCACTTTCTCAGACTCATTTTTGGGGAAAAAAGAAAAAAACTTTTTTGTTGAACAAATTTTGTCTGATATAGTATATCATTTTATTTGAAAATGCCGGTGAAAACTCATTGGTAAACATTTTAAAAGTTTGCATTTTTATCATTACTATAAATTAACGCATTAGATCAAGTTAATTAATGAGGACAAATTTGTCACATTTAAATTGAATGAATAGTAGGCCACCATATGAATGATCATTTTTCATGCAAGTGCAAACAATAAACTGTAGGCTATCTACACGGCAGAAAACCTTATGCATCACCCATAGCGGTCTGAAGAGAGGCTACATTCTTGCATGTCAAAGGGGGGAGTTGGCCCGACTGCGAGACACTCAGACATACCAGTAATTCGCTTCTCTCATTTCCACCGGACAGTAACTAATTTTCAACCTTTCTTTGAAACGGTAACATGCGTTGGCATGTCGAAAAACACTGACGTTTCCTCAGCATTGCCTATCTGTATGAGTGAGTTTTCCTTAGTTAGTAGTAGTGATCATAGGCTACCGCTAAAAAGACAGTTTTTCCTGTGCAGGCGCTGGGCAAGACTCATTCAGTCACGCAGTGACAGTCCATTGCGCCACATCGGAGACTTCTGCATCCCGAATATGATATGAAGTGCCAGCTTTACGCATTTAAACGCCATATCCCGAATAATGTCAAGACCGGGTCGAGGAATACTGAAGTGCATCCAGTCATTCTTTTACACCACTCGGGGCTAATTTTGAATTTGTTTAAGACAATCTCTTACCTCTCTGTCATGTGTCAGTTGCAGGCCAATGACATGCTACCGGTTCATTTAGCACACACAACGTTTTGGGCGTTTTCACTATTTTTGTCTATTATATATATAAGACGACCCGCCCCCTCTTTTTAAAGAAGTATTTACAGGCCAAAAATATCGTCTTATATTCGGGCTAATACGGCATACGCTCGGCCAAAAAACGCCTAGCGTTGTTTGACCGGACTATATTGTTGGTAGCACCACTGGCTTAAAATGCATTTATTTGTGGTCACGCAATCGTGAGAACGTATCATGTAAACATAAAAAGACTGTTTTCTAAGCGCCCTAAGAGTACGCCGTGTTCTTTTTAATAATCTGGCGACTTTATCTGACCTTTTATTTTCAGTAATGTTATTTCTTACGTCATCGCATCTGCCCGGACGTTTTTATGTCCTGTACAGCACTTGCTAGCTTCCACGGAAAGAGACCCTTTTGCTTGCTAGCTAGCCTCAAGCAATATTAACTTCTTATGAAACATACAACCTTTCTCCTATTTACGTTCGTATAAGTAATTACTTAGAGAAGTGAGGATGGGGGTACCAAAATTTTATCGATGGATTTCGGAGCGATATCCTTGTTTGAGTCAAGTTGTCAAGGAACATCAGGTAAGAATGATCGTCTTACATAGTTTAACGCTACCAACCAGTCAACTAGCTAACGTTAACGTTAAGTTAGTTGACATAAGATCATTTCAGCCCGCACTAACACTGGCGTTAGTTTACAATACAATAACGAGAATAAAAGAACCGGCAAAAATGTATCTTTTAGCTAGAGAAATATAGATGGCTAACGTCAGCTAGTAGGCCTTAAGGAGCTTTTCACCTCCACGTAACGTTAACGCAAACCCTACCTCAGGTTTCAAAACAGACATTAGCACAGCTCGCTGTTACGTTAGTTGGAATCATAGACTGTATAAAATAGTTGTAATACGAAATTGTGCACTTGTTATAGTATGAAAGATGGTTGTGCCACATAGAAATTAACATTTACTTCGTGTTTATAACACAAATGGTTTAGCCTATGTTCGTCAATCGTTCTTTAATTAACATCATGGTTTGTTTTGTTTAAATGTGATTGATTTGATTATTGTAAGCTAACGGTAACCATATTATATGTAACAGGAGGTAGCTGATTAGAAAAGTGTTTTAGTCTTTGTATGGAAAAGAGTTGCATAGCTTGCCAGAAGTTACGTCTGCATCGCGTAACCGAAAGGGCTTTTGTGCAAGAAGGAGGATGATGACCAATAGTGAGGTCGGTTGACTTGCTGATTGTCAAATTGTTTGCAGGCCGACCACAGGAATAATGCCAAAGGTCTAATGTTGTTATGTTAACAACATTACCTCCTAACACCCGTCAATACCTAGACAATATCTGGTTTACATGTGTAATGAGCATCTAGAACTTGCACAATTGTAGTCTTTGTTTTACTTTTTAATTTCTTGTTTATTATTTTATGCTACTCCTTTTTTATTGCAAGTGTTGTATTTAATACTTTTTTAATACTAATTTTTGCACTTGTCACTTTTAATTTGACATCTGACCATTTTGCCTCTGGGTCTGACATCATGTCTATAAGGACATGCCACATGGATGTTATGTGTCTTTTTGGTCGTTTTTCAGTGCCCTCTCATGAGCATACTAAAGCAACAAGCAGGCTATTGGATCTTAGATCTTAAATCTGAAACAGTTATTAAGTAGTTAATAAATGGTTTGTGCAGTGTTGACATAAGTTTAGAGCCACATTTCTGAGTACCATAGGCTTAGTAGTGACCTGCTATGCTTTCTCTTCTCATCATGTCCTCTGAGACCTGTTCTATCTTGAAGCACTGGTTTTTTTGATGACAATTTGGCGTATGAATCGATTGATGTTGTGTGTACTGCAGGTTGTAGGCAACTGTAGGCAGTGTTGATGTAGACCTACTCTTTATTGCCACTAAGACAGATGGTAATGTATAAGTGCATGGCATACAACTGATCATTATGTTGTCCCATTCAAACTTTTGTAGATCCCAGAATTCGACAACCTATATTTGGATATGAATGGAATCATCCATCAATGTTCACACCCCAATGACGAAGATGTACACTTCCGCATCACAGAGGAGAAGATCTTTGCAGACATATTCCACTATATTGAGGTTTTGTTCCGCATCATCAAACCCAGGAAGGTGTTTTTCATGGCGGTAGATGGGGTTGCCCCAAGGGCTAAGATGAACCAGCAACGTGGCAGGAGATTCAGGTGCTTTCATAGACAGTGACATTGCAGACACATTGGCTGATTGTGTCATGCTCTTCTGTCAGAATTAACGTTACATTCAGTTATGTTCCAGTTGAGTTGTATTCATACATGTGTTTCCATTTTTCCCAAAAGATCTTTACAGTTTGTTTATCTCACTTGTATGGCATAGATCAGCCAAAGAGGCAGAAGATAAGATCAAAAAGGCCTTGGAGAAGGGTGAGGTCCTGCCTACAGAGGCCAGGTTTGACTCCAACTGCATCACTCCAGGTGAGGAGGCACTACACATGCCTCGCTGGCTTCGCATGCATTAAGCTGCAATCAAAAAAATCTGCGGTATACAGATCAAATACGGGTCTTTACGGTTCTCTGCAGGCTACTCTCAACAGTACTCACCCATTCGCGCTGGTGAAATAATAGTTTACCTCTGCATATTTCTCCCACTTTTGTATTGTAGAAGAAGATTGCCTAAACTATACCGCAGTCATCATAGGTTAACAATATTTCAAATTTAATATTTGCACTGCTAGTGTTAGTAGTAATGGATAATTAGACTGCTCATTTCTCATAGTTGTCTTTCCCGGTCTTTCTTGTAAGATTCATGTCACTGGCACATTACCAATCAGGGCACATTGAACTGATCCACGACCACATTTGCAATCCATACACATGTCCGCTCCATGTCTGCATTCAGATGAATCCGAGGGTACTGGCTCTAAATCTTTCCACTCCAGGAACGTGAAATCGGTCAACTGATGTGGATGAACTGTGCATCCGCAACAAAGTTGATGTAGTTGTGCGTCATCTAAGCGTCATCTTCCCCTGCCTAGCAACATAGGGATTAGAGGGCCAGTCATTTTGTACTTTGTATCGTTATACCACTTTTTTTCTGTATCGTTATGATGACCATGTTTGGTTTTCTGTGTCCCACATTAACAGGTGATAATGTTTACTAGTAGTTGTTAATGCTAGACTGGACAATCTTAATGTGGACTTTTGAATTTTTCACCCCGTCATCTTAATTTTTTTGCTCATTTCTTCTTGTGCTGGACAGGGACTGATTTTATGGCTAGACTACAGGAACAGCTGAAGTACTTTGTGCACAACAAGCTGTCCACTGACCGACTGTGGCAAGGCGTGAATGTCTACCTGTCGGGCCACGAAGTGAGAGTCTTACATCCTCTCTGCCTATACGTTACTGTTTTTTTACACGACTGAATGGGTATTCAGATATCGTCCTTGTAACACATTTCACAGACACCAGGGGAAGGAGAGCACAAGATTATGGAGTTCATTCGATCAGAGAATGCAAAACCAGGACACAATCCGAACACGCGACACTGCCTCTACGGTTTGGATGCCGACCTGGTAGGAATCCATACACTAGTGTGATGTGTGTTTGACAGGCACTGTGTGCCATCATGTGTGTCAAAACTCCTGTCATCTGCTACCTAATGAGGTTAACTTCTGTCCTCAACAGATAATGCTCGGCCTCACCAGCCATGAACCACACTTCTCTCTCCTGAGAGAGGAGGTACGCTTTGGTGGGAAGAAGTCACAGAAAAGGTGTGTGTGTGACAGGGGTGGTGTGCCTCAAATGAGGGGAAATCATTGTCTGGTTGCTTCATAAGAAAGTTTAAGCTTTTTGGTGTCATTTCTCTGTAATTCATTTTTTAAGGTGATCGTGTGTCCATGCAGTGTTCAGTAGTCAACTTGTGAAAACTTGAGTCTGATCCAGTGAAATATGCTTTCATCGTGCAGGATTACTGCTCCAGAGGAGACCACATTTCATCTGTTGCACCTTTCCCTCATGAGGGAGTATATTGACTATGAGTTTTCAGACCTGAAGGTATGCACACCAACAGAGTCATCATGCTGTTATGAATGTGCATTGAAAATTATTCACATGAACAGATGCATTGCAGAGTAGCCTTGATTAGAAAACCAGCTCCTCATACTACAGTTTGCTTCGTACAGAAGGTCTGGACATTCAGTGCTTTGAAACAATTGTTTGCTGGAAGTGTTGGAGTTTAAAACAATTGGATCAGCCCTTGACTGATAGACTGCCTTGACTGATATCATTCTAGCTCAGCCTTCACGTCTCCTCCCTCTGTTCACTGACTGGATGCAGTAAAAATGCTACCAGAGACAATAAGCTCAATGGAATCAAATCCAGACTAGCACTGTAGGGAGATGAGATTGAGTGGAAGTTTGTAGGAGGGCGTGGCCAGCCTAGTTATTGCGCTGTCCTAAATACTTTTCCATAGCTCTATAGACAGAAGTAGGTCCATGTTGAACATACTGGTGAGTTCATCATATCTTTGAGTAATGTTTCGTCCTCCTTGTGCCCCATCCACAGAAGAAGCTATCCTTTGAGTACGACTTGGAGCGGATCATCGACGACTGGATCCTGATGGGTTTCCTGGTGGGCAACGACTTCATCCCTCACCTGCCTCACCTGCACATCAACCACGACGCTTTGCCTTTGCTTTACCGCACCTACATCAGCGTGCTGCCCAAGCTCGGGGGTGAGTGGCGCTCCCAACAACATATTGTATACACATCTGCATTCTTAATTGTGGCCTGTTGCTTTGCACACAGGGAGGTGTTGTCAACCCCCATGGCTCTCCATCTCAAAAAAAAAAAAAAAGCCTTTGCACACCATGTGCTTTGCTGAACATGACTTCTGTTGTCTCCCTGTGCACTGCTCCATGCATCCCAAAGACATTACCAGTCTACCACTCACTCGTGCGTAGCCCTAAGGTGTGATTGGAATGGCAAATGAAAGGCAAACTCTCACAAACAGTCTGTGGAGCTAATGTTTGTTTAGTAAATAAAAAGAAAATGCTCTTGCCTCCAACATTTGCTACTGTTTTCCAAATTTCATCTTACCTTTTGTGACTTTGTTTGCTTGTTTGTTTGGCTAATATCTGTTTTACGTCACCTGTGGTAGGGTACCTCAATGAGAACGGCTATCTAAATCTGGCTAATTTTGAGAAGTACATGGAGAAGCTGGCCGAGGTAAGGTGACGGATCACAGTCTAACCAGTAAACTAATTGAAGGAAGGTTTGTGGTGTTTTGACCTGTGCTGGTCTTTGGTCCCCAGTTTGATCGTGAGCACTTTAGTGAGGTGTTCGTGGACTTGAAGTGGTTTGAGAGCAAAGTGGGGAACAAGTACCTGAATGAAGCTGCTGGCCAAGCTGCTGAGGAGGCACGTGGCAAAGACGTCCGGAAGAACAAGGTAAGCATCTTTCAAACTAGCCTCTAGGAAGAGGTTTTGATTTCTTGTGGTGAGGTCACAGACCAATAAAAACAAGACTTTTTTTTTTTTTTAGAAACGTGGATTATATGACCTAAAGGCATAAACAGGGTTTTTAATCTCAGTGTTTCTTGTGCTACCATCTGCTCAACTGCTTTTTCGGTTGTAATAAATAAGCAAACCAACTGAATGAGATCAAGAAATGAAGGTTTTCTTGTTGTTAATGTGGACACCACCCCCTTCCCCTCCCATCCTTTCTGTGATCAGTCACAAGAGGATTCCTTGTGCCTTGCTGCTCTTGACAGTGGAAAGGACGCCGGCTGCAGCCAGAGCAAAGGTATCTATACAACACAGAGCATTCCAGTGCAGTCATGCTGTGAACCTTAACTGGTGTGGACACGTACTTTATGTGCTCACCGCAAGTCACTGCTGTTTCCTATTTTGCAACAACCCCCAGACTGCCCAGAGGAGGACGGTGATGATGATGAGATTTTTGAGGCGGAGTTTCGGCAATATAAACGCACCTACTACATGTCAAAGATGGAGGTGGAAGTCGTCTCTGAGTAAGCCAAACACTGTCTTACAGCAGGTGTAAAGAAGTAGCAGTCTATGTGAAATTATCATGTAATGAGCACAAACTTGTGAAATAGAATCCCCCCTTGTCTGGATGTTAATTTGCCTTCTGTTATTCTAGTGAGTTTCTGGCCAATCAAGCCAAGTGCTATGTTGAGGGAATCCAGTGGATTCTGCATTACTATTACCATGGTGTCCAGTCTTGGAGTTGGTAAGGGATTAACCTAACTGCACTGTGTGTGTGTGTGTGGGTGTGGAGTAGTGTAGACATTAATCTGATGCAACATTGACTGTTTTGTGACAGTTGGATACAATTAATGTGTGTTTGCTTTGCTGAATACCTGTCTTTTGAAGTAGTCTCATTTTACCTGCCAGACAAGCCAATTGTCACAGGATACTACATCTCAGGCCTAGGCACTCCTAACTGTAGACCCATAGGGGGTGCTAATGTGCAATGAACAACTGTATTTCCTCTCCTAGGTATTACCCATATCATTATGCCCCTTTCCTGTCTGATGTGAGGAATTTGCGTGACCTCAAACTGACCTTTGACCTGGGAAAACCCTTCATGCCTTTTGAACAGCTGCTGGGTGTCCTGCCAGCAGCCAGCAAAGATCTTCTGCCTCAGTGCTACCAAGTAACATACCTATTCCATTCTTGTTATGTGCCTTCACTCATGTGCTTGATTCATATGTGTGCTCATATGTGTGCTCAAACACACACAGTACATTTGTGAAATGGTGCTTAGGTACAAACACATACAGGATTCTTTTGGCATATTCTCACCTTATTAGCCATTTGTAGTCCTGAAGACTAGCTACCTATTTTCCTGAAGTAGCTCATACGGAAGTAATTCTTGCCTGTGTTCTCTGTGTGTTTAGCACCTGATGACATCCCAGAGCTCCCCCATCATTGAGTACTACCCGCTGGACTTCAAAACGGACCTCAACGGCAAGCAGCAGGAGTGGGAGGCCGTAGTCCTCATCCCCTTCATAGATGAGGTGGCTGACTCACTCACTCACTGACAGACAGGGGGCCTCTGCTGTTGGAGGAGCTCCTCAGAGCATGACTGACTGCCAGCAGTCTTAGCAGAACAAATCAATTTACATTGAAAGGTGTGCAGGGGCTTATGTGTGTGTGGATGTGTGTGTGTGTTTGTGTGTCCCTCTTAGAAATTGCTACTTGCTGCCATGGATCCTTGCAACGAGAAGCTGACCAGGGCTGAGAAGGCCAGGAACAGGCATACAGAGTGTGCCCTGTACATGTTTGATAAGGACCTGGACTACCCCTATGAGTCCTCTTTACCGGCAGTGTTCCCCAACATCGTCCACTGCCATGTAGAGTAAGTTTGTAAAATGCTCAGGCGCCGTCTAAATCCGCAGCATGCATGTAGATATTTTCCCCCTCTCCTGCAACACCTGAACATTCCAGATAATGAAATGACTTGTTAGATCAGGAAGAGTTTTAAAAAATGGTGAGTGAGCAGACTCCAGTGTCAAAACAGGTGATCAGTAAATGTATGAAAGGTAGACCCTATCTGACTGGTTATATTGCCTCTTGCTTTCAGAGTAACCGCCGTGCCCATGGACGCCTGGCATGTGTCGCTCAACCATGTTGGACGGCGGATAGACAGGGGGGCGCTGTATTTCTGTGGCTTCCCCACCCTGCAGCACATTCGCCACAAGGTGAGCCTCGCCGGCCAGGCTGTGGCACGGGGTCCTTAAAGATAGAGAGGGTTGGGGGTACGTTGGAGTTCCACGCATGTGTTGTATGATCCATGGCGTAACTGTTCTTCCGATGGTCCCTCAGTTCTACAAGAAGAAGGCCGGAGTGGTGGTGTTCCAGCAGAGCAGTCGAGGGGAGAATATGATGCTGGACATCTTGGCCAACCAGGAGGGGGAGCCGGTGAGCCATCTTCCATCAACTTGCCTCTAAATATTCAACATACGTCACGGGCTGACTACCACGAACACTACTAATCACAAGTTGTTATGTGGGTTTGATGTGAGCCCAATGTAACACCAATATGAATACACAATGTGGCTTTTATTTTTTGTAAGTAATACACAAAGTTGCGGTTTCATCCCCTGAATTTTGATCTAACTACAGTGTGTGTAATGATGGCCTGCTGGTACGGATGTGGTCTTTGTGCAGTATGTAACCTGCTATACCTATCCAATAGCTGTGCAGTAGGTAGCCCTTCCTTCTGGCTCAAGAGACATGTTAGCAGCAGATGTTAACACCTGTGGGTTTTTGCTTCCCTAGCAGACGCACCTCTGGAACATAGAGGCTGCAGGTGTAAGGCTGAGCCACACTGTCAAATCAACGCAACGCTGGTTACATGTGCTGCTGTGTTGCTATCCCAGGTGTGTGATGACGTGGCTGCGGCTGTCCTAGGGAAGTCTCTGTTTGTGAACTGGCCTCACCTGGAGGAAGCCCGTGTGGTGGCCGTGTCTGACGGCGAGACCAAGTAAGGAACGACTCTGACCTCTACTGCTAATAAAGTTTTTTTTATTGTATCTTGCCATCAGTTTATACACCAGTAGCCATACCTCTTCTGATCTTTTTTTTTTTTTAATTACAAGGTTTTATCTGGAAGAACCCCCAGGTGTTCAGAAGCTCTACCTGGATAAAAGCCCTCCACCCATCAAAGTGTCTTACCTGAATGACAAGGAGCAGAAGGAATGGGAGAAGGAGGTCCAGGGGCTCACAGAGCAGTAAGCGTCACCCATTTACTCACACACACCTGTTCACCACCCTGAGGTCCACTCAGTCTCAACTGTGAGCACCTCCCTTGTGCTTGT
Organism: Tenualosa ilisha; assembly: GCA_015244755.2. Classification (NCBI taxonomy): domain Eukaryota; kingdom Metazoa; phylum Chordata; class Actinopteri; order Clupeiformes; family Clupeidae; genus Tenualosa; species Tenualosa ilisha. Next base: position 6,746,711 of record PYXC01000541.1, on the reverse strand, counting down.
CCTGAACCTCTGCTCGGTGCGTGTGGTTTTGTGTGCAGTTTTGGGAAGCGGAAGGGGGTGGTGATCAATGAGACGTCAGTGGTGTTGTACGCCCAGCTGCTAACGGGCAGGAAGTACGTGCCGGGCCAGGATGGGAAGGTGCACCTGGAGAAGCAGTGGGCCAAGCAGGTCTTGCCCCATGCCCACCAGACTGTCGTCAAGGTCAGAAACTCCCGACTCAACCTATCCTGACTCTTCTGTTTACAGCTTTCTTGATATTTGATTCTCCTTTTTGGTGAATTTTCTTTTCTTTGCAAACCTATTTTATTGTTTCATGTTTCACAGGACATTCAAGCCTTCGACTCCTCCACATCTTGCTTTAAGACGCTTGAGGATCTGTTTCCACCCGCCATCACTGTATTTATGGTGGGGAACCCATACTATGGTGCCATGGGAGAGGTCAGTTCTCATGTCACAGTGGCAACATTTATCATACTTAGTTTTCTTATCATACTTAGCTTTCTTAAGACATTTTGAATCGATATAGGAATGTACTAGAGGCTGCAAATCTGCATCATTTCTGTACTGTAGCACTCCTATCTCATTATGCTGCTTATTCTGTGTATTTTGTCCACAATGAAGGTGCAAGACTCCAGTGATGTCATCAGTGAGGGACGCGTGCGGGTGGTCTTTACAGTTCCCTGCGAACCCCAGCTTGATGCCTTAATCCAGAACCAGCATGTGAGTGTCCTATGCTTGTTTAATGTCAGTATGTGTCTGTCCACTCTCTGCACACTGATGAATGCACAACAGCAGTTAACACCACATAATGTCATGTGATGCCAGCAGTACAGTTCTAATTTTTAAAGTGCTGATGGGACTATCACAGTGTTTTGGAATTGCCAAATATTCCGATTGCAAGACATGTTGGCTTGCCAGAGTAACTGTCTGATTAGATTCCCATTCAAAGCAATATTCTACAGTATTTCAACCTATAGCCCTGTTGTTCAAGGTCCCCAAGTGATGTTCATTGGAAAAAAAATGAGAGAATTTAGTACAAGATTTAATGGGTAGTGGACCACCAGCTAATGCTCACTGAACCACAAGCTAATGGTGACTGAAAGGGTCATTTTTCTTACCTCCATTCAGTATACTATTTGGTTTATGCTGTAGGGTTAGGATTTTCTCATTCTTTTTCCTACTGACACTACTACTTGACCTCAAACAACAGGGCTAGGGGTTGAAATACTCAGGGATGTTGCTTAAGCATGTGTGTCAGTGCATCCCGTCTTGGCCAGTTTAGCAGCTCTTGTGCATTTCCCCTCTGTTGTCTTCTGTCAAACCTATGCTGTGCTTATAGGACTGACTTGATTCTTTTTATCCCCACGGCAGAAATACTCTGTGAAGTACAGCCCCGGCTACGTGCTGGCCTCTCGCCTGGGCATCACCAGCTACCTCGTCTCCAGGTTCTCCGGAAGCATCTACATTGGCAGAGGCTCCAAGAAAAAGTAAGTGGAGCCCCTTGGGTTCCGGTTGGCTGTGGACTAGGAAGCCACAGGTGTGTGTGTGTGTGTTCTGTGCCAGTCGAGTGGAGCACTGAGGTCATGGTTATTTATAACGTTGTCTTTTACAGCCCTCATGGGGAGCAGAAGGCCAATGTGGGCCTCAACCTCAAGTTCAACAAGAAGAACGAGGAGGTGCCGGGCTACACTAAGAGGACAGAGAAAGAGTGGCTCTACTCTGCTGCTGTGGAAGAACTGCTGGCAGAGTACTTGGAGAGGTTTGTGTGTGTGTGTGTGTGTGTGTGTGTGTGTGTGTGTGTGTGTGTGTGTGTGTGTGTCCAATTAAGAACTGTTCCCTATTTCCCTGTGGACAGATCCAACAACCGTCTCTCCCACTCTCCACTTCTCTTTATTTGAAAACTTTGACTCTATTTGATCACAACAGAGTAGTCTGAATGGTGCCGTTTCTGCCTTCCCCCAGATTCTCAGAGGTGTTTGATGCGGTGTCCCGGAACAGTCACGACGACGTCTTCTATGAGGATGACATCTGGCCTGGATTGGATGAGAACGGGTAGCCCTTAACTTCTCAGACACTGACACAATCTCTCCAGTCAGTGCAATGACTTTACTGTTCTCAGTATGTGATCAATAGTGACTGTTGATTTTTGTGTCCCCACAGTGCTGAAAAGGTGCAGGAGATCACCAACTGGTTAAAGGCCCACCCTGTTAGCTCCTCGTCACGGGCGTCGTGTGACCTCCAGGTCTTGGACATTGGCATCGTGGAAAAGATTGAAGAGGAGCTGGAGAAGGCCAAGGTTGGTGCTGTGAGCTTGTGTAATGAGTTGTGTGTGTGTGTGTGTGTGTGTGTGTGTGTGTGTCTGCGTGTCTGCGTGTCTACTTGCATGCGTACAAGCAAGTGCCTATGCCTGTATGACCTTGTTATTGCTGTCTGTGCTGTTTGCAGGCAAAGAAGAGCAGCAAAAAAGTGCGGGTCACAGTGAAGCCGCATTTGCTCTACAGGGTGAGTTCCACTTCTTCAGATGTGTTTGTGTGTGTTTTCATTTCCCCCATTACTTTAGCCTCAGGCTCTGGAAAGTGCTTTTGAGACCATCCCAGTGTGCTACATTAATACTTGATGTAGTTTATTAATGTGCAGCCACTTAAATGAAATTGAGCAGAATAGAACAGAATGCATCTGGTGGTGTTGCCTGTGCCATGGCTAAAGTCTGTGGACTGTTACTGTGTGTGTGTGTGTGTGTGTGTGTGTGTGTGTGTATAGCCTCTTGAACAGCAACATGGGGTGGTGCCTGACCCCGATGTAGAGTACCGTCTCTTTGACCGCGTGGTCAATGTGAGGGAGGGCTTCTCCGTCCCACTCGGCCTAAGGGGCACCGTCACTGGAATCAAAGGAGGTACCCACACTCTACTTTGGACAAGCATGCACACACTTGCAGATCTACACACACACACACACACACACACACACCCACATCTCTTTGGTGGGCGCTTACATGACTTGATATTGTATAGTAGAACATAGTGTAGTAGAGTCCATTAAGGCATTATTTCCTGTGAAAGGCTTGTCAGGGATAAGCTGAGTCCAACCTACAGTACAGACCAATCCATGAGCTCCTTTTCACTATTACCCCCAATGTGGCTGGAGTATCTTGCATTGTGATCCAGTCACCCCATGTCTCAGCCTTGCCATGTTTTTGTGTGTCCTTCTCTCTCTCCAACTCTTACCACTCCAGCTGAGCGGGAGGCTGAGGTCCTCTACGAGGTTCTGTTTGATGAGGAGTTTGCAGGAGGACTCACTATCAGGTAAGTGCACCCATGGGGATTTACAGGCACTGCTCAGCAGCTGCACCCTTTCCCAGAATAGCCCCACAGACGATGGTGGCATGATGAGAGTAAGAGAAGATAGAACCTGTGATGGGGTGGACAGGTTAGTCTAGGCAAACGAAAAGGAAAGCGAACAGACGGGATTAGGCTGCAGTCAGCCTGTGTGTGTGTGTATCAGTGTGTATGTGCCCCAGCGTATGATTTGTCCGGTGTTTTCTTTGTTTATGTACTTATTGTGGTGCATGTGTGCTTGCGCTGATTATTGTGTGCGTGTGTGTGTGCGCGTGTGTGCGTGCAGGTGTTCAGCAGGTCGTGGCTACAGGCTGCCCCCCAGTGCCTTAATAAACCTGAGCCATGGCATTCGCCTGGAACTGGGCTCCCGCAAGCTCACTGCCGTCATCAAGCCCCAGCCCTCCTCTGTCACTCAGCAGCCACACAAGGGCCAGCTGGCCGGCCTCAACCACTCCCCCCGCTCCCCATTCATACCCACACAGGTCAGACACACACACACACACACACACAGTCTCACTCACTCACTCATTTCATATAAGCACTCTTCACAGTTTAATAGACAGGAGGGTAACTTGCTGGTGTTTATTTCTCCCTGCAGCAGCAGAATGGCAAAGGCTTCAATCTCAGGGCCGACACTCAGGGCAACAGACCGTCTCCTCACAAGGCCCTTAACCAGAGGAACCAGCAAAAAGTCAAGGTGCATGACTGGCAGCTCTATGATGATTTTTCCTCTTTTAAAATTTGTTTTATGTAGTTTTTTTTGTTAATATATAGCTGTATCTTGTTATATGTTATTTGTATACCACGTGTTGACAGTAGGTTCTTTCTCCCTGTCCTGTGTGTGTGTGTGTGTGTGTGTGTGTGTGTGTGTGTGTGTGTGTGTGTGTGTGTGTGTGTGTAAATGTGCACATGTATGAATGTGTGTGTGAACACAGGGCTCCAGTAAAGACGAGGAGTACAGCAATGTCTGGCTGTCGCTTCAGAGTTCCACAATGCCCCAGAAACCACCAGCTCACTGGCAAAATAATGTGAGTCCTTGTTTACCTCTGTTTGCATGTACTTTACGCAGTGTTCCTCATGCCTGTGGAGGTGGATGGGTAGATGTTTATTTGCACATCTTTGTGACTGGAGTAAAGTCTGTGTGTGTTTCAGTCAGTATTTGAGTAGTGGTGGCAGCTTGTGCACTGTGTGTGTGTGTGTGTGTGTTTTACCACTCCACTGTCTCCACTGCTGTGTTCCTTAGGCTGGAAAGGGCAGCTTACCTACTGGGTCAGCCAGTCCGCTGAGCCAAAGCAAGGGTCATGGCAGCGACCTCCAGGGCTTCCAACCTGCCAGCAAACCAGTATGTTTGTCTATCAAAGAAACACCTCATACCACCAACACTGTACATAATCCCCATAAATCTGTGTGCGGTTCCTTACATTGGGTCATCTTAAAATTGGCTGCGTCTGAAATGGGAAGGTAGTGACTTTGCTGCCTTGCTGTCTTCGCTGTCTAACAAGTGACCTGTTGTAGAAGGCATCAAGGCACTGGTTAAAAACTTAGCTAGATAGCTGATAAGAGTGGCGTCTTTTTGTTTATTATATTGTTCAGGCGCCATTGCCAAGATACTGACAACTGACTACATAATTAGATGGAATCTTGTACGTTAAAGGCAGCATGAAGGATAAATCTATGCTTCCTTCAAAACTGGGCAAAAGGAAGGGACCTTCGAAGGCAGAATTTTATGCATTTATCTGATTCAAACATGCCTTGATATCTTGCTGCCATCAAACGTTCCCTTCGAAGGCAACAGTTTTTCCCATTTCGGGCGCAGCCATTGATTACTACATCCATTTTAAACAGTTCCTCTTAAAAGAGATGGCAGAGATTTAGACACTAGTGTGCTCAGGGTCATCAGCACAGAATTACCTAAAACCACGGAGACTGGTTTGACTGGTGTCCTGTGACTGGTGTCCCCACGGAGACTGGTTTGACTGGTGTCCTGTGAGCGGGTGACATGTTTTGAGATGGTATCTTTCAGAGCGAGTGTGTTGTGGACGGTGAACTGACAGCAGGACAGGGAGCAGAGCAGGCTTTGATCTGGCCGCAAGCAGCAAGCTGTAGAACCCATCAGTCGCCTGCAGCCGCAGACCAGCTCTACCAGATTACTTCCCCTAGGGGGCAGCAGCAATAATAAAAGAACTTCCGTCAGCACAGCAGCAGCACAGTCAAAGTTTAGATGTGTTGGTTTAGTGTAACTCATTTTTAACTCATTTACCTTCATCTTTGAGTTTTGCCTTTTAATCAAAAAACAGTATCTTGGAGTTAAACATGTCACATTATTTTATATGTGGTCAGTAAATGCTATAAAATTTTCTATTTAATATCATATGACCATAAAGTACATATATGAAATATATCATTGTATTAGAGTGCATGTACCTTGTGAAGTACCTGGTGGTTAATGTGTGTGGGTAAAACGCACTTTTAATTTACTTAATCAAGTGATCATTATCCTAAACTTATTAGTTTTTAACTTGGAGTTGTACATATCACATGATCACATATCATGTTTGACCAGAAAACAGTTCTGTTAAGAAGGTTGATGAGGTTGATGTTTGGGGGGAAAGGAAATTGTGTAAGGCTGTGATGAAATGATCAGAGAATCCATGAAGTAATATATTTATGTATTTATTTATAATTTATCTACATATTTGATTGATAAGAGTTAATAAATGAAGTTATTTGAAGACCAGATGGGATTTTCTGCACTTTTCATAGTTTCCTCTCTTTAAATAAAATTAAATGTCTGTGACTACTGCATTATGTTAGCTCCCCAATAACGTCCCTTTCTGTTACATTTATCATTAAAGAGAAATCAGACAAGCCAGACTATAACATCAAAATGTATAGTTTGACCAACAGACTGAGCTCAATCCAAGGGGCAGAGGCAGCGTCTGTCTTTCAGATTTCGTCGGCATGTAATAGGTAGCCTGATAAGCTACCACTAGGGTACATCTAGGCGACTCTGTAATAGGACAGAGCAATGTGATTGGTCTGACCAAACTTGGGAGAACAGCTACTGAGGCCCTATGGTTCGTTTGTAGACATATCTGCATAGCAAAATTGCTACCGCTTGGGTACGTCTGGATTTCAAGGCTACTTAGAGAGTGTCTTGAATCGAAAGGGAAAGTTAAACTGACTTGTGATTATCAACAGACCTGTGTAATCTATATATTTGTATACCCTACAACATAGAATCCATCGGGAGGCATCAGGCTGCTGAAGAGAAATGAAGACTTAAATGTATTGCCACCCCAGAACCAACAAAACCAGGTCTAGCAAGTTGCCTTGTAAACTGCATGAATGCTAATACACCACTATACATCTACTGTCATAGATGTACATTAATGCTTTCCTGCCACAACCATTTTTGGTTTACATTTTATTGTTTCAGGTTTCCTCAGAATTTGAAGATCTGATTGCTAATCTGAAAATCACCAAAGGAAATGAGTCTCTTCCACCAGTTCCTTCCAAAGAGCCAGCTGAGCAATCAGGAGAACCCCTCTCACCACAGTCCTTTGCTATGGTAACCACACCTAGCTCTTATAGTATTTCAGTTCAGAATGGCAAGAATCTGCTGTTACCCCAAGGTAACAAGTACTGTCGGTAGGAAAAAGAACAAGAAAGTTTAGTGAAGCATAGACCGAATACTTAATGGGGCAAGGAAAATGAAACAGAAAGTGAGTGATCAGTTAGCATTAGCTCCTCGTTCGCTGTACAAATTTTCTTATTCTTAGTCCTACTGAACGACAGCACTCAGTGAACAAGGGATCCATAATAGGCATCCGTATGAGCCATAATATCCCTTTAACCTACTTGTATTAATATTTGCTTCCCACACACTGCCCTCTTGTTTATGATTCATGTTTGAGTTTGTTTTTGCCATGCATTTGACTCAATGGTTTTGGTTAAGTGTTAGAGTGGTGTGGGTGTGTTTGATGTAATGGGTGAAGTGGTTGACTGTAAAGTGCTGTTGTTCCTGTGGGCTTCTCTGCAGAAGGGAACACTAATGCTCAAAGAGATGCTAAAGATTGACAGTGCTCAAGTCTCCACTTCTGCAAATGCACCCAACTCCACTCACACCAGCACGCAACTACTGCAGCAGCAGCAGCAGCGAAGGAGACCCTCCAAAAAACTAGGTATTTTGTCTGTTAAAACTGAAGGAATCCTGTCTGAGCTTTTTTTTTCGGTTAAATAGATCTATGAGTGTCCATTAAAAATGTGTTTTATAGAGCATATATGAGCTTTGCTCAAGCTGTCCTCATGTTGACCCATGCTTGCATTTCACCTGACCACCCACTACCTTCCACAGCGGCCAAGATGAACTCCCCCCAAGGGGATGCTCCTGGGCCCCCCCTGGCCTCTGGGCCCCCACCTCTGCTTCCCAGTGCCATGGCTGCGGAGCTGGGCCGAGTCTGTATGGCCCATGGCATGGGCCCACCTGAGTTCAGTTTCCTGCGCACTGCACAGGTCAGCTCAGCAGCCTACTCACTCACTCCTCTCACTCACTCACTCGACTCACTCCACTCACTCCACTCACTCACTCAATCATTCAATCAATCAGTAGATCAATCACACAGGCATTTCCTCTCAACCCTGCAACCACACACTGAGTATGTTTACATGAACAGCAATAATCTGACTCTTAATCTTATTCTAAACATGACAATATTGCAATTACGGTGTTTACGAGTTGCTAATAGACTATTCTGTTCGCATTCCTGTTTACATGCAACACCGCATAGTCTGATAAACAACTAACAGACGGTTCATCAGAGTTCTGAGTTAACTTTTCAACTATCATTCAGCGTTTCTTTGTTCCCACCCACAACAAATCTAAGAGGATGAATAATGCTATAATGCAACTAAGATCGGAATACTCATATCTCAGTTCGATCGTAGCTTATTCCAAATATGAACTTATTCGGGTTGAGGGAATCTGAATATTCAGTTTATTTGGCTGTGTCTTCAAATATGATCGTATTGCTTTTAATATCGGAATATCAATGTCCAGGTAAACATACTCACTGACAGACGGAAGTGTCTGTAGTGGAATGTTGGAATTGATTTCCAGAAAGCACTAATGGTGCATGAAATATTTTCATACTAGCAGGGGGAACAAAGTTGGTTCCACTGAAAATGAAAACCCCACAGCTAACGCCACTCGCATCATTTTTCAACACCTTTCTCTCCATCTCTCTGTATCTCCCTCTCCTTCTCCTTCTATCTTCCTCTGGGGCTAGGGTCTGACGGTGTGCCAGGTGAAGCTTTCCAGCGGTCTGCTGGTACATGGCCCCCAGTGCCAGTCTGAGAACGAAGCCAAAGAGAAGGCAGCTATGTTTGCCCTGCAGCGCCTGGTTAGCACAGAGTTTTTACACAATGAAGAATACAAATTCCTTGAGTGCTTATTCAGATTCTAACTGGACAGTTCCATGCTTAGAATGTCACAGTTTGATGTTGAGTGATGCAATTACATAGGTCAGTTTTTATGATGGGTGGGAAAGTGGAATTGCAGTGCAGCGGAATTGTTCTGTCTTCAGATTTTGGTCCTTTTGGTGGTTTTTATCCTCTAATCTGCAATCTATTGATTGTACTGCTTTGCAGAGCTCTGTTGGTTCGGCGTTCCCTCTACCCCCTCCTCTGTTCTCTGGGATGCAGCCCATGCGGCCTCTGCCGCCCCACCCCTCTCTGTTTGCTCAGCCTCCAGGTGAGTGGATTGTGCTTCAGGGCCAGCAGTACTGTTGGGCTACTGAAGGTCAGAAATTGGCTCTGTCTCCCTGTTTGCTGATGGCCAAAGGAAGAAAGGCTTATGTGTATAGGTCATAAGTCCTGCAGATGTTAGTAGTGTTATGAAGGTGAGGTTTATGGTCTGTTTGTTCTGCCATTCATGCAACTCTGTGTTGTCGCATAGGTGCTCTCCTGATGCCCCCCCAAGCCTATGGCCCTCTCCCATGGGGAATACCTGTTCCCCACCAAGGTCAACCCTTCTATGGTGGCACCTTCCCTGGAGCACGGGCACCCCCACCCACTGCCCCCATTGGATCCCATAACCAGTTTGTGCCTCTCCAGGTCAGATACCCGAGCCTCCTCTCATGATCAGACATTTCCATGTATAAGAGACTTTCATGCCAGCTTCATTATTTTTTTTGCAAATACATGTACATACATTCCAAACATAAATTAGGTGGTAATCTGTACTGCCACACCTTCTCTGTTCTTGCGTTGTAAATTGCAGATGCACTATTCTCAATCAGTCACTGATGATCATGGGGTTGTAGATTTAGGGAGATGTGGTCCTAAATCTCTAGTTGAAAGCATATGCAATAGATGCTCTCTAATACTTGCTCTCACGGTTCTATTTGTCTGTTCTTAAAGATGTCACACATGATTTTCTGGATTTATCTGGAATTCCGTATTTCCCAACCTGAAAATGAGCCCCTCGTAAATCATGCAGATCTTGCGGGAAGAGAGAGAGCCGGAACACACAATCATCTGCAGTATGCAGCCAAGTTCATCTTGAACGAATGGGTGACAGTTAAATCCATCATTATAGCACCTAATCTACACAAGTGCATACAGTCTGTGGAGTTATTAAGGCTACTCACTTCAAAACAAGAAATATTTCTGCTCAATAAACCTAGATTGTAAGTAATAAGTGTTTTAACCCTGCGTGGCAAAATAACTCCACAGAGCACGAACCTAAGGCTATATCTCTCACACCCGAACGTGCAATGACGGAACACACCTGTACGGGCTATATTGCCACGAGACAGAGAGAGTTCCCTCCCTCACTCTTCGTGACTAAATGCATAGTCTAAAGTCTAAATGCAAAGTTGAGAAGTCAAGAAGCCCAGGCTCTGTATTCTTTATTTGAACAAACTAAATTTGTTCAACTTCATGGGGCAGAACTACATGTGTGGCCTACATGGCAAACACACTTGTTTTTCACAGTAGAGACAAATAGAGCAGAAATGTAGCAGTTACAGGACTTCTGGTCAACTTTTACTGTGTGTTCATTGCAGTAATTGACTGAATGTATCGCCAAATTGTATGCATTTATCTGCATAAAGTGCTAGCCTACTTAAGCAAAAGTCCACTCCATTGTACTGAAGCTAGATTTGTTGTTCAAGGTCACTGTAGGAAAAATAACCAGAAAATTTGAAGTATCAAAGACCAAATAGTGAACTGGCAGCTAACACCAACTGAATGGGGCATATAAAAATTAAAGTGAGTTTCTGTGCCCCATTTGGTCTGTGTTGTATCAGATGTTCTCATTCTTTTTCCTACCAATCACAATCACAATCCACCCCAACCCCACCCACGCACGTGTTTCGAGGCTGCCTAATGTGCTACGTACATTTTCCTGCTTCTTCATCCTTTGCCAATCACATCCCTGCTGTTTCTTACCACAGGTGACGAAGAAGCGGGTCTCTGGCCGCAAGATGCAAGAAACAAGAGAGTTTGTTAACTCTGCCTATGCGGCATCATCAAGCCCTGGGACTGACACAGTGCCATTGGCCCAAGCAGGCCCACCTCCACCTGCCTCTTTACAGACTCCACCAGTCAGCCCACAGGACAGCGCTGAGAAAACCACCCCTGCCACCCCCAAGACTCCCAAACAGAACCCCAACCCCCATACACCTGGTTCAGCCTCCAAACGGAAGCACAGGAAGCTGGCGGTGAATTTTGAGGCTGCCAAAGTCACAGAGTGAAAACCTTGAACTGGCACAGTTGTTTTTTTAAAACAGGTGTTGCTTTTGAAGAGGCCTCTTTCTCTATTTCTTGCCATTTCTATCATGACCAGATCTATTCTGTTTTGCTCCTGAACTTCACTCAGACCCTTTTTTTGTAGGGTGTTGTTTTTTTTTAGTTCCTCTGTGTCCTCTAAGGGAGTGCTCAGGCCTGTTTTTTTAACCTCTTTTTATATTTTTACACAAGACACCATCATCTTCTTTAGAGATACCTGATCATGGAAAAGTTTTTTTGGGGGGGCACATTTGTCTCAGTACTCATGTCATTCTTCAGTCTGACATTTTTAGTCTGATCTTGTATGAAGATAGGTTTTAAGAAAGACTTTATTTTTTTCCACTTCCCACTCCCCCAGTTTTTGATGGTGGCACAGAAGCTGTAAACATGAACACCTGGCAAGAAAGGGTGGAACACCCCATTGTACCAAATAGCACCTGAAGAATCAGTACCAAACATTACACAGCAAAATGTCATACCACACATTCACACAATAATGGTCACATAGTAGTGAACTTCACCTGTAGCTGCTGCTGCTAAAGCAGTCTTAATTGCGAACTTGAAAGGACATATTGGTTTACATATTGGGTTTTTGGGTCAGGTTTATGAATCTGGTGCCTATGCACCAGTGACTTGTGCACTGGCAGGGGACTCTCTTCTGTAAACCCTCAGCTGGTCCCTGCCAATCATGAGGTGCTTTTAAGTTCATTTTCAATTTCATAAGTAGAAAATATTGAACATATAATGTATTTTGTATTTAGCTAGTTAAGAGACAAAAATTGCTGGATGTTTTTTTTATAGTAATGAGTTATACGTTGATGTTTCTCATCCAGCACAAGGAAGAATGACCACCTGTAGCAAATCCTTTTTTCCCCCCTCAAATCTTGAAGCATTTATGGTTTTACCTATTGTCCATTGCAATCAGCAACCAGTAGATTGCAATCAGTTTGCCTTTTATTTTAGATCTCATCTGAGTTATTGTAGGCCACTTTTGGTACACTGCTCTGAACTGTCTGAGTGTGGTTTTAAAATGTTCAAAGAAACATGCATCTATGTATAGAATTATATTTTAAAATGAAATTGGTAGTTTATTTAAGAATGAACACCAAAAGCCTAAATGTACAGCAGAGAGGGTGTCCTAAATGTTGGGCACCCTGTACAGAAACGTTTAATAAACACCTTTTGTTACCAATAGGTTGATTAATAATTCAGGTGTCTTTGAGTCTCTGCACATGGCTGTGTTGGGGAGGGGTGGGTGGGGTGGTTGATAGGAAGCGTAAACATAACTTGTTCTGTCATTAAAGTCAAAGTTAAACGTTTCAGCGTCTTTTTAAGGACTGTTTCGTACTGTACAACCCTTCTACCACTGTCTCTTTAAGAGTTGTTTTTGGGCACTCCCACTTATCGACTGATGTATGACGTCGCCTTCGTTAGAGTGTACTGAAGTGACCTCCAGGAAATGAAAAGTGATTAGAATAATTTTAAAACACAAACGTGTGGTGTGAGGTTTGATTCATTTGAAAGGATAACACATACAAAGCTTTTGGAAACATCGGCGTTCTGTTCGGTATGAGATGCGTAGATGACAGCAACAGGGTATGTCTAACGTTTAGTAAAGTTCTGTAATCATGTATGAAGTTGGCCCTTTGAATACCAGCTGCTGGAAAACAGTCAATGTGCCGCATGGCTTTGGTCACCGGGTAATATCAAAGGTCTTTTGGCCAAAGTTGTGGTTTGGTGAACGGAGAGGCGCCGTGTGTGCACTTTTGTGAAACTTTGCCCAGTGATCAAGTTCGTGTGTTAACCGATGTTACAAATGTTCAATTCAACTTGAGGGAAAATCATGGCGACACATAGAAATGGTTACAGAAAGGAAACATTTATTCTCTCCGTGGACGTTGGAACAACTTCAATCAGATGCCATGTTTATGACAAAGAAGCCAAAATTAGAGGAACAAGCTCCATCCAGGTAATTTGACATAAACTATTACCTTTCCCCAAGGCTTTTTCTATGACCCTTGGTGTATACATTAAACACTGTTGATGAATATCGGGCCTTATTCAGATCTGTCTGTCGTGTATTCTTCACAGGTTTCCCTGTTATATCCTGAGCCAGGGCGAGTGGAGATGGATCCAGAGAAGCTTTGGCAAAGCTTTGTCACAGTGGTGAAAGGCGCAGTGCGGGGTTTGTGTTCTCAGTCTCAGATTACTTTCTGGTGATGGACATTGTTGCTGGAGGCTAAGGATTTCCTTTTATTATGTTCAGATTCAGGCTTTCAGGTGCAGCAAATGGAGGCCCTAGGAATCTCAACACAAAGGGCTACATTCACCACCTGGGACAGGTGAGCTATGTTTGTGTGAGGTGGTGTTGTTTGAAGCACTTGGAATATAGTGGATGCAATATTAGCATGAGCTGCATATTGCAAACTAATTAAAGAAATAAATCTTATGATATGTGTATTCCAGTGCTGCTGTAGGCTGCATATTGTGCAAGTCACACACTGTGCTCATGGTTACAATTAATGTCCACAGAAAATCTGGACGTCCGTTTCACAACTTTATCAGTTGGCAAGACTTGAGAGCAGCCGAACAAGTAAAATCATGGAACCAATCCGCCACAATGAAGGTGAGACTGGATCTCTCAGTCCTCATATTTTTTTTGAATCGGGACATGGTGTTTACAACATACCACAGTACACAGTGCAATAATTGAATTGATGCTGGAGCCCAATATTTGTGTTTTAATATAGTGGATTATGCAGTTGTAAATAATTACCTTGAGAGGGTAACATTGTTTTTGTGTCTGTGCTGACAGTCGATCCATGGAGTGATGAAAGTGTTGCACTTCCTCACCAGACAGAAGAGGTTTCTGGCAGCCAGCCTCGTTGTGTTCTCTACACAGCACGTCTCGCTGCGTTTGGCTTGGATGTTGGCCAACTGCCCAGAGGTGAGGGAGACAGCAGGTTTAACCTGCTGTGGAAGGAAAGGAGATGTCATAGATGGTGAGAGATAAACAGAATGGTGTTACAAAATGTGCTCCGAGAGACCCTTCTCCCAAGCACAGTAACTAGAAATTCAAGTTCACTGATTCATCACCAACTACTGTTATGCTGGAGTCTGCATATTTTGTAGAAAAGGTATATGATCTCTGACTGATGCTCTGCTTGTTCTGCCTGTCCCACAGCTGAGTAAAGCCATTAATGAGAATAACTGCTGCTTTGGAACCATTGATACCTGGCTGCTCTACAAACTCACAAAAGGTAAAGAACAACCAGCAGCTCTCCTGCTCATACCTTACACTGGTTATTCATGCACTGCTCCACACATGGACACAGTTTTTGTGTGTGTGTGTGTGTGGTTGGGAGGACAGAACAAACGAGAAGCTGCAGAATTAGTCTCTGGTGAATTTTACAAAGAAAACTCAAAGCCTCTTTAGAGAATTGGTCAAAGAGACTAATCACCAATGGTTTCGCAATGCAGGAAATCTATTCTGATCTGTGACGTCATTATTCCTGCAAGCTAAACCTGTGTACTTGCATTTGTGGAATTTTTGCTTTCAATTTCAGGTTCAGTTCATGCAACTGATTACTCAAATGCAAGCTCAACTGGATTTTTTGATTCATACCAGGTCAGTAATCTTTCACTTGCTCTATCCATCATATCATAGCCAAGATGATGTATAGAAACTCCAGACAAATGTATGCTCATACACCTCTAGTGTAATGTAGTGTAATAAAAATGAACAGGTTTTCTTATATTAAATAGTGTAACAAAGCGGTGCCCAGTTAGAGAAGAAGAGTGTTTTAGAAAAACAATGTTAGCAAATCAAACATTACGGTACTAACCTGGCACAGCCTTTTCCGGATCATCGTTGGATTTTGCTAGACCAGTGTTTTGGTGACACTGCTAAACTGTGTCCTGGGTATGTACTGTGGTGTCTGGTTATGTCAGATTATTTGTGGAAAAAGTGCAATGTTACTTTGTTTTGGTCATTTGTTTTCAAATTTGGCAATGTGTTTTTTACCTTTACCATCATGACATGCACATGAAGGAACTGAGTCTAACAGGAGTTCTGTCTTTGTGTGTGTGTTTCTCTTTCTGTCTTCTTAATCTGTGTGGGGGGGGCACCTTTCAGATGTGCTGGAGTGGATTTCTGTGCTCTCTCCTCTCTCTGCCTCTCTCCATCCTTCCTAAAGTACAGAATACTAGGTTAGTGTCAATCAACACCCTGCACAGGTAGGGCTACATTTAACTCCCTTTTGTGTTTACATTTGGCTAACCATGCCTTTCTTGTCTTTTCATTTCTCTTCCAGCCACAACTTTGGTTCTTCAGATCCTTCTATATTTGGAGTTGCCATACCCATTATGTCAGTTGTAAGTTGACGTGAATGCTCTTGTTCTGTTGTTTGGTTCTCTGTTTCCTTTTCCTTTCTCTGCTCTACGTTCTCCACTCTGAGTGAATGTGACCACTGCAGTCATGAAGACAGTTGTTCTTTTTTTCCCCCGCAGATGGCAGACCAGCAGGCGGCCATGTTTGGTGAATGCTGTTTTGACAAAGGTGATGTGAAAATCACTATGGGAACAGGGACATTCATGGACATCAATACAGGGGCAAAACCACACACCTCTGTTGCTGGTGAGACAAATGGACTGAATTAAAAGTTGAGGAAACTGAAATTTGATTATAGGAGGCTTCACAGTGGAGATTAAAGCAAAACCTCTAAACTTATTAAGTTGTAAATCAGGTGTGTGAGGGCATATTACAGATTTGCTGTGAGACTTACAGTTTTGTTCTTATACTAATTACTTTAGTTGTTTCAGTCTCAAGCGTTTTGGCACCTCTGCACAAAATGGCTGATGAATTTTTCATAAAACCAAGTCAGTTGACAAATTAATGTTCTGTTGCTGTGTTCCAAAACATATGGGTGGTCTGAACCTTTTTAAATCTGTTGTTAAAGTTTAAAGTTAAAGTTTTGTGTATGGATACCTCTGTGTTCTCTCAACAAGAAAATTTCTTCAGAGATTAATACACAAGCTGGGCTAAACATAGGAATGTATTTGTTCATCCTCTGTCTGATTAAGGCACAATCTGATTCTGATTCACCAGGCTGTCGGTTAACAAATGGGTGAAGGAACCGGAAAAACAGGAAGTTGTAGCCAAAATTTCTGACAAAACCTTAACTTGATTGTGATTGTTTTGAGTCATTTTTTATTCCTAACAACGTGTACCTCTTCTCTGCAAAAGGCCTCTATCCTCTGGTGGGCTGGAAGATTGGGCATGATGTGGTGTATTTGGCAGAGGGCAATGCTGCAGACACAGGCACAGCCATCAGATGGGCACAGGAGCTGGGTAAGACCACACTGTACATAATGAGCTTGCTCAGCTGTCAGTCTTAATATTGCTTGAATTAGTTGTCGCAGATTAGCAAATGCAGAAAGTGACTTGAAGTGTCTCTCTGTTTGCTAGAGTTGTTCACTGATGTGTGTGAGACTGAGGCCATGGCCAACAGCGTAAAGGACTCGGATGGAGTGTGTTTCGTCCCCTCCTTCAGTGGTTTGCAGGTATGCCATTGGTTTTACAGTGTTTGAGCATGACTCTTGCCAGGTTAACAGAATGATCATTTTGCCTCTTCTTTCTTTTGCCTTCACTGCTGACTTCTCTGTCCCAGCTTTTTTTGTAAGTCACGTGTGTGTGTTTGTTTCAGTTTTGGGTGTATTGGATTCGTTTATGTAGTTCACCATAATGAAACCAGAGTACCACGAAATGAAATCTATACATATTCAAATATTTATTGTCGTTTTTGTTTATGTTTATTTATATTGTGTAACTTTGCGTGTACATACACAAGGCTCCACTGAATGACCCAAGAGCTTGTGCAGCATTTATGGGTCTCAAGCCTTCCTCTACCAAAAGCCATCTGGTGAGGGCCATCCTAGAATCAGTGGCATTCAGGTGAGTTTGAAACTTTCTGACCCGGTGCCTCTAAACAACATGGATGTTTAGTCCACACATTCACTCATTTCATAGTAGAATACTTTTACAACTGAAACATGCCAACCAATGTATTTCTGTCTTCATAGGAATAAGCAGCTTTATGACATTATGCGAAGGGAAACGCACATTCCAATCTCTAAAATAAGGTATGTTACCTGTGTATGGTGCATGTGTCTATTTAACTTTATTCATATGCCAGTCTGTCACTTCTGTTTCATGTGTGTTAATGAGTTATCCACATTTTTAATTTATGTGGGACCAGAGCAGATGGTGGAGTCTGCACAAATAACTTTGTAATGCAACTGACTGCTGACCTGTTTGGACGGAAGATCACAAGACCCAGTCACTTCGACATGTCTGCTTTGGGTGCAGCTTTTATGGCAGGACTGGGAGTAGGTGAGGGAATAAGTGTACACCACAACCACCTTTTCGCATTCAAAGAACATTACTGCAACACATACCTTCACTGATAAGCCAGTGTTTTATCCATCCCTGCTGTGGTTGTCACATTCAGTAAGATAGCCAATGGTGTGCTACTGACATCTACTTCGAATCTCATAGTACAGTATTGCTTTTCATCTCACCACTGTTGGCTTGCCATTCTGACTAACTTGCCATACTGAATTAACTCTGCAGGCTTCTGGAAAAGTCAGGAGGAAC
Organism: Tenualosa ilisha; assembly: GCA_015244755.2. Lineage (NCBI taxonomy): Eukaryota > Metazoa > Chordata > Actinopteri > Clupeiformes > Clupeidae > Tenualosa > Tenualosa ilisha. Next base: position 6,728,930 of record PYXC01000541.1, on the reverse strand, counting down.
TGAAGAGGTTGCATTCTGTAGACCGCCTTTTCCAGCCTCAGAACGGGCCTCAGGGAGATGCTAACCACTACACGCCCATCCTCCGCAGCTGGGAGAAGGCACTGGAGCGCTCCATGCACTGGTACAGCAAGTTTTGATGGCAAATTCTCATGGATTCAGAGCAGTCCCATCATCATGTGTAGTGCTGGATGATTTGCCATTTGTGCTCTTTCTCTGCAAAGTGAGTCATGAGGGAAGCTATCCCTTTCTATTGTGGACCAAAATCATCCTACAGCCTTCATTAAGTATGCCTGGTAATCCTGTGCATCAGATTCTCCTGGAGCCACTGATTAGCTGAATAAACTACATTATACTAATGACTGTGAAAAGGAGTATAATGGCTTCGCTGCAGAGCAGATTGTTTTACATGTCAATCCTACACAATCCTTTAATAGTTTGCTACAGATGTCACCAACAGCGCCTCCAAGTGGGGCCCTTCATTTGACTTGATTTGTCCAACTACCTCTGACCTTCATCTATTTCTCACTTTTTTTTGTGATTAATAGTACAAATTAACAGCCATATTAATTAACCTGTTAGAAAGATGGACATTTGAGGCATCTTGATTTAGATGTAACAAAAGTTTTTGTAACAAAATTACTCATTTGTGTAAAAGGTTTCTGTGATCATTGTTTACATGTATGCATGTTCATGTGATAAATGCAGATACTTTTAGCAATTTTGACATAAACCTATGCACTGACTAGAATGTGTTAGTGCAAGTATTACACTGTAAGATATTTCATAGTATTCTTCCAAACGGTGCCTTTTACATTTGCCATGGTGATCGGCTTCCGGTTTCCCGTCTTTTTGGCCTCAGCCATTAACTGTTGCTAAGATCCAACCAACATCACTTGCTTTATGCCATCACCATAAACCCCTCCTCTATGTTCTGTGATTGGCTCTTGAACATTTTGGTGATGGAACCATAAAAAATTCACATTGGTGTTTGACATGCAATGAACGCTGAGTTAGCAGAGTGTATCATCACAATATAATGTAATACTTTGACAATATAATAATGTGAATGAGATGAGATCTCATCGCATATGCTTCATGCAAGTGGGCCTCCACACAGATCAATGAGGGTGTAGGTCAGTGTGCTTACAAGAATATTAGTTGTGTATTTTGTGAATTCTGTTCTACAGGGGACAATGGGATGTCTGTGACATAGTTTTTGATCACAAATAGTTGTGTGATTTATTTTGTGCAAAAATGCGGACGACATTGCTGCTGAAAGGATATCTATGGGTTGGGCAAAAAAAATTACATCCATAGCCTTCTAACAAAAACTGAATACCTACTGGATAAATTACCTGTAGAACAATTCTCAGTGAACAAGATGAGAGAAAAACGTGAAATCGCGATATATTTTTTTAATGACAATATTCTTAAATGACTTAATAATTCTGTAACTACTTTGTAATGATTATGTACTGTTTTGTCCAAGAACAAATAATCAGTAACAGACATTGCTCAAGCAATGTCAGTAGAAAACTGTGCCTTCAGGGCCTTTTGGTCGCAAACTGCATTAATTGTAAACCCCAGTAACTACATTGTCAACTGTCAATTGTCTCAATAGACAACTGTCTACTGAAGCTGTGCCACTAATTTGATATTGTACAACTATAACGGTGTGTATTGTTTTTTGTAATGGATTTCACTGTTCTTTTAGACATTGTTGATGAATAAAGTAACACAAACAAGTAACTTGAATTGCTTCACAGTTACAGTATATTGCTGAAGTGAAGTGAAGTGGTTGATTCGTTTGAGGCATCTCATCAGGACAGGCCTCAGCTATATATCTTCATCTAAGGGGGCTAATGTGCACATTATTTAGACCAGTTTCTGGTCTAAATAATGTGGTGGTTGGTTCTATGTCCACTTAGAACAACCATCATTAAACAGAGGTCATCAGAGAGAAACATTATTTTGCCATTGTTGATGAGCTAGATGGTCAAAATATTTTGTCATGTTGGCAGTACAAGAGCTTACTCTTGCTTACTTATGCTTTCCTGTGAAAAGTTTTTTTTTCCCGTTTGCTGTGTTAATTTCAACAGTAAAAGGGATCAGACAAGATTCCCTTTACTGCATATTTTTACAGTTCTGTTTCACTTTGTAACACCAGACTATTTACAGTAGGCTAGAGCTGTTCTGTCTCGTATTAGAACTATTAGAACTAGTAAAATCATCGCCGATTACACAGACTGCAAATGCAGTATAGACCTATAATGGGCATACAAGATTTTGGGGATATTCTACAGTTTATTCTGACCGACATCACCAGAAATGGCTGGCAATTGCACAAATGTGCGAAAGCATTTGCTGTTTGTGCAAGAATTACATTATTTCTATGAAGAGCTCAGTGGAGGTTGAACTGGATTTGAGAATTTTCTGATGAGACATGTACCAGAGCAATGGATTCCACTGAGCTGTTGAAATCTTCAAAAGTAGTCCAGTTTCACTAATGACTACATATTGACATCTTTTGTGTAAGGCCATCAAGTATTATTTTCAGCCCACTGGTAATTAAAATCTATAGTCCCAAATAGACAGAGTACGCTAAAATAAATACGCCTACTCAATGTTTATTTAAGTTACTAGAATAAATAAATTCACTCAAACAAACCTCTTCTACTATTGGAGGCTACACACAATAGCGGTTGGTGAGTTACTCTGTTTTATTGGTTCAATGCAATGTCAATCATTCAGCAGTGGGTGGATTCAGGAAAAGATGGCTACCTTGTCTGTTGGCGAGCCTCAAGAAATGGAAGGTGAGCCCACACTTATGTATCTCTGACAGTTTTTAATTTCAGTTTGTTGAAATTATGATGAATAGAAACTGTGTGTTCATTTTCCTCTGCGTTTTAAATAATTTCAATACCCAATACCCTGATACCCATTATTTTCGAACCTCGGCTCTTCCATTAGCGAAACCATTCATTTTCATGCATTGGTGATTGTTTACGCTTGCAACAGTACGCCTGCTGGCCATTTATTTAGCCTGCTAACGCTAGCTACCTAGCTTGTAAACTTGCTAACGTTAGCTCAACAGTATGTTATGTTGCAAGGAGGCAATGTCGGCGGTGTAGTGATTTGTCCTTAAATCTGTATTCCTGATAATTCATATTATGTGCTGATGTGTCAGAAACGTTAAAGAAAGCCCGGCAGCCTGCCAAGTTACACAACATGTCAGGGTTACAACGTTAACATCACTTACGTTACCAGTACTCGAGTATTGACCAGTTTGCTAGCAAGGTATCAATACAATCGCTAGCATGTTGGTATTTTATCTGGTCTTCATAAAATCTTTGACCACCCGTTTAGTGATGTGTTGATGGTGTCACTACTGAACAACTGCAGCTCTTTTCCCTGTCAGCTACCAGTCAGAGTAGGCATGGTAGCGTTCCTTCATCTTTCTAGACAGCACAATGATAATATTATACCTACCAAAGCACGGTTCTGTATTTAGCCACATGCCAACACGATTGTGGTGTGCATAATAAGTGATTACCAGTCCAGAAATCAGTGGTAATCTAAACTTGTGCCTTGACTGCAGTTGACAGAAGGGGAGAGTCAGAGGAATCTGGCGATGATGAGACCAAAAGGAAGAGCATAAATGGAGAAGTTGACCCTCAGCGTCCATCAACAGGTGATAACCTCTCACTCAATAAACAATTTTTTCTGATTAGACTGCCAGACCTCATTTATTTGAACTCTCTTTTTTAGATAAAGAGGAGGAATCTCCAGTTGATATGGACACTATAACCCTTGATCCAGAGGAAGAGGTGGGTGAAAAGACAATCTGGGTATAATGTTCACTCAGTTCCCTCTCTGATGTTTAGAATAAAAAAGGCTGATCTACTGTACCCCCCCCAAATCTCTCATCCCACCACAGGATGTAGATCTTGTCCATTGTCGAATTGGCAAAATTGAAGGTCTAGAGGTCTTACAGAAGGCAAAGGTAGGTTAATTTTGGTATAGAAGACCTGTGTCATCAAGAAACTACAATTTTATTAGCTTTAAAAAATACTGGATCGCATGATGTCTTGTTTTCTGTGCCAGACTCTCTCTCTTAGACAGAATCTCATCAAGCGCATTGAGAATCTTGAAAGCCTGGTGTCTTTACGGGAGCTGGACCTCTATGACAACCAGATACGCAAATTGGAGAATCTTGATGCACTCACTGAACTGGAGTAAGTAGCGTGTTTAGCATGCATTAGTGGGATGTGGAATGTGAGTTCCCAGAGTTCTATTAGTAGGAAGAATTTGGAGAATCTGATACAACATAGTCTGAATAGCAAACCAGCAGTTAACACTAACAGACTAGGGCCATAAACCTACTTTCAGTTTAATTTCCCATGGCCCCATTCAGTTAGCATTAGCTGCTGATTCGCTACTCAGCCTATGTTGTATCAAATTTTCTTGTTGTTCCTCCTACTTACAACACTTAGAGATCTTGAACAACAGGGTATGGTTGGAAGTGCCCCGGACGATCACTGGGAACCAAACCCACATCTGTAAAGATTCAGTATGGATTTGGCAATAAGGACACCACAGTTCATTTCTGAATCAACAGAAACCCAGCAACCAATCGCACCCATTTATCCGGCATAGGATGGTCTTTATGGACTGTTTCAAGAGAGTTTGATTATTAGAGACATAGCTGTTTCCACAGAGTTTAAGTTTAATGTCTCTGATGTCTGTTTAATGTCTGATATATAATAATATAGCGGAAGTAGTTTGAGAATAAAATGGAATGTTCAGGCATTGTTTTTGTTTTTAGGCCACACCAACTTATTTAAACATTTAAAACAACCTTTTTCAAATTAAATTTCTAAAATCCCATACAGCAAGCCACTAATTAGCAGAATCTGGCCAAAGACAGAATTTCTCAATGGACTGGTAAAAAAAGAAAACAAAGTTTTCTAGATCAGAAAATACTTGCTAACTTCATGTCATGAAACATACTGGTAGACGCATATACAATTAAAGGAGCTATATGTAAGATCACTCTCTCTAGCTTTTCATGCTGGCATTACAGCCTCAATCAAAACGAGCTTCTCACAGGTTGCCATGTTAAGGAATATAGGCTATTAAACTCCATAAATATACATGTCATGTTGTAGTAATACAAATGTTAGTATAACTATGCCTTAGCTTTCTGACCAAGCAAGCCTATGCAAGACTAGATCAGGCTACTCACAGTACTCATGCCTACTGCAGCAGTATATTTCAAACTTTCTGGCTTCCATCAAAACTTGTTAATAGGGTATAAGAATAGGCTATCCCTCTTAAGTAGCCTAATGTGAGCCACCTAGTCAGTCAAAGCAAAACCTCAGTTGGCAATAGCCGTCTTCGACTGTTTCTGCTTCATATTCCTAAACTTACAATTTATTCTTGTTTACACAATACATTTTAGGCCTATATTGCAGTTGTCCAGGCAGCCCACACTGGTCAGAACAGCCTAATGAGCATGTAGGCTAAACCAGAATATTCCCATATTAAACCCCCTTTTTGTGATCTTGCTTTAAACAAAACATTGACCTTATTCCGAATAGCCTATGTTGTGCATGTAAGTGAATAGACAGTTTGCAAATTAGCATGTGATTCTGGAACTTTCCCCCAAGTTTAAAACGTCTGCAACGTCTTGTTTTGGCAACAGTATTTTTTCCCCGGCAAATTAGTACTGTTCTGATTATTTTCTATAGATCTAACATTGTTAACTACATAGGCTACCTTAGCTAGTAATTTTGCAAATAAAAGCCAGTGCTAGGCATTTACTGTTACTGACAACCCATTTTCTAGCGGTGTGATTGGTAGGTGGCACAACGACCCAGAACAAAAACACAAAACACAAACAGGACTTGTGGGTTGCAAATGCCAATTTCAGCAGTGGATTTACAGGCTGTGCTGTTGTTGTCACTGAAGATAATATTTTAATCTAATGTGATTCCTCAACCTCTGGTGATGATTCAGAGGCATTTTTTTCAAGAATTTCTTATACATAGTTCCTGTAAGTACAGTGGGAGTGCTCAGCCTCATTGATTGAGTGTGCTCATCTGCGCAAGAGAACTGAGACCACTCCAGCTGCCTGACGCTGTAGGTTGGCTTAGTAATGATAGCCTATTTCAACAATGTTTAAACATCAACATGGATTCCTGCAACTGTTCGTGGAAACAGCATTGAAACATTTAAGAGGCACTGATGCAGGGATTCATGCACTGAGCCACTGTCCTGTGTGGCTGTCAGAATGAACATCTTACAAGTGTTAAAAATAAGTAGAGCATTTAATCGTGGGTGACGTGATTTTGCTTTATTGTCTTTTGGAAGCTGTGGTATGGGTATATCTGCTCTTAGATTAAGGTATTGGTATTAAATTTAACCAGACGCATCCTTTGGTGCCAGTTGTAACGCACATGCTCGAGAGTAAGGCATGTGCATTCTGTTCCAAAGATCGCCCATATTTAGGAGAGGGAAATATCTGTTATAAACTCTGCTAAGCTCAGTTCTGAAATGTTTTGAGATGGCACTGTTTATAACTAGCAGTAGTACTTGATCATAGGCTGGTTGACTTCCAGGGAACACAAGCATAGTGTTTTCTGATAGCCTGCAAGCAATATAGTCTCTGTCTACATTGAACTGCGTAAAAATGGCAATGATGGCAAAATTGATATTTTGATATTTTCTCAGCACCCCCAACTCTGAGTGACTTCCAGCATCTCTGCACTGATGGGCTACTTTCGCTGAAAACTTTTTTTGTGAAAAATCATGGCATTAAAAACACTGACTGCTTTCCTAATCACATATGTAGGGCTGCACTTATAGCCAATTCACAATGCTCATATGTTTGTATCCATATAGATAGGCTAGCCTATATCGGGTATGGGCTGAGAGCAGGCAATTGAGAGTGGGAGAGCATGTGGATTGGGTCCTCTGACCCCCATAACATCCCCACAACATGATTAGGCCTCAAGACGGTTAAAAAGCTGTTTTAGACCTTAAATTAACCAGGATAAGCAGGATCTAACAGACATCAATAAAAATCACTTATCCTTAATACATGGTTGCAAATAAATAGCCTCTGGACTACGTCTCAACAGGCAGTCGAGTCCTCCATCTTTGGATAGGTACCTGATGTAGTACTGTAGCAAAATGTGATATTGAGCTGAAGCACCAGGCAGTGCTAGCCTGGCTAGGAAATAAGATCATAAGCTTTTAAAAGAGCCATATGAAATATGTAACAATAATATTGAGTTTGTTTTGTTTTTGTTGCTCTCTTGAGAAAGCCTAATATTTCCACCCCTGGCTTCATCAGAGCAGGTTTTTTATCTATTTATTTTTTTTCCCCACCCGATTTCCCTGCATTCATGATAAGTCATTTGATAAGTCTCAAATTGGGGATACAGATGTGCATGTAAACATAATCATTGAAATATTCTACATGATACACAATCAGTGCAGGCTTCTGTGTTAATGTCGGTGGTTAAACTATGAACATGTATTTACCTTCAAACTGAGTAAACTGTAAATAATGATACAAAGAGACTTCCAAAGAGTTAAAAAGAGTTGACTTCCAAAGAGTTAAAAAGAGTTATAGAAGAGAGAGACAAATGTACTTGTTAATTTTGAGTGAATGTGAATGTTGTGAAATCTGTTCATTTATGTCTCAAAGTTGTGAAAATACAGGCAGTACTTAGTATGCTCACATGCTGTAGTCTGCTCAAAGCATGCCTCTTACCAATCAGTGGAGGTCATTGTAAAGGTATCAGCCCACTGCCTGCTGGTAGCTTTAGCTATTAAATAAATGACATCTCTAGGGTATGCGGGCATGTTTTTATTTTGCAGGTGTTATTATGTTTTGTCTTGAAGAGATTGTGATCCATGTGTCTGTGATTTACAGGCAGTTGGACGTATCCTTTAATATCTTGAGAAAAATTGAGGGACTGGACAGGCTCACTAAGATCACCAAGCTCTTCCTGCTTCACAATAAGATCACCTCCATTGCCAACCTTGATCACATGACCAACCTGGAAATGCTGGAGCTGGGGTCCAATCGCATCCGAGTAAGGACACATCCACCTTTCATTTACCACACAACTATGTTAACTATGTTTACGTTTCACTACACAGAATAATCTTCCATGGATATATTTTAAATCTGTGAATGAACTGAAATAAATTATGTTAGGTTGTGTCATTTGTGTCTCTTTTAAACAAGGAAAGAAAGCATGCTATCATTTTATAGTACACACTGCAATGATGTTGTCCACAGTTTCTCACCACTCTTTACCCTTTTAAGAATGTTCAGCCACCATTTTCTCATGAAGTCGTTGCCATGTTAGCAGATCCTTTCAGTGTAAACACCCACACGCCCCACCCACTTTTGCATAATTACACATAAGCCTTATTTGCCAATATTTTTCATATTTAAACTAGGGCCTAAAGCATGTCATGTTGTGTCATCCACTGCAAGTCAACAACTTGAGCAATATGCTAGCACAACCAATCATGAACCCAGCTCCTAGGATACACGGCTTAAAAACACTTGATTGTATTTGGGTATTATTTTTAAAGATTGATACCATTATGTGTTACAGGTAATAGAGAGTCTGGACTCACTGTCTTCTCTGCAAAGTTTGTTTCTCGGAACAAATAAAATCACCCAGTTACAAAACCTTGATGGCCTACATAATCTCACTGTCCTCAGTATTCAGGTATGTTTGGCTTGTTTGTGAACAAGCCAAATTTGATAATATGTTTGGCTTTCATTCATGCAAATGAAAACAAACTCACAAACCTGTATCTCCTCCTCAGAGCAATCGAATCACAAAAATGGAGGGTTTGCAGTGTCTAGTAAACTTAAAGGAGCTGTATTTGAGTCACAATGGTATTGAAGTCATTGAAGGATTGGAAAACAATGTAAGTCTAATAACACTGTGAACAAGTATGTCAGAGTGTTTGTCAGAAATTCTGAATGTGCTTTTTAAATCAGTGTTTACGATATTACAGAGCAGCTAAACACAACCATATCATATGGCTGATTAAACTAAAATTACATACATTAAGATACAAAAAAAATTAAAAAGCTGAAAGCAGTTTACAATGATAACATTTTGTCTCCATATGTTACCTTATGTTCCACAGATAACCTTTTGCATGACCCAGTTAAATGTGTTTCCCTTTAAAGTAGTTAGAAATATTTCCACAAATAGATGCACTCTTATGTTTCATGTCTGTCTGTCTGTCTCTCTCTCTCTCTCTCTCTCTCTCAAAAATGCACTACAGAAAAAGCTGACTACTCTGGACATTGCTGCTAACCGGATTAAGAAAATTGAAAATATCAGTCACCTGTCAGAGTTGCAGGAGTTTTGGGTAAGGATCAAAGATGGGAGGAGATTGTGGGTGGAGTTGAAAGCTAATGCATTTATAGCTGATGTCCACTTTAATGGTTATACAATCAAATACTTAGGTGTTTTTTCCATTATCTTCTTTTTTTTTCTTCCCTTCTTGATACTCATTTCATGTATTTATGTTACTAGATGAATGATAATCAGATTGACAACTGGTCAGATCTTGATGAGCTGAAGAATGCCAAAGGCTTGGAGACGGTTTATCTTGAGAGGAACCCACTACAAAAAGATCCTCAGTACAGACGCAAGATCATGTTGGCTCTCCCTAGTGTTAGGCAAATCGATGCCACCTTCATCCGCTTTTGACCACCCTATCCCCATCCCCACCAAATGATGTGCAGCTTGCCTCCAGATGCCAGTCTTGCTTCCTGCCTCGTCCCCACGCGCACCATGTCTGAAAACGCACTCCCTCTCTAAGGATCACTCATGTATACACCTTTACCTCCCTCCACTTAATTACACCCCGTCCCCACCACCCTCTTTGCATTGGGCAACACACAAACACATGCAAAGGTGTAACTAAAGACTATAGTCTTCACCATGCTTGTTTGTGTGTGTTTGTTGAGTAGCTTTCTCCACACCCCTTTAAGGAGCTGCAGTAGGAAACATGGAGAGGGCGGTGTAGGAGGGGCGGGCTGTGCTGATGCCTCAGAGCTCGTGATGTGAAACCATCCCTGTGCATGTAGATATGGGAATGGTGCTCTAGCATTCCACCCACTCCCCTCTTTCTCCCACTCTCCCTTGAGCACAAAATGAGCTTGATGTAAAGATTTGTAGTGCTCATTCTGATGGGTCATCTTTTTTTTTCTCCATTTTAACATTGTTTTCCAAATGTGTCTAGCAGATAGCCACCAGATTTAAAGAAAAGTTATGACAAATATACAAAGGACTTTTATTTTATTTTAGCTCCATATGCCCAAGTTCAAGGATCTTACTAATAGAGAACACTACAGTGACAGTTGCCTTCAGTGCAAAGTGCTTTGTATTTTCTCTGCAGCCGCTTTTTGCACACTGCAAAATGTTTCTGAATTTGCATCAAAATGGTTGTTATGGTGATTCCACAAAACAGACTCATAAGTATACGCCCACTTTTTTCTCACCACTGAAAAAATACACCATGCTGCTGCCATAAGATGCATGTGGCACCACAGCGTAATTTTGTTGGTCATTTTCTTTGGTAGTATCTAGGACCTGAATGGCAATGCACTTCGTTTTCACTGACTAGCACACTGTCCTAATAACAATAATGACGATAATATTTAGTGTGACAAAGGGATGTCCATATCATTGTACAGCATTGTTGTATGGATGAAACCTTCTGGTCAGATCTGAGCCCTGCTCCAGGAATTGCCAGTAAGGATTCACAGTAATAGAGTGGCTCAGGTATTAAGTATGAAGTTAACCTATGGAATTGTCAGGAATGCTGTCCAGTGTTAGTATGTGTACTCAGCTCTCTACTACACTTGGCAAGATGTTATGAACAAAGAAAATGTAAAAAGTACTGTTCCGATACTTTCTGGGAGAGAGCTACTTTAGAGGAATAATATGATGAATAATGCTTTGGGACTAAATTTTTATTTGCTTGTTTATTTTTGTTTTGGTTTTAGAAGTGCTTGGTTCACTCTTTTGAACTGAATGTATTATTAAAGAAAACGATTAAATCAATGAAGTTAATTTGAACAGTGCATTGCATTTTTTTTTATACTTCATCCTCTAAACCACTGCCTTGAAAGACTGTAGCGATACTCCTTGTTTACTTACCCTCTCTGTTATTAGTTTTGATGGAACTATATTTTTTGCACCTTTTTGCATCGTCTACTTTTTAGTGAGAAACGTGTTTACATATGTTATTGCGTTGAATGTAATGTTAGGAAATTCCTCTTCAAAACATCTATTCACAAAAGTCACCTGATCGACTGCAAGTTTTTCCAAGATGGAAAATGCTGAAATTAGGAAGGGCTATCAGTACAGTTCAGTACGTCTATTCTGGTCATTTCTAGTAGTTTTCTGCAAAATGTATTGGGCTGTAGGTAAGAATACATTACCCATAACAAACCTAAAGGCATTTGTGACTCACTGAGGCGGTGTAAATATTGGTGAGCTATGCGCAAGCGCACTACTGTGTTGTTGTTGGTGGCGGTAAGATGGCGACGCTCGGAGATGCATCAGCACCGGGGCTTAATGGGTTAATACAACAGTTCACAGCCATAACGGGTAAATATAGTATTTTGTAAGACTCATACCAGCTAACATTTGGTAAGGTACTGTGATATAAAGTAGGTGCATCCATGTTATATAGACATTGCGCATGGAACTTAAACGGGGCATCACTACCTAGCTAACGTTACTGCCCCCTCTGTCATGCAGTGGGAAAAGACCTGGTTGAGAGAAGGAGCTAGCTAGCCAGTTAGCTTGCTTAAGATACAACCATAGCACTTATTGGTTGTTTTAGCGATTTGAGAATTTGGGGCTCTACGAAAATCCACACTCCATACAAAGTCCATTAAACAAATGCATTCGATATTTTAGTTGTGCGTTGTACACTCCATGCCTGCAACTCCATCCTGACAATGTTGCGTTTCTCATAGCCTGATCTATTGACGTCGTTGAGTACAACATATTCCTGCAAATATGAAGCTAAGTTAGCTCACTCTGGTTCTTTGTAAGTGAGCACTGGCGAAGCATATATATCTTTCTGATTACCTGTTATTGGACCGGACATGTAATGCCACAAGTAGAGGAAGTGAACGTTACTGTATCGTCAACCTGTTTGCAACTTTTTAACCCTCTTAACCCTTGGATCAATCAAGCAAGCTCACATCAACTTAACAATATGGCGGTAACGTAAACGTTGTAAGGCAGATTTTTTTATCAATTATCCTGTTTCTCTGTCAGGGATTGAAGTGAAAGTTGTCGAGTAGGAGTAGGGATAACTATAACGGGTTATACACACTTCTAAAGTGGGATTTTTTAGGTCAGTTTTAAATCTGCTGCAGACATTAATCACAAATTTCAAGTTAAAACAACCAAAACATGAAACCGAGAAGCCTGTGACTGTAACTTGGAAGACGAGCATGTCAGCTGTTTAACGCATGCGCAATGAGAAGGAAGCCTCGTACAATGCAATGAGTTGGTGTCAAATGTTTCTCAAAGGCTTTCCATGCGTTTATTTAGCGAACACTGACATTAAACTAGTTGTGTGCATTTATTAAATGTTGCAAGGATAGATTAGCTGATTGATTTCCCTCATATGATCACATAGTATCTGGCGGTGTAGAGACATCATGAATAATCTTAGCTTTCATTTTGTTTGATGTGCACCTTCTGACTTCCCACAGGGGCCACAGAGAGTGTAGGGAAGCATATGCTGGAGGCCTGCAACAATAATTTGGAGATGGCAGTGACTATGTTCCTGGATGGAGGGGGGATTGCAGAGGAGCCCAGCACCAGCTCAAGTTCGGCAGGGGCTTCAAGTCATAGAAGTCACCCCGCAGAGTGAGTCAATTAGTTAGGCAACTTACAGCCACTTGTATTATTATGCACATCCTCAAATTTGAGATGTGATATTGGCTCTATATCACAGTCCCAACCCTGACACTTGTGTAGGGAGTATAGTTTATGTATATTTGAATTTTGTGCCCCCATGTGTGTGTGTTTTCTCAGAGATGATGTGCGAGCACCAATCCCACAGAAACAAGACATTCTGGTAGAGCCAGAGCCATTATTTGGAGGTAACCACAGTTCATGCTGCTGGCAAGAGTTTCTCCCTCTTCACAGACAGATCCCTTATGTTCCCTTTTCTCCCCGACAGTACCAAAGCGTCGAAGACCAGCCAGATCGATTTTTGATGGCTTTCGGGACTTCCAGACAGAAACCAGTAAGCAAGCCTCTCGCCCTTTAACTACTTGAAATGGCACATCTTTAAACTGGACAATTAGTTGTTTGGGGGTTCTTTGCTGACAGTACGTTTCCTTGTCTTTGAGCAGTCAGGCAGGAACAGGAGTTGAGGAATGGCAGCCCAATGGACAAGAAGCTGAGCACACTGGCTGACCTCTTCCGTCCACCTATTGAACTAATGCATAAGGGGAGCTTTGAGACGGTGAGCCATTCTGTTGTTTACCAGCAGAGGGTGTTATGATGCTTTAATGTCACTGTTGTGCTCCAATTGCCAGAGCAAGTCACTCTCATTTCTATAGTTAACCCATGTGTTTAAGTATGTGTCATTGTAACGTTAACACATATTGTTAATATTACACGGCTTCTATGTTTTTGCCTTATTCTTGTTCTTGGTCTATAAACTATGACCAGCAGTAGTGTCTCAACGCATGTATGTTAATGTCATGTATGTTACTGTAGGCAAAGGACAGTGGCCAGCTTTCCAACAAATGGTTGATGATCAACATTCAAAACGTGCAGGATTTTGCCTGCCAGTGCCTAAACAGAGATGTGTGGAGCAATGATGCAGTCAAGTCTATTATCAGAGAGCACTTCATATTCTGGCAGGTGAATATATACGTGTGTGTGTGTGTGTGCACACACGCTGTGTATATATAGAAATCCTATCTCTCCCAGTCACAAAAATATACAGACACGTACAGACAAGTATCCTTTATCTGAATCTTTTTTTTTTTCTTAATTACTTGCACAGGTCTACCATGATAGTGAAGAGGGGCAGAGGTATATACAGTTTTACAAACTGAACAAATTCCCATATATCTCCATATTGGATCCCAGAACAGGTGAGGAAGAGCTGACCCACCAGACGCTCTGAAGTGTTTTGTTGTTTGCTCTTAATGTTATTTAACAATAGCTTCATAACTGTCAGAATGCTGAGAGTTGTGATCAATAATGAACACTACCAAAGTAACCTTTAAGCTCTGTGACCGATAGGTCAAAAGATGGTGGAGTGGAATCAGTTGGACGTGTCCTCATTCCTAGAGCAGGTGACGGGGTTCTTGACCGAGCATGGACAGCTGGATGGGCTGTCCTGTCAGCCCCCTGCAAAAAGAGCACGTTCGGTAAACTTTCCACCAAATCACTGCCCTACTCTGACTGACACACACCAATACTTCAACAGTCAGTACGTTTACATGCACTAAGAGAAAATCAAATTTTTGCCTTAGTCCGGCTGAAATCGAACTTTTAAAATGCTTGCATACACCTTTTTCCGGCTGAAATCAAACCGAACTGGCCTACTCATAATTAAGCTAAGACACCCAGATAATTCAATTGGAATCGCATTTCTCTTGGCAGGCAGACAGCTAAGATCAGATTGACACACACCCCTCAAATGACGAAGACACGACGAGGTCGGTAAATGGGCTCTGGTAACCACGACAGCTGCTGGCAACTATTGCTGGCTTGTGCACATGTACAACTTGCGCCTCACTGGCAAAACAATGAAAAGTAAAGTATGTATACAAAATGTACCTACAGTGCTGCAGTGTTGGCCATCTCTTCGCTCATATTGCCATCAAATATCGTCATAGTCGTCAAACTTGCATTGGAAGTTTGTGGTTTGGCATAACATCTTTGGATTAGCCATAGACAGTAGCAGAATTAGCAACAACTAGGCTGGTAGAAACACGAACGGGAGTATATCGCCACCTACTGCCACAGAGTCAAGCGCACTTTGGTCAATAATTTGAATTTCTTCCCATGCATGTATACTCAGATTACTCGGATTCTGCAGGTAAATCATTAGATCGGTTATTGCCAATAGCTCGGTTTAGATGTGCATGTACACGTACTGAGTGTCACTACAGTAAAGCTGATGGATATTCCTGACAGTGTAAACTACTGTATCCGTGTGCTTAATCAACATGGTTGAAGCACAAGTATTAAAACATACTGACCGTATGCAACTGTAGTTTCTAATGTGGGTAGTTTTACAACTCAAGTAGCGGTTGACATTATCCACATACATGTCTGTGTACCTCAAAAGATGTGATTTTGACAGATGGTTATATTGCTATTAATGGTAAGACGTTGCAGCACCTTGACAATCAGGGGGAGAAAAACTACATCACCTGAATGCATCATATAGAAATACTGTGGGCTGGAAACTGAATTTGAAATTGGGTCAAAGTTTAGAAATGTAGCTGACCTGACCTGGTTGAACTTTATTTAGCAGAGAATATGCTTCACCAAAAGGCATCCCAGCAGCCAAGTAACAAAATATCCAGATACAATTAAACTTTATTTGTATAGTTGTGAAGCCAAGTATGTAAATAAGGGGTTGTTGATGTGCTAAAGCTATGTGTGAAACATCAGACAGACTGATTTGTATTTTTATTGTCGTGAATGCGTTTCTTCTCCCCATTTCAGACACGGAAGTGAATTTTATGGTAGCACCATAGGATCTGTGTCCAGTTTAGGACATTAATCAGAAACAGTTTTCTTTTAAGCGGAGCCAAGTTATTATAATTGACATAATGTTATGATGGTTGCATATATAGACATTAATTGCATTTAGTTAAAAATGACATATAATCATTGTTGAATAGTTGTGTTACAAAGTCTGTAAACTCAGTTCAGGTTATGAACAGCAATAGACCAAGAGTGGTATTATTGGAAATACATATCGAGCCTCACACTCTTGTCTAAGACACTCGCCCACAAATGAACTGGCAATGACTCATGGTGACACCACCATGCTGCCTCTCTGTGTAATTAGTCATATTTTTCGCATCCACTTCACACTCACAGGAGAGTCTGATCGATGCCAGTGAGGACAGTCAACTTGAGGCGGCTATTCGGGCCTCGCTGCAGGAGACCCACTATGAGTCCGCTGCTGACCGGCCAGACTCGCGCTCTGATGAAGACTCGGAGGCGGAGCCTTTCTCTGACAGTGAAGGCCTCATTTCGGTGGATGGCTCTGATGACGAGGGCAGGGCAGGTGAGGACTCATTGGACAGTCGCCAGTCGCCTCCAGTTGCCTCTGCCCCGCCCTCAACGACAGCCCTGCCCCCCAGACCAGAAAGCCCCACCCAACACAGGAAGTCTCCACACAAAGAGTCCAGTCACAGGAAAGAGGAGAGCAAGAAGAACCACCTGGAGCCCAGCACATCCAATCAGCAGACAAAGCCCAGTTTGGACCAGCGGCATCATGGGGAGAACAACCACTCTTCACCAGACCAGCACACACAACTCTGCGAGACCAATGCCAGTGAATCCGATGACAATGGTAAGGCTATACTGATAATCTTTCACCTTTTGACCTCGAGGCTTAGGCCAGTTTTATACAGTGTCATCCAGGAGTATTTTAATTGTTACTTGATATGGTTTGTTTTATAAACTTGTCTGAAATGAGTGGTCCATACTTTTTACAAACGCACACTGACTGTGTCATGTATCTTTTATGTTTACAGGCCCCAAGGCACGACTCATGTTGCGATACCCAGATGGACAAAGGGAACAGATTGCGCTGTCCACCAAGGCTAAGCTAATGGTTAGTGTGACCACCTCTCTATGTTCCAAATCAAAATAATGACACATGGCTATCACAGCCATTTTTTACTTGAAACGTCTTTTTGTATCTCAGTTTGAAAAGTGCTCTGAGAGCACTGTTGAGTAAAAAGTATCTATACAAATGCAGTTTGCATAACATTGTACTGCTAAATGTGGTATATTGAACTGTCATCTGTATGAACGTAATATCCACCCACTTATTCTCAACTTGAGTGTTTTCGTGTATTTGAGTGTCTCCTATTTCTGTCCCCAGGCTTTGGTAAGGTATGTGCAATCCAAGGGTTACCCCAATGAACGCTTCGAACTCGTCACCAATTTCCCCCGACGGAAACTTGCCCACTTGGACTATGACATCACATTACAGGAAGCAGGACTGTGTCCGCAGGAAACCGTTTTTGTGCAGGAGAGAAATTAGACCCAACCCCCACTGCCAGCCCCACCCCATTCAAGTTCATCTACATGCCCCATTAATTTCACCCGTCAGATCTGGACATACCAAGCAAACAGAACCTCTTTAAATGGCCCAGAAGGACTACAAATGTATAGAAGCCCCACTTTCTTTGACATTTAACCTCCAGTCATTTAATACATAAAAGCCTGATTGCATCAAGAGTTGCTTTACCAATGGTGTACCAATGGGAGAAGTGTACACTGAGTAATCAAAGTCGAATGGAGAAAGGTTTGGTATCTGAGATGATGGAACAAGAGATGTTGTCTGTTAACCTTTTGTCACACAAACATAAACAATTGAACTTGACAATAAGATGGAGGTGATGGAGTGCTCCCTGTGGCCTGCCGCCAACACTGATGTCTGTCATCAGGCTAAAATCAAAAGAGGCCAAGTGGTCCGTCTTAAAGGTATTTAGAGGATAAATCCTCAATTCTGAATCCTGCACTGTACAAAGATGGTGTAGAGGCTGACATTTAGTGAGTTTGTCTTTCTCTTTTCTTCCTTTTTTATATTCTGTATCATTTCCAAAAAAATGTTGATTCTCAAATATAATCATCAAACAAAGGGATTCTTGACTGAATTTGAATCTTTAATTTGAATTCAAATATTGGAAGTACAATGTTGTTTGCAGGTGTCACATGAGTCTAGTAAAAAGACACGAAGAGTTATGTATGGTCTTTAAAGGAGAAATACGGTGTGAATTTATCGATAGCCATGTTACAGCCATTCACTGAATACTGGAAGTAGAAGAAAGAACATTTAATTCAACATAGACCAAACTGAAGCGGCAGTTAACATTGCTGGTTACAACACATGCTACATTCAATGTAATATTAGTCAGTTTGCTGTCAGTTTGCTACTCTGCTTCTGTTGTATCATATTTTCTCATTTTTCTAATTTTTCATTTTTTACAACAGACAGCACTTGGTGACCTCAAACAACAGGGCTAGGGATTGAATCACACTGGATTTCTCCTTAAAGTAACCTATAGTTGGCTGTTATTTTGAGTCCTTAGGGCTCTTACAATAGAAAGTGCCAGAAGAAACAGTGAGAAGGTTGTGAGGCTGCAGCCTTGATTTTGTTTGTCCCCTCATGAACGGGATTGTATCCAAGGTTTGTTTTGCAAACCTCAGAATAACGGCTTTTTTGTGGCAAATTAACTTGTCTGGTGCTGAAATGTATTAAGGCCATGCAGCTGAGCCAGCAGTGTGTGTCGCCCCAAATCTCTTGTAGTTGGAGGAAATGCATTCACTGTTTGGTCTACTACAGTGTCTATCCCATTTCAGACCTGTTGAATGGTGATGTTAAAGCAATTGTCAGGCAATCAATCCATAACCCTGTTCTTTGAGGTTGCCGAGTGCTGTAGGTAGGAGTGAGAACGAGAAAGTTTGATACGTAGACCAAATAGCAATGGTAGCTGATTAGCGCAAGGCAACACCGTTTCAGTTTAGTTTTCCTGTGTCTCGTTCAGTTAGTATTAGCTACCAGTTAGCAAATCTGGTCTGTTTTACCAAATTTTCTCATTTTTATTCCTACCGTCAGTATTGGCAACTTCAAACAATAGGGCAAGGAGTAGATTGACTCCAGACGATTCCTTTAAGATTCTTCCCTGCTGACTTTGAAAAGTTGAATTGTACTGGATGAATGACTCATCAAAGCTTTTCATCATGATCCTAAATCCCCTGAATAAGTAGCTAGGTAGTACCTAAGTAGGCCTACTGGTAGTCTGCACTTCCTTGATATTTAGCCTACAATTAAATCTTTTGAGATAATCCACCCTGTGTAACTCACGTTATGAAAATTTGCAGATCAATCAATGAAGTTTCCTTTGCTCCGTTTACTTTTTTTGGTTACTTAATTGTCTGAAATGTTTTGGTATACTGAAGCATTGTAATTTCCTTTCCCTAATCCCAACCCAAGCCCTAAACAATTTTATTACAATACTGTATGGGACTATAGCTATTCTTGCTGGATGTGGCTGCAAAGAAAAAAAACAGTACGAGCAGAAAACAAGGAGTCAAAGAACACTCAGGTGAACCGTAAGGTCAAGGTTCATCAATGTCTGATCATATCATCGGGGGTCCTTGGAGAACTTTACTGTTGAAAGAAAACCATTTAAAAAGAAACAGACCAGAATAGGCTAAAATGCTTTTGCAAGAAAATACATGCTGATAATACATACCTCACAAACCTGGCAAATAGCAAACCTAGCAAGAGAAATGTCAAGAACTGATGACACTGCAGTTTTGCAGTTTTTTGACAAATCACATCAGTTTGATGTTTACAGGCACAAGCACAAAATGTATCTATTTAAGAAAAAAAATGCTCATTTCTCTTACTGCTTTTCTACATCTGTCCTAGATGCCTTAAATCTGTACAGGGCACAGTGACCTGATAAGACCAGAGGGCATCCTGGATGGAAACGGCACAATGTCAAAAAGCTTGGACTCTCACAGATCATGGATCCTCCACCATGACCCAAAACACACAACTAAAACTAGTGTGAAGAAGTCTATGAGTCTATACCTGAATCCCTCTGTACATATCAGGAGAGAGCTGAAAACATGCTGTCTGTGGTGGCTACTACTCTAACCCCAGACAACTAGAGTTGGAAAAATGGACAAAGCTACCTGTCGACAACGCTGTTGTTTTATTCAGAGCTACAGAGACCTTTTGTTGGCAGTAATTCTATCCTAAGGTTGTACTTCACACTAAAAATGTAAAATGTATAATTTTTCGTCCATGTCATTCCATTGTCATTGTTTTATTGTTCAGAATATTCTTTTGACTGAGTTAAAAACAAAGTCTGGTGAACATTACATAGAGTAAGCAATGACAATGTGATTGCTTTGTACAGAAAAAAAGGGTTTGAGGTTTTTTCTTTTTCATGAAAGGGTGCCAAACGACTATAGCCACAGCTGTGGGGAGTAATTAGTTATTGTCCATTGTTGGGTCACAAGGAAGAAAGAAGTATTTTTTCAAGTGTGAGAATTTCTTGAAACTGGGGTTAGGCATTCAACACGATATGGAGCATTGAAATCAGGTCTTGCAACCAAATAACAAAAAGGGCCTTGTCTATCCTTAGCCAAGTCGAACTTTCCTCTTGTTAACACCATGTTCATTCCCGTCTGTCATTACTAATCCTAGAACAAAAACAAAGCAAAGGAAAATATCTCAAATGGTTCACCAAATTAATGAGTTTGTGTGAGGTAGTTAATTCATTTGTGGTGCATATAAGATGCTACAAAGAGTAGCATTCCTGCCTTGTTGGAAAAGTAGTGCCTTTCTCTTTAATATAACAGGCACTATAACACCAGTTGGATTTAAGAGAGAGATTGGTGGCTATAGATATTGGCATCTGTTGTGATTTATTCTAAAGATAGTGCATCTATAGCCAATTAGCAAACCCCATGAATAGTTTTTTTTTAGTAGCGCACTTACTCATGGTCTGCTGAAATGAGTTGGCAAAAAAACTAATATGCTCCCAGAATTGTGCTCCCAGAGGATTCCATGGTTTTCTAGGTACGTACATCAGTCACACATTTCAGCCACAAAGGCACTCCATTGTCTCATGCTCATAGTATATCTGATCTCTAATATTTAGTATAGCCACAATGATGACATCCTAATGAAGGTGTATTAGAAAATGAACTGATGGCATGTAGCTGGAAAAAGAACAAAACTTAGTTGGGAATTTCCTTGATGTGACATTTTGAGGACAGCAAATACTGGTGCAGGGTACTTTTCCTGGATGTGCACTGTGGCTTTAAAAACAAGGAGGAATCTACTGAGCATTTCTTGAAACTGATGTTATCAAGAACAGTGATTTACCGTAAAATGCTTGACCCCAACTCTCCAAAAGAAACATGAGCCTGGAGGCACACAGGATAACCTACTCCATTGTTGATGAGTTCACCAAATGTTTGACTTTCACAAGTCAAGTGCAGTTGCTATGTTGAACTGCGTTCATCAGAAAAAAATGTTCCTCAGTTGGCCAATAATAAGTACCCTGGCCACTGTGAAAAGTCAATGGAGACCATTTATAATTTGCCAATGACCCACTAATGTTTAAGGTTTAACAAGAAAAACTGTTCTATACTTGTTTGAATAACACTTTGATAACAGCAAATATTGCAAAACAAACTTTTTTATCGATAATTTGAATGTGGATGGAGTGGACCCATTATTGTCTGTCACTTGGAATATTGTAAATGTGGTAAGGAAGGGTAAGAGAGTGGAAAACACTGTGACGTACAGTATTGCAGTGTTCAGTATGAGCTGGTTAAGTGTTTTTATAGACCAGGTAAATACAGTGATTAATTTAGATTCAGTAATAGAAAATCTGCATCACACATATTTTCACCAGGGTGTTTATTTTTGCTGCTGCTAGAATAAATATCTACAAACTTGTTTACATGTACAGTTCATTAAATTAAATTTAAATTATGAGTGACAAACCTTGTGCAATACATGAATGAAAAAGTAAAAACCCTGACTCCATGAGACAGTGACATTCTGAGACTTACTTAGTTTCTTTTTAAAGGTCCCATTATGTCCTCTTCCAGCAGAGCTGCAAATATGCTTTAAAACTACCAGGCAATATCTTACATGAAAAGGGGTGCTGCCAGTAATAGAAACAAAATTCCTGTACTCTTCATTGGATGGACTCAAGGGGCTCTTTAGTCCATTTTTGATTATCTATGGAAACATATTAGGGCCATGTTTAGAATATTTTTTAAGGAGAGGGGGTAATATTCTGAGAAAATAAAACTCACAAATTTATGAGAAAAAACTTGCATATTTCTGACATTATGAAGTCACAAATTTGCAAGAATAATAGTAAGAAAATTAAAGAAAGTATGTAAAGAAATACTGTTTACTCAAGTGCTGCAGCTTATTAAAACTGGGGTTTGCCATTTGACATGAAATGTAACACTCAAAATCAGGTCTCATAACAAAACTCTCTACTACAGTCTTAATAATGACATATAACAGCTCTCCTGGAGAAGAACTTGCTCAGCAAACTGTTGAAAAATCACTGGACTGTATGACAGACATTCTGTTGACTTCATCAAGGAACTCCATGTTCAGACTTCTGCAAAGGCTCATACTCAGCTCACATCAAAACCTCTTACCTATATTATTGTGTTCATGTGAAAAATTCTGGCTGCATCTAAGTTATTTGCAAGTGCACCTCGATAGGAAATTAGACACATCACTCAAGTTATTCTGATACTGGTTGTTTCTGCAGATGAATGATCCAAAGCATTGTTGAAAATCTGCAAAAGTATTCATGCTGAGGCACAGATGGCCACTGATGGCCATCCAAGTCCCCACTTCTATTCATCTTTCAAAATTTAAGGATGAAAAGGATGGCTTTCCATGATCAGCAGCCACCATACCTGCCTGGAGACATTTTGTAAGGAAGAATCATCCAAAATTTCTGCAGCCAGAATTAAGGGGTTTACCAGTGGCTGTAAACATATTATTTCTGCTCTCATTCCAGCTGCACTCTGTTGTGATTACTCCATTAGGGGGCACCAATTTGAGGCACATTTTCAACATTATGTTGAATGGAAAATGCTGCTTCAAACACCAGCAAACTATATTATGACATACTGATTATCACCAGCGTTGCCCAGATTTCTACATAGCAGACACACCAGTGCAGCCTATGCAAAACGTTATAGTCTGGAGTTCTGTGCTTTCATATGAAACTTGCTGTGAGTGCCTACAGTTATGTTCCTGACGCAATTCCAATGAGTTGCCCTGGCAACTCTGTCCTGCGGTGCTTATTGGCCTGCTACTTAGCTACTTATATTTCATTTGTTGTTGTTTATTTTGTTTATCACAGCTTGACCATGGCCTTGTTATTTGGCAGAGGGGCTGAAGAAAGAGGTAATCCTGCAGCTGTTTAAACAGACAGGCCAATGACCGCAAATTACTTAATACACACATCCTCACTGACCCTATCCTCAAGAATCAGACAGCAGCCAGAGTCAGTCCTTAGTCCTCAGAGCAGTCGATCAGTCCTCCAGTTCACCACTATGTTGAACTCCACCTTACACACCAAATCAATAAACCTAATTGATAAACAGGCCCAGAGGGTTACAGCTAGTTGTGCACATTGTACTACAACATGAGAGCAGCCACAACAGGACTGAGTTCCAATGGGGCTAATATAATAAAACCCTTTGATTAGGGCATGGATCCAGATGAGGATGTGTCATAGGAAATGTGATCATAGATCTATATTGCCTTGACCATCTGTGCTCACGAGGTTCTGTGTTTCAGCCAAAAAGCTCTTGTCCACCTCCCATAGTCGTGTTCCTAGAAGGCAGTTAATGTGTGACTCTAGTTTGCAGTTGCAGCATAAATTGGAACATCATAAAATAATTCTAATTGCGACACGAGCGACACTAATACTCACTAACAAACTTAATAAAAACAAACACAAATTGCGCAAATGTGAACACTAGTGGATTTCTTAATAAAAATTTTAATCTTGTGCTCATCTGTGGAGAGAGTGAGGGAATCATTGATTGTAGTTCTCTGTGTTGTACCTTAACCTGCAAATAGTGTGCAAATGCACCCCAGGTCAGTTACTTGTGCAACATGGGAATTCTGTCTTGACAAAGTCTGACATTCTGCTCATAGTACAATACAAAGTGAATGAAAATGAAAAAGGTCTCTTGAGGATAACTGTCTATTTGGCATAAGAGCGCCTTCCCCCATAAGCATCCTTTCCTGGTAGACCACAAGTAACAGCGTACATCCCACAGTCATGTGATTCATACGTTGCAGACATACACGATACATGTCTTACTTAAAAATTATTTGTCTTCGCTTCTCTTTCAGGGTGGGGGGCATTTTTTTCTGATTTTTTCTTTGCCCCTGTTGGTCTTGGGTGCTCCTTGCTGTAAAGCCTCGTGAGACAATACTATTGAGGTACTGTGTACATATGACTGAATTGAATTGAATTGAATTGAATAGTAATTGGGTCTGTCTGTGCATCTGCAATTTAGATAACCTTAAAACTCTTTGCCCAGTTAACTTTAAACTGATGCAGTGCCGTACAAACAATGTATTTCAGCAAACACTACATGTATGCAGTAGGTCCATGTTGAATCTGTGATTATATGGGCTGGACTCAGGCCCATGCAGTTAGAGGAGGCACCTGTTTAAGAAAGGCTTCAAAGACGGTCAAAAGTAGTGAGAGTTCAAATAGTAAAACATGATTGGGTTGCAGGTAAAGGAATATGCACTGCATAAAGTACCCGTGAGTTATCTTGTTGCGAAATGATTATGTGCACATCAAGCACAGAGGCTGCAGAGGCCATGTCTGTGTGATACAGCCAAGAAGTTCATTTGTAGGCTAATGTTGTTTGTCAGTTGACGTGCAGACATGAGGCAACAGATAGAGCCGGGAAGTTAAATTTTAGGCTAATGTTATTTGTTCCAACTGACGTCCTGGCACATCGGATGAGTGGTTCGAGAGTTATACGTGGAACAGACAGTGACACACAGACGGACATTCCTTGCATTAATAGATAGATATTCATACAAGGCAGAGGATCAACATATTCCGTTTACATGATTATCCTCATGTTTACACAAGTAATATACAGTCAGTACACACATACTGACCAATTATAAAGCAAGTAACTGCCTAACTGAGGTCCTGACCTTTGATAATGATGGAAGCATGGGTTGTTACCTACGTAATGCTGATTAAGTATCTGTGAGGACTGAAAGGTTAAAGGTTACAGTATATTTGATGGGATAAGCTTCAACACTGGCTGCTGTCCTCTGTGAGGTACACTGCTACACTACAATCAGTTTAAGTGTTTCAGATGATAATGGTAATGATGTGTGTGACTATAATAGCCTATAGCCAAGTTAATAAGATGAAATAGCTCTGTGTCTTTCAAAGGTGAATAAAATGCATAATTTACACTTCAACGGTGACACTGCACAAGCCTTTCTTTCGGTTTTGCTAACCTGGTTGCAGTTTACTTTCTCCCTTTCATTCCCAAATCAGCTAAAGTGGGAAACACATAATAACACAACTGATATGGCCTGTGAAACTTGGCTCCATGACACGCTTATCTGTCATATTGGGAAATAGACACGTTTGACGACAATAACACCATTTTGTTCATAATACTTTGATCGATGTTGTAATATTGGGTTTTCGCAAATGTGCTGTCAATAGACATTATCAGGATCACCTACTTCTGCCTACAGGGATAAGAATGTACTTTGGTGGTATGGCAAATCTAATGTTGACTCTGTAAACAAGACAATTGTGTCACTTAGTCCACTGGATGTCAAGCAAAGCAATGCCAATAGGACTAAAGAGTTAGCAATACACTTAGGTTAGAGTTTGCTAAAAAAAATCCTTAGGTGAAATAATACCGCAGAATTAATTGTGAAAATATGCTGATATTCATTTTACCCGCATTTCCAGTCTTAAATGCCACTGGGTAGCCAAGGTCCTGCAATCCATCACAACAAAGGCTACTGTATAATAACCATCTCGTAATTGCGCCATAAATAAAACTATGACGAGCAACTGTCTGCCAGCCCTTAGCTCCACCTGCCTTGTGACTCAGCGCAGTCAGACCCAAGCGGTCTCTGCTCTATATAAACGCACGTCTCCCCACACTCTACCTGCTCAGTGTTTTTCGAAACACCACCTATTAGCCAGCATGCAGACATTCCTTGTGTGGGCGCTTTTGGGATGCATAGGTAATGTACAAAATACCATTTAAACTCTATTGGACAAAACTCACGTTGAACTTGTTTCTAAATCCCAACAACTGTATTGCGCATCAAGTTAACAAATTTGGTCCGGTGCTTTCATTGCAGCTTCAGCTATGGCAGCTCCCGCAGACTCCAAAGTGAGATGGTGCGTCAAGTCAGACGCAGAGATGAAAAAGTGCACCGAGCTTGCCAAGACTGCAGCATTGGTGTGCGTTAAGCGCGAGGGGTCCGAGGAGTGTATCAGAGCTATCAAAGTGAGATGTGAAACAAATTAAACTAAAACATGTCGTATGCTTACAGTGGGCGCGTGCTGTGAATTCTTCTCTGTGCTTTAATTTGTTATTCATTGTTACTCACTCTGGTCTTGTCTAGGACAATCAAGCAGATGCCATTACGCTCGATGGCGGAGATATCTATGTAGCCGGTCTGAAGAACTACGATCTGCATCCCATCATAGCAGAGGATTATGGCACAAGTAACATACAATTGTTATATACATAAAGTTCACAAATTAGACTAACTCTGGTCCTGGCAAAACTTAACTGGCCTCCTGTCTCTCATTTGTAGGCTCTGACACCTGCTACTACGCAGTTGCGGTGGTGAAGAAAGGCGCTGACTTCAGTTTCAGGACTCTGAAGGGGAAGAGATCTTGCCACACCGGCCTCGGAAAGTCTGCAGGTTGGAACATTCCCATTGGGACCCTGGTGGCAGAGAAGCTGATCAAATGGGATGGCATTGAGGACAAGCCATTGGAGGAAGGTAGGCCTAAATGAGGAGCATGTAGAGAATTATAAAATTGCTTTAGGCTACGTGTGGGATCAAGAAAGGATAAATTAAGCGTTGTGTGTTAGTCATTTTCCTGTTTTGCCCCTACACATTGTGGTCGATAGATCATATAGGCTACTTAGCCTACAGTTTTTTCAGTCGCTAACAAGCATTAACCTATATTTAAAATACTTTTTCGAAACTCTTATCACAGCAAAACACCTACGTCACACAATTAGCCAAAAATGGCTTAAAATCTGATAATTCTATCAAAGACAAGCATGTGTTTTCTTTACACAGTGAACAATTTCCGCAGTTTCTGAAACTACATTAATTTTCATGTATTTTAAATTCACGATTTCGTGGACTACATTGACTTCAAAACCTAGGTTCCATTTACTTTACAGTAACCAACAATTATATTTGTGTGTTTACAGTGATGTGTGCAATTTCTGAAATGAGTCAGGCACTTTGAATGTTCTATAGAAATTCTTCCAAAATTGCTGCAGATGCACAGGCCAACAGTTATTCCTGCTAACTTGCTTTTACCCAATCAGAAAAAAATTTACCCAATAACTTTTTTTGAAAACAAATAGCCTACAACAAAACATCAGTCTGTCTAATTGCAATTGAAATTTTTTTTTTTTTAACAATTATCATCTATGTAACTATTGTACTGCTGTCATTGAGGACCCACGAGTTTTGTACGGCCTTTAAGGTTTTTGACATTGGATTTCCAGTTCTGGCACGGTTTATCTAAGCATTTTCAAATAAGACATAAAAGATACATAATTTTGAACCCCTAAAGGGCAATGACAATTACCAAGCCTCTAGGAGGCGCCCATGTGCATTACAATTCTCATTTTGAGTGACGATCCAAGCACAACCACACTACTGTCTTACACTCTTCGTTCACAGAATCACAACAGGCTACCTAAAATTTACATTCAAAATAAATAATAAACAGAATGGGAAAAATTATTTCCTTAATTTTTGTTTATTATTTCTTGTTTGTCATACAATGTGTGGTGCAGTAGGTTATGTGAAGTTCACTTCACTTGCATAACATGTAAAATCCTGAGCAAAGTTGTGACGTTTATTCAGTTCGGTTTGTTCAAAGTTCATTTTTGCCATGACATTGTTGCAGCTGTGATGGAGTTTTTCTCTGCAAGTTGTGCCCCTGGAGCAAGCAAGGACTCTAAACTGTGCAAGCAGTGCAAAGCAGACTGCAGCCGCTCCCACAAGGAGCCTTACTATGACTACCATGGGGCTTTTCAGTGAGTAAGACTGAACCACATCCATCACAAGAAACAATTCTTTTTTGGTTAGCATTTTCCCCCTATAATGTACTGGGTTGGCTGATTCTCATATGCTGTTTTCTGGTGTTTCTCAGATGTCTGAAGGATGGAGCTGGGGATGTTGCATTTGTGAAGCACCTGACGGTTCCTGGTGAGCTGCAGCTGACTGTTCTGTTACTGACATTCCAAAAGCCATAAAATGTATTTACTTTTGGCCATATAGTCACACCATGCACTACTACTCAATAACATTGTGCACTAAGTAGCCTATATCATAATATAAACCTATTACACATTGTGAGGAATTCAGTCAGTGTCACATAGCACTGAATATTTTCACACTTTTGATCTTTTGATGACTTGTTCAAAATTGTCATGACATGACATCACCATAATGGTGCATTCTTTCTTCTCAATTTGAGAAGAGTTTAATTTTAGATTCTGCTACTTCTTTTTTTAGAAAGCGAGAAGGAAGGCTACCAGCTTCTGTGTAGGGATGGCAGCATAAAAAGCATAGATGACTATAAGACTTGTCATCTTGCAAGAGTGCCAGCTCATGCTGTGGTCAGTCGTAAGGACCCTGATCTTGCAAAGCGCATCTTTGAAGTATTGAGTGGGATTGAGGTACAGATATTTTTCAAAATGCAATTTGGTAGTCCTATCAGTAAGATGGTGATAATAGTTTCATGGCTCATTGTAAACTTTGCATTGATTGTTGCAAATGGATTATTGTAATAAAGTATTTGTGTATTTGTTAATTATAGACAGCCAAACTCTTCTCTTCTGCGCCTTATGAAGGCAAGAACCTAATGTTCAAAGACTCAGCACAAAAACTGGTTCAACTGCCCAGTACCACTGACTCTTTCCTCTACCTGGGAGCTGAATACATGAGCATTGTTCGTTCCCTAAAGAAAGGTGAGTAAAGATTTAATTCAAATTTTGAATTGCTCACTGTTACTCTAAGCACACATATGAACTCTGTATCAGGAAGGTGGTTTACTTGCTTCACAGTTATTGTGGCCACTGACCCAAACTGCCACCCAGTTTATCAGACAGCCATGCTAGCACCCATGTCCAAATTCAGTCATGTCAATTACTCAAGGTAGCTGCTGAATATATTAGACTCAATGTGATATTTTGCGATTATTCTTAAAAAACATTTTTGATTGATTCATTATCAATATATTGAACTCCCAACACTACATTTTCTAATGTGTCACAAGAATAGGCAAAATATTTGTAACCTGTGTAAGGTTGGTGCGTCATTGTTAGCTACATAATTATGAAATGACATTATGACGATTGACATTTAATATGGCATATGCCTATATGCCAACTGGGGTATTATTTGGACTAGACTCGTGCAAACTGTGACTTGTACATGACCTTTTGTTTTATTTGCATTGTTTTTAGAGAGAAGCACTGAGAGTTCTTCCCAGTCCATTAAGTGGTGTGTCACAAGCAAAGCTGAGAGAACAAAGTGTGACACCTGGAGTGTCACCAGCATGGACAGTGTTAGTTGTGAAATTGCAGAATCTGTGGATGAATGCATCAAGAGAATCATGGTAAACAGTAACATCTGACATAGATCTT
The DNA here is from genome assembly GCA_015244755.2 of Tenualosa ilisha. Classification (NCBI taxonomy): domain Eukaryota; kingdom Metazoa; phylum Chordata; class Actinopteri; order Clupeiformes; family Clupeidae; genus Tenualosa; species Tenualosa ilisha. Next base: position 6,699,135 of record PYXC01000541.1, on the reverse strand, counting down.
TGAATAGCTAGATGTTAGTATAAGCTACAAAAAATAACTATTAATCATAGAATTGAGAAGGGGTTAGCAAATAGATCTATAAACATCATTTGAATTTGTATCAGAATATAAAGAATTTTCCAAAGAATTAGGTAGAGGATATGTTTAAATGCAACTGTCTGTCTGTCCACAGCGCAAGGAGGCTGATGCCATTGCTATTGATGGGGGAGAAGTATATACTGCTGGAAAGTGTGGATTGGTTCCTGTAATGGTAGAACAGTATGATGAAGGTATATAGACTATAAATGTGACATGCGTGACATTACATGTATAGTTTACTTTTCACAATGAGGAAGATGTCATTTTGATGTCATAAAATGTATGACCTTGTCTTTCCATAGAGAAGTGCAAGCCTGGAGCATCTGGTAAGCAACAACCAATTCAACATCAAATTACACCAGAATACATGAATGTGTTATGTGCACCTGTGTGACTAAATTATGTATGTATTGGGTATTTTTTTTTATCAATGTCTTCTTTTTAATAATGTTATTTGGCTGTGTATTTAGTGTGGAATAACAATATTTTCTCAAAACTATTCAATGTGATTCATGTGATTTGGAGTTTTTCAAGTTGGTTGCGTTTTTCCGTTCACTGTTCATTGAGTACCGCTAGTTTTGGTAGACGTAGTGCAGTTCTGTAGCAAATGTCAGCTGGTGTGCTAAGGTATTTGTTTGTATAAATGATTGACAAAAACTGAAATGTCTGGGTGGTAATTCTAGACTCAATTGTCACTATACATAGAGTCTGCTGTGTGCAGATTTGTACCAGTAATTCAGATGGCTTAATCCATACACAATTATTTATTGCAGACACAACTTTTATGGATGTTTTGTGTGTGGTCTTTTCGGAATCCTGAACAGTCACCAATGGTCTATGTCTATTCTTTTTAAGGTTCTGCTTCCTCCTACTACGCTGTGGCAGTGGTACGGAAAGACAGCAGTATCACCTGGGATACGCTCAAGGGCACAAAATCATGCCACACAGGAATAGGTCGCACGGCTGGATGGAACATCCCTATGGGCAAAATCCACAGTACCACTGGTGACTGCGACTTTGGTAAGTACAATCACTCAATTGGAAAATACTTTTATCCAGTGGGCCAACTGATTCATTCAGTCCTTGAAATCAAGAAACATGCATTTCTAATGTGACAAAGAAAGGTAACATTTTATGTCATCCTCAACTATACTCCACTGTAATCCATGTTACTAACCCGTGAATAAAACTGTTAATCGCCCCTTATTTGTTGTGGAAATCCATTTAACTAATAGAACTGCATAGAAAAAATATGGCTGCGTTTCAAATTGGACTGTCTATCAGCTTTTAATTAACAGTTTCTATGCATGTTGTGTGTATCACCAGGTAATTTCTTCAGTGCTAGCTGCGCCCCAGGGGCAGATAAGGACTCAAAACTTTGTTCCCTCTGTATGGGAAGCGGGAAAGCTGTTGGAGGAGAGAGCACCAAATGCAAAGCAAGTGCAGAAGAATTGTTCTACGGCTATGGAGGAGCCTTCAGGTAAGAAGGCAGTTCAGAGGCCTCATTTATAAACATTATGTACGCACGCATTCATCTCCTTATACACAAAGTTTTAGATTTATAAAAAGTAAACTTGATGGAAATGGAAAATGCACACTATGCACACATATCCATGCACACTCTGACCGATGTGAAATGAGACCCTAGATCATTCAACTGCAGTGTTCAAACGTACATTCAGTTTACACCAACTCAGCGTGTTTTTAGCGCTATAATTAAAAAAGATCTGCTTTTCACACAGATGCCTTGTTGAGGGGAAGGGTGATGTTGCTTTTGTGAAGCATAGCATTGTCCCTGAGAATACTGGTGGTGAGTGGTTTCTTTGATACACTAGCAAGGTGTCATAGGGCACATAAGGGTATTTCTACTACACTTGCTGGCCTTTAGCCCTATTTCTGTCATGCTGTTCTTCAATCATAGGGGAAAAAAATAGAAAGAGTCTTGTTTTAAGCTATTACCCCATGTCTTTCTTTTATAGCAAATGCACCATCCTGGGCTAAGGGTGTACAACAAACAGATTTCAAACTGATTGGTCCTGGATGCTCAGCAGAGATCCACCAATATGAGAAGTGTCACCTGGCTTTAGTGCCTGCGCATGCTGTGGTCACTCTTCCAGAGAAGCGAGATGATGTAGTGACAGTCCTTAAAAAGCAGCAGGTTTGCAGGGGGGACTATGGCAGCGCTTTGATCAGCAACTTTTGTCTTTGTATAAGGGGTCTACGTTTAGGAAAGAATACGGAGGTATTTGATCTTACCTAATCTTGTCTCTGTTGTTCTCATTTTAGGAAAAATTTGGCGCTGATTCAAGCCTGTTTAGTATGTTTAAGTCAACCGATGGGAAGAATCTCCTCTTCAAAGATTACACAAAATGTCTCCAGGAAATTCCATCTGGACAGACCTACAAAGAGTTTTTGGGCACTGACTACATAACAACAATGTCCTCTCTGAGGCAGTGTTCCAGCAGTATCTCAGGTACCATCCGACAAACACATAATGCTTCACCACTGTACCATCAGAGCATAGTGTTAGTTAAGTGCTTGATGTTTTCATTGTGTGTTTCAGAGCTGGAACAGGCTTGTACCTTCCACACCTGCCAGCAGAAGGCATAGAGGAAAGTGTGCAGATCGAAAGAGTGCAACTTTCACCATCATCTTTTTTTGGGTTCCTTTTGAAAGGAAATCTGGGATACTGTTCGCATTTTTTTATGTCTCTATATGAAAGTGTGTGAAACAAGGGAATAAATATCTTTCCTAAGCTAGCATCTAGTTTGTCTTAATCATTCAGTAAGAACTAATTTTTAGATTATAGAATTAAAGAGATTTGTCTCAGTCTGATGTAACTACTATTAATGGAACGCCAAACACGATAGCCTGTCTGAAATCACTCATCACTCATTTCAGGTGCACAGACAGAATGAGGAGCAAGACACTTGCATAATTGTTTCCTCTAAACCTAATGACACAATAAAAACAACACATTGCTTAAAAGTATACAAAGCACCTGAAAGTTTTACATCAAATAAAAAAACAAACAAACTATGACTGCCCCATGTTGTTGCCCTGCACTAGAAAATGAAGCACAAGTAGCCTGTACATGTGCATTTCACATAATGATTGTTCTGGCACAGTCCTCATATTCTCACAGCGTGTGATTAGTGATGCTTTTCAGTTTAGAAGCCCAAAGGCTTGATTGATAACCATTGCTCAACCCTTGTTGGAGATTTAACCTTCCTTATCTGCTCACTATGTCACATGCTCTGTCATTGCTGGGGGAAGCCAGCACACATCGCTCACAAATGAACAATCTGATGTGCAAACTAGTGAAACATTCCCTGTCAAGGTTTGGCCACCATGTTCACAAATCGTGGTTCATGTCAGTTTTCCACATCTATTTTGTTCAAAGTGATGAAAAGTATGAGCAGGACTTCATCTTAAATGTTTTTTTAAAAATGTGTCAGCTGCAGTGTCCTCTGTGAATGGAATTTTATTCAAATAGGTGTGCATCCAGTCAATGTGCCAGTGTATCAACATGTGAAATTGCGCAACGTTTCTCCCAACTGTGAACTGTTCTGAATTGTCCGATTTTTTGCACTGGAGTCATTCACTAGGTGTCACTACAACACAAATGTGTACACAGGGTTGTTGTGCCTCCTGCAACCAACATACAAAAAAATGTACTGCACTGTGCTATAGTTGTCGAGTCATTCAGTTGAGAACAGAGTAGAAAAGGTGGCCCAAAACCTTACTTCTTAAGTGGGCTGTGCACAGGTGCAAGTAAGGGATCTGTTTCATGTGCACAGATGCAAGAAAGGGATATTCTGGAGGGTTTAAGAACCTTCTCCACTGAACTGAATGAGTCAATTGGATGCCCTTTGGGTATGCTGCAGGCATGGATGACTTTATTTGAGATTGTGTACCTAATACAGGTTCTAAATGCAAGTAATAATACAGTTACAATTTCAATGGGTGGTATAGTCAGAATACACTGAACTTTTGGAGTCACTCAAACATGAATGCTTAGGGGTTTCATAATACAGTTACAATTTCAATGGGTGGTATAGTCAGAATACAATGAACTTTTGGAGTCACTCAAACATGAATGCTTAGGGGTTTCAACTCACATTATTTTTTTTAAAAACAAATCATGCGTGCATCTCTCCGATAGTCTAGCCTCCATACTTCCTCTCTCCCTGACTGCTCATAGATTGTCTATATAAAAACAAAACTTTCAGTTTTGTTGAAGGTCAGTGAGGTGTCTTTGTTTTGAGTTACACTGTTGGCAATTTTTTTTTTTTTTCAAAATTAGTGTTGGGCCTTTGTGTGCTTGACCCATGATAAAGAATAGACTTTTAGCCTCACCTGAGCTTAAAGGTTGTGTCTCCTCAGTGACCATGACCCTCTGATGTCAGTCATAAATTGAGGGAAAGAGCCCTCTGTTGGTAGTTTTATATATTTCATTATAAAGTCAGCAGAAGAATTAGCCTGACAAGCCAGACCATAACATCAGAATGTAGCCCGGACATGACTGATAGACCAGGCACAATCCTGAGGGTGAAATCAGCGGTTGTCTTTCAAACTGCCTCTGCACACAATAGGACAGCGCTACAACGACCAATCAGAGCAACGCTGGCAAAACAGCAAATACATCCTTTGAATTTAATGACTTGTGTGCCTTCTTCTGCTCAACTTTCAAAGAAAAGCCAAAGCCCATTAAAACAACTGTTGCTCTTTGGCCACAGCCTTTGTTTTGCAGTCACAGTGGCTAGACATACCTGCTGAGCAAAACTATTTGCCACCACTAAGGTATGTCTAGATTTCTTGGCTACATAAGAATAGTAACCCCTAAGAGTAACTACACAAGATTTTAGGTTACCACCTTATATTGACTTTTTGAGTTGAGTGAAGGCTCTCTTGGCCTTGCAAGAGGCCACACTTGCAAGATACCATTTTAGTGCCCCACTGAAGGACAAAAACGAAAGACTTAAATTGTGGTTTTTATGCACTGCAAAGATGCAAAAGCATGTAATTTCAAGCTTTCAGCCTACTTCATCTTCCTGAACCACAGTGATATGCTAATTATGAACAAGTGACATAAATGTATCTTGGAACTCCATAAAAGATTATTTGGGACCATTGTTCTACAAAAATATACGATCATGTGAACAAATCCCAGTTGGGACTATTGTCAGCAGTTTTGCTTATATGGCAGGCTAACAGCCATAAGTGAGGCCAACAATAGGCCTGAAACCCTTGTAGTTGAACATATTTACCTGGATTTGTTTTTTAATTGTTATAATAATCAGTAAGAACTAATTATAATTATACTTAATAATAATAATAATAATAATAATAATAATAATAATAGCAATATACTACTAATAATAATTACATAAATTGATCAAAAAAAATTATCTAGGGAACATCATAAGTAGCCTACCTCCCTAGTATCTCTCTATATTTAAAAAATTATCATCTTCATTAGTGTTTTATTTGTGTGAGAAAACATGCTAAAAGTCAATGAACTTTCATCATGCACCTAGAAATGTTTGATTAAAATCTATAAAGTCCAACATTTCTATTTTCTTTTTCTTATGCACTTTGTCACATGCTATATGACGTTAAAGGTCACAAACGTGAATAACCCGGAAGTATCCTTGCATCTCCATACACTCAAGGAGAGGAAGGCATTGCACCATGGCTCTGTTGAACACCGTGCATTAACAGGCAAGAGTGGAGATTTTACCGGCAATCCATCACCATCCGCGCCTTAAACATGGACCTCCAATCGAGAGGCTTATTCTGGATGCAAAAAAGTTGTCAGTAGTAATCTGAGAATAGTGTATTTGTCCATTTTTTATCTTGACAGTTTTTTGCCTTTGCACGCTACGAGGGATTTAAACATTAAGTGTTAGTACGCTAGCAAGCTAACAGTCCTCATTCCTTGAGCACCACTTTCCCTTTGGACCCAAGACGTGCTTTGACAGTACTTTCTAAACTAACTTAGCAAATCTCCAAAAGACTGAGGCCAAAATACTTATTTGATTGCTCAAATCAACACGTCTTACCAATTCCAGGTAAGTGGTCTTGTCCTCGCTAAGTTTACGTTAATGAACTAGCATACGTGAAAGGCAAACAGGCCTCCTAGCTAACATTACGTCTCGTGAGAGTTGATGGCTTAGCCGGGTGAGAGTCTGTGTAGCTAACCTTAGCTGTTAGCCAGCATTATAGATATCCCGTCAAGTGAAGTAGTCATTTGGTTAACTTGAGCGGTAGCAAGCTCACGTTGGTTATACGACGCTTCATATAACGTTCATAGACAGTTCTAAGGTATTGTGTGTGAAGTGATGGTACTATGCAACATTATTTCGCCTGGATTAAAGTTTAAATGTCTTGTTTATAATTTCTAGAAGTTTCACGATTCTCAAGCTTTGATTTGCTAACTTTAGCTGTATCATTGTCGACGTTGGCTGTTCGGTGGCAAAAGAAAACACTTAAAACCTATTGCTATTAGGAGTTTGACATTTGGACTATAACGCTATCCACAAAACATTCACTACCTTTAACGTCAGCCAAATGACCGCTAACCTTAGGTGGTAACATAGCTAGCTGCCATGGCCCACAGGTTGGTCAGGAATAGTGGTAACATTGTCGAATGTAATCCAATCTGGCCAATGTTTTAGTTTGACTAGATAGAATAGTTTATCATGATGCACAGTAGGAACGTTGGTTTAAATCGAGGCACTAGAGCGCAACGTATTTGTCACTTGGAAAATGTGTGTAGCTAAGATGTTAGCCCAGCCTGTGGATAACCTAAGTAAGCTAACATTAGCGATATGTAGCCGAATTCTGAACTGTTTGGCATGGTTTTGACTGAATTAGTTTGGTTATGGACCGTGTCATATCAGTAAGCTCATTGTAACTTGTAGCAATAAGTAAAAAACGGGCCACTTGGCAAACGCACCCGTCTAACGTTAGGTCATTGAAGATATTAAAATGTAGCCACGTCGGTATGTGTCAACGGACATGCTTTCCAAGCTAACGTTAGCTGTCTAATGTTACCCGTGTGAGATTTTGGGCCTGAGTATTAACTTAATGCCTAATGAGCTTTCACTTCGTTCAAAGGCTATCGTCAGCGCTCAGTACGAAAAGTGACATGCAGTGGCTTGTTGCAGGTGTCCAACAAACGCTAGAATGAGATAAAACTGTATTTTTTTTGGACGGGTGTACATTAACAGCAAGAATGATGCAGGCAGGTGAAAGAATCAATGAAATGTCGTTAGCTAACTTAGCGTTAGCTAAATAGTGCTACTGGAACTGAGCGGTACTACGAATGGACCCTCAGGTATACATGGATAAAGTGCGTCGTTCCCGTACTAAACGTTATAAAGATGCGCTTCGACCACTAATGGCTATCAATCTCGTGTATAAGTAATTTGCGTATGATAAAGTTGAACACGAACCATGGCCTAGACCCAACTAAAGCTAATTCGGTTAGCTAGTGTTAGCGGCCCATAGTCCATTTTCCCCAACTTCACGTTACTAGCTTGTGATATCAGACAATTCCTGTATTTTTGTAATATTTTCCCTGAACTTGCGAAATGATGCAGAGTATGTGATTATGTCGGGATTCTGAGTTCATTTTGTATTAACTGGTTGTGATGACATTTGATATGTTGTGCAGGCTACCATATGCCACAAGAGCTAAAGCTAATGCAGTGATCAAGTTTTCATTAGCCGGCCGTTATGGCTGCTGTGACACGTCCCTATTTCTTCGGATTCCCATTCACGTTGCCTGCTGTGGTCTCCACATGACCATTTTTAGGCTACTCTTCACAGCAGATGCATGAATTCCGTATTCATTTTTGTCAACTGAGACAGACGTTTAATGCATAGCTGTAAACTCTAATTTAAGTATCTAGTCTAAGTTGGCACTAATTTAGTTTGATGACGGGAGTGTTGCTCCACCAGTCTTGCTAGTAAGCTAATTCATGTCGCTCGATGATTCTGCACGTAAACAGACTTAAGGAGGTCCAGAAGAAAAAAATCCTGGGCATTTTCCCCTGACTGTTTTGTCTGTGCCTACGCATATAGCTTCATGAGAAAATAACCCTTGGAGTCAGTGTGTTAAGTTTGACAAGTCGATTACCTTTTATTTACTTTTGCTGCTAAACTGATTGATTGTCCCGTTTTGAGATTAGTTTTTATGTAGTTTGTGTCAAAGTATATATTTTAGTATTTTTGTTTTATTTGATGAAGTAAACCTTGAATAAAACTACTGATTCAGTTTGTTACATATTTTAAAAGTAGTAAGTATAGTTATTGGTCATATCTTTGTGTGAGCTGTGGCTGTGCCTGTATAGCTTTGTCTTGTATAGTAGGACAGAGAGATGAGCTGTTATAGAGAGAGCAATTGCCTCAGGATGTTTGCATCAGGTCCTTGCTGAGTTCCATTACTGTACTGGTATGGTACAAAGCCACTGTGATTACATTTTGGTGATGGTCTGCATCATGATATCACCCAATTGTAAGGAAAGTATTTGGTTTCAGTTTGAGATTATGTTGCCACTATTTCCATTTTGAAGAAATTATTTTCCTGCTTTGTCAGTGTTTGTCTTCATGTAAAAATGCCACAGTGCAGTGTAGTAGTATTGATTTCAGAGCTTTCAAAACAGTTTGCATGCTGATATTGGTGTGAACTATATTAGGCCTATTGTGTGGCAGTGAGTTAACTTTATTAATTTTTATGTGTACAGCACCTTTTTTCAGTAGTATTGTCTCATGGTGCTTTACAGCAAGGTGTGCTCAAGAGCAGCAGGAGCAAGGAAAAACTCACTTGTGGTAGATAGTTGAGGAAGAAACCTTGGGCAGATCCACAGCTCAAGGGAACTACCCAAATGCCAGGGGTCATGCAGGAAAAGTGCAATCAGCAGTTACCATGCTAGACTCCAATTTGTCCATTGTTTTATCTGAGCATCATAATGATTCCACGACATTATATGGTAGTCAAGCAATAGGTGGTAGTCAAGGAGTGAGAGAGATCATGGGTAGTAACATTGTAAGGGTCCAGGAGGGGTCAGTCTTGGGGCCTCTGGAAGGAGAGTCGGTCCTGGCATGGGTGTCTAGGAAGGGCCCCTAAGAAGGAGACTTGGTCCTGGCATGGGCCACAAGTTGGTCGCAGTCCAATCAGGGGGAGTTGGTGCAAGGATTCAGCTAGTGGGAGGCAGGGATGACACTCAGCAGGGATGATTGTAGGGTAAGAGGACAGAGGAAGCAAATGATTTTCAGTCTCACACTTCACTGATCATACAACTTGCATATGGATATATATGTAAATATATATGTATGAGAGAGAGTTTTACGGCATGACGCATGAGAGGTTTGTGGTGGCACTAGGCTATAGCAGCCGAACTAATTAACATGGGATAGAAATAAGAAATAAGCTATGTCCACGTGTTGAAGCCTGACAGAGTAACACACAGCCTGGGTTCTTCAAGGGTGGCCACCCATGCAACACTCGTGTATATTCTCCATCAATCTGATAAGGGGGATTCGGGGTAAGTTTACATTATGGGCTGTCCTGTTTTGTTTTATCAGTATAGCCAGTGTTCGTCTCCGCTTCATATATATAAGAAATAATGGTTGTGAAAAGTTAGAAAGGTCTATAAACCTCAGTGCCAATGGAATTGCATACAAGAATTATCTATTGTTTAGGTTAATGTCATAGACAGTAAAAGTAGCGGGCAGGGGCATCGCGTCAGTCTCAGTGGCAGGCGCTGAGACCGAATTTTCAGTTTTCCAGTTTGGTCCAGTGTCTGCTGTGCATACTTAGGTTGACGTACTCACATTGATCTGACAAACCTAAACACTGTAAATTGGCCAGTAGATGTAGCAACAGAAATGCTATTCTGCTGTCTGTGAAATGTGACCGTCCTTAAGTGCAACTAAGCATTGCAATTACTTTTAATGTTAGTTATTTCATTATGTATAGATGACGCTAACATACCTGGACTCCCAAAGTCTGACGGAACACTGTCAAGAAAGTACGGTAAATTCCCTCCTGTGTGACAGAAAATCATTTGCTGTTGCTTTGTGTCGTCACTCTTAGCATCACCCCACGTAAGATTCTTATGAGGCAATAACATAACACGGAGATGAAGGAGCCAATATGCATTGTTGTATTTTCTCTGGTGTACAACAATGCCAAAATTGAGGTACAGGGTGCTTCACATGTAGAGTTATTTGATTTTGACTGGATGCTAAAATTACAGGTAGGCAGTGAAGTGCTAACAGCTCTGGGGCCCTTTCCAGGTGGAACCAGCCGGGAACAACTGTCATGGGTTATTGTACAGATACTGTGATGTGCAGAAATGAGTTGACGTCCTGCCATAGTCATACACAATATCAAACTATTCATATTTGTCGGCTGAGTCAATACTCCTGGTAAACAATTTTTTTGTGCATAGCCTTTGGTGAGTAGCAAAGGTTCGTATTGATTTTACTGTTTAGGCCAACTCATCACTTGCCTTGAGACAACTCATCACTTACTCTGAGCTAACCATATAGCATTGGATTACTGTGTAAAATACTGACATTTGGTACACTCAACTCTAATGAATGTATTGAACTGAAGTTGAACATTTCTAGCCATTTGTTGCTTGGCAGACCTGTAGTGGACATTGGGATAAATGGGGAATAAGATAACTGGCACATGGTGTGGCACACTGATGCTAGCACTGCTCTGCAGGCTTCTCCTCTCCCATGGTTCCTAATCCAAGCATGAATGGGGTGGTTTAAAATGAAATACTTCCAATCAGCGTCATTCAAAGTGAAACATTTACGTATTTTATCAAAGTATAATTTAGCTGAAACAGTCACATTGGTTTCTTTGATCAAAGCATCTGACCCTCACCTAACTAAACTGAGACATATGATGAAATCTGGACATGTATGTCTGAACAGACAGCTACTGTTAACCAGAACTGACCGACCCCCCCTCCCCCCAGCATCAGGTTTGTTAACCCAGTATGCAGAACTATATAGGTCTAATGCAAACTCATAATAAACTAATTATCAAAAAGAATATGACAAAGTAATCTAACAAATTTATGGGACCGGCTCGCTTATTTATGACCCAAGTTTGTTTACTTCACCATGGCTACTAAAATCAAGTTTGCCTAGCAGTCAAATGGCACACAGTGTGTGTGTCATGCACGCACAGTTCTATGTGTGAAATTGTGCCACTGGCCTAACTGGCCCTGCAGCACTCAGGCAAAGCTGCTGAGGTGCAAATCTGCTGCGGGCTCTCCTGTCTGCATTGTGGGGAAGCCAGAGCTCTCGCTCCCCAGGGTGTGTTTACAGCCCACCATCTGTCGGCATCAAAACAAGCCCCGGGGGCTGGGGTAGCAGGAGACCTTGTTCTTTTTGTGACACTGATCATGTCTGACCTCTCTGACCTGTGAGAAGTCACTCCCCCACCTCCCAGCTTTCTGTGAGAAGTTACTCATCTTCCCTCTCCATCCCCCCTTCCCCCACATTCCTCTCTTGTAGATCTCCAAGGCAAGGCTCTGTTGTGGAGTACTTGCATGCCCTGTCATCCCCCTCCCCGGGCCCCAGCCTTCCAGCTGGTCTCCCAGGGGACTCCCTGTCCTTAAGGCATCTCTGATAGACTTGGAGAGCGAATCGAGTGCTGGTAAAATGCATGGGTGTGATCTCTGGCTCGTGGGCGGGTCTCTGCTTGTTATCAGTGTCCCAACAGGGAACTCCCTCCACCATTATCCACCCCTACTGTAGGATGGCTTTAAAATAAAATAAAGAAATAAATAATAAAAAAAATATACACATACACATCACACAGTAATTTTTTGTACCCCTTTGGCTGAAGTGCCACTATGTACCCAAATCCTTGCTGGATTATGTACACAGACTTATTTTTGTGAGATGAACGCAAGGCTCCCAGCTATCTAATACTATATTATCTACATACGTTTTGATGATATTGATCATTTATTTGTCTAACTGTGTGCCTATTTTTTTTTGTCTCTTTGTACCTCTTAGGCTGACCACCTTGGAGAAGATAAAAACCTGGGCTTCCTTTCGAAGTTCAGCTGAACCCTAGAATTTCCAAGGTATATTTGTCATGGTTGGAGAGTTTCGCAAAGTATGTAATGTGACACTTAGGGTGTAGTTCTGAATTTCATTTCTTGGTTGTCCTTCTGCTCTCAACATCAGTTGGCAGGCAGGTTCGAGACCCCCTCATGCAGAACCACGTGAAATGAATAAACCACCACAGCCTATAACGGGACCCCCCTCTGTCCCCCACCCCGCCCCTTCCCCTGGACTGGCACAGGTAAGAACCAATCAAAAAATCAACTCCTGCAGTTTTGGAAAGGGCCAAAATTCAGCCACCCGTCTCTGATCATGGCTGTGTAATTGCCTCCACCTCTCTTACTGTAGGCTGCCTTTCCTCCTGGCCAGCCCCCATCTGTTGTCTTTGCTACACCACCTCCACAAATGAACCCTGCACCGCAACCCCGGCAGGTACACCACCCGCTCTTCCTAACAGATGTTTCTCTCTCTCTCACACACACACACACACACACACACTCCCATGCAACAACACAACTATATGTGCTGCTAGATGGTAGCTCTTCAGTTGGAGCCCTGTGCTGCTTTATGGCTTTTGCGGCTACTTCACTTCTGTAACTCGTGTCTCTGTATCAACAACTCTGCATGTCTGCCAGGCTTTCTCTGTGTGCGTGTGTCTGCGCGTGCGCACTGTATGACCTACGCCTTCTCTGCTCTCTCTTGCTCCTAGTTTGCTCCAGGGCCAGGGCCACGCGCTTTACACCAACAGGTACTAACACCCCTGTCTCAGCCTCTGGAAATCTCAAAGGTTGTGCCTTTTAGACACACTTCCAGACAGCAGCTGACTCTAGACTGGGTTGGGTTCTGACCTGAGGCGGTTCCGTGCCAGGTCAGGACCGGGTCTGGCCCAGTGAGCCAGATGCTCTCTGGGTTCCTTGAGTGTCTTGCTACATCCACTCAACTAACCTAATCAAGATTAAAGTGTTAATTGGTTACTCTTGCTTAAGGCACCATCTTATCTGTTTGTGTCTGGCTTTTCTTGTCACTGTTTCACGAAGGTGCTTAGATTATGCATAATAACTCTGTGTGGTAAGTGTTTGCTTGCTGCTCAGCCTAACCAGTTATTACTACCTTTTGCTTCTCTCCACCTTTCTCTTCCTTCCTTCCTTTCTTCCTTCCTTCCTTCATCTCCTTCCATCTCTTTCTCTTCCCGTTATCCTCCCCTTCTCTGTGTGGTGTTCCTCTTGAATCTGTTGGTGTGTTGTTGCTGCTGCAGGGTGGATTCAGGTCCTTGCAGGTAACCTGCTTCTTTCCTTGTCCTCGCATCCTTTCCCTACGCTTTAGGATGGCCACGCTTTCTTTGCCTCTGTGTACTAAGCTGTGCTGCATGCACAGTCATACTAGAGTCTGCCCTGCCTCTGGAGCAGGCACTATCATTTTGCCTAGTTTAAAACTCCTATGCTTTTGTGATGTACAGACTTGCGTGCTTGGAACACTAACAGTACACAGCCCCTAAGACCTTACACACACACACACACACACACACACACACACACTCACTCACACACACAGATGACAATTTGTTGTGTAGTAGGGAATGAATTGACTTAGAGGCTACCCTAGTTGCTCCCATCTTCTGCAGGTACTTGGTTGCTACCTTAGCTTAGCTTTTGATTGCTATAACAATAGAACATCCCTGTAAAAACTAATGCGCTGCTGCAGTCATGCTCAGATTTGGTGTTGGCAGGGGAATGAGAGTACAGGTATGAAATGCATGAAATGGCAGTAGGAGCTGTTGCACACAATAGAAGTGGAAGAGATGGCGTCAAAGAGTATTGTGTGTTCCCTCTGTAGCCGTACTACCAGAACCGGGCTAATCTGCCCAGTAATGCCCCACGGGTCCAACCCAGCAGCACCCCGCGGCCTGTGGGGCCCACTCATGTGTACCAGACCACCATGATGATCCCTCAGCAGCCACTGCAGTTCTCCAACTCTCAGGGCCCAGCCTACTTCATCCCCTCCGGACAGGTACGGCTTAGCACCAGCTTCCACTTACCTACACATGTAAAAGACCTGTAGCGCAATGAATATGACATTTTGATCTTTAGTGGTTGTACGTTGTTGCCTTTACATTTACTGTAATATGTATGGGATTTTCTTATTTACCTTCTTATTTTTTCTTATTTCTTATTTCATATTTACCATTGTGGTGGTTTGTCCCCCCCCCCCTTTTCTCTGCAGTATCGTGCACCATACATGCCTCAGGCGCAACAGTACCCAGTGGCCAGTGGCACTGCTGGGTTTTACTCTGGGACGAATCCAGAATACAGTTCATATGGTAAGACCCCTTAAGACCAGGACTTTTCTGCCAACTTGTATCTAGAATCAAATGGCTCAGTCTTTCAAAGGCCACAAAATTGCTGATTCAAACACTAAGTTATGTTATCTATTTATGTGGAAGGTCCAAATGCTCTCTCCCCTCCACAGCCTGGCTTTTCAGACTACATTTATGGCTTTCAGGACCCCTGAAATAGCCCTGGGAAATCAGTTTTCTCTCAGAAAATGCTACCTGCCCTGACTAACTGACAGCGTAAATGTATTTGGGTTTTTAGTCTCCTCCTGTCTGTGCTACCGTGGTTTCTCTTTTCTAATTTTCATTATATTTCACCTTTTTCTTTCTTTCTTTCTCTCTTTCTCTCTCCTCTTTCTTGTGTGTGCGCTCAGTTCCAGTGATGAGTTCTGCCAAGTATCCTAACCTCTGTCTGCTGTATCTTGCTCTTTCTCTTAGCCTTGTTCATTCACTCTGTACATTTCTTTTTTTCTTTCTCTCTCCCACTCCCCATCTACCCCCCCCCCCCCCCCCATAACCTTTTATGCGCTTCCGATCCCTCCCTTTCTCTGTGAGCTCAGAGCCCTCCCTTGCTGCGAGGGAGAGGCGGGGAGGTGGGGGGAGGGGGGCTGGCCGGGAGAATGGCCGCCTTGCGCTGCATGGCGCTCCCCTCACCTCCCAGCGCTATCCTGGTGAGTAGGAACTGCAGGGCCGTCTCCGTCTTCAGCCAGAGGAGGGGAACACTAGTTCTGGTTCACGCAGCGCTGTGAAGCACTTGCGATGCACTTGTGTTCACATTTCACTTTTGGTGAATGCTCCGCATTGTTAAATCAGTGGAGCGGCCTGTTTGTGAACCCAAACTCGTTCTCCTCTGGCATATCCGTGTGTGTGTGTGTGTGTGTGTGTGTGTGTGTGTGTGTGTGTGTGTGCGCACGCGCGCGCGCGCGTGTGTGTGTGCATGTATGTTGATGTGAAGTTCATGTTGAGAAGGGCAGCATGCACCCCTTTGGAGTTGGGGAAATTCCCAAGAATAGACTGAGCATGCATTAAAGGCACGTGTACATGGACAGAGCCCAACTTGAGGTCTGTCCTAAGAAAAGAGGGGGCATGTCTAATGCGTTTTCCCCCCACCCTGCCGAGCAACTGTATGCCTTTTCACACCGTAAATGCATGCTTACGCTTTGAGAACAGAATTCCCTTAGCTATACAATGGGCAGAAGCTGGGTAGATGTGTTTTTGACTTGTGCTGGTCTATAGCCATTTTTTACCAAGGGCCAATTCCATGCAGACTAGCCCATCAGATATTCTCTATGTGTTGAGATTTGTATAAGTTTTATTTAATTGGTTATGTACTTTGGCATCTGACCAAGGAATTGGAGAACTATCATGATCTTAAAAAAAACTGCATCCTTTTGGGCCTTGATTACAACTGGTTTTAGATGACTGACTTATGGAGTTGTGGTCAAGGATGGTAATAATATTTTCTCCCACTTTCTGTTGTCTTCTCTCTCCCCCTCTCCCCCTCTCCCTCTCTAATCTGCAGCCGGAGCATACTACCCTGCCCAGCCCCAGTACCCCTCTCCGGTGCAGTCCACACCTGTCATGATGAACCCCCCACAGCAAACTCAAGCTCCTCCTCAGCAGGCGCCACCCTCACAGCAACCCAAAAGGGAGCGCAAACAGGTATTAAAGGCCCACGGTCTCATTTTCAGTGCTGTTTGGCTTTATAGATGAAGGGTGCAAGCTGGTTTGTTTGTACTTGGTGAAGTGAGCAGGCTAGAACCTTGCGTGTACACCACCAACTCTGCAGTTGACGGTGAGAAATGCTTGCTGGCTTGTAACATTGTGTAGCCTTGACAGGTTGACTTGCAGGAATTATATAAAAAAGCCATTTCTCATTTCATATTGGCAGCTTTTTCTTCTAAATGGAGGACACTAAGCTCAGGATGGTAACCTAATGTACAGCTTCAGTCAATGCAAGAACATGTAGGGAGAAAGCAGCCAGCTGGTGTTCTTTTAATATGTTTTCTCTTAAGAATTTGTAAATGACCACAATCTTTTGAAACAAAATTAGTTATCTAACGAAGTAAGAGGTAAATAATAAAAACATGGCTGAAAAAGTGGATTGTGGTTTTAAAAGCTGTGGTGGAAAAAAGCGATGGTGAAAGAAGTAATTGCGTGAATTTAGTTTTTTGAACTGGGTCACTCAGCTTTCCTTTCCACCGACATCCTCCTGTCACAGATCCGGATACGGGATCCTAACCAGGGAGGCCGGGATATCACAGAGGAGATCATGTCTGGAGGAAGGACGACCTCCACTCCAACACCTCCCCAGGTAGATTACACATATGGCCTGAACCCCGTACACTGAAAGTTGCCAGCGCACAGAAAACTGCATGAAACAGCTGCCATGTAAATTCCAGAAAGTTATAATTCTGTTCTTGTTTTATTTCAGTCTGTTGGGCCTGAGGGGTCAGGCTCTGCACAAGCCAATGGAGAAAGCCTGCCCGCTGCTACTCCCGCTCTCTCTGCCGCCACTGTTGTGACGAGAGCAGGTGAGTCATGTTGGCTCTTCAGTTTGGCCCATTGACCTTCAGTCAGCATTAATCACACAACAATTTTGATTAAATCTGGCTTGGATTTGTTGCCATTTGTGACTTGTAGACATGTCCTTGTCCTTAGACAGATTTACTATCTCTGTGCTGTAGTGGCTTTGTGACCTCTGACTACTTGTTTTAAATCCTTAGATGAGCGGGTGAAGCCAGCTGCCCCAACTCCCCCTCCCCCCGCCAAAACCCCAGAGCCGGCCACGGTCACCACCTCGCCCGCTCCCAGGGTAAAACCTGACGTAGAGGTCAAAACAGCAGACGAGGTCCCCATCATCCCAGGTGAGAGTGGGTCTGCCACCATACCACCTCCAGCCCCTTCCTCGCCGCCTCCGGTGGAAGCCTCTGCCCTGACGTCTGCCCCCGAGGAGGCCAAAGGCAGTGAAACGGACGCGCCGGCCTCACAGTCTTCAGGAGAAGCCTCAGCCCCGCAGGATCCCACCCCGGCCCCCACTGCCACAGCCGAGCCTCCCGTGGCCCCACCTGCGCAGGAGGACAGACCAGAGCTGGCGGCAAAGGAGGTGACAGAAGAGGAGGAAGAGGAGCAGCAAGAGGAGGAGGCCCCCCCATCGGCCCCTGAACCCTCTGCCACAGTTGCATGCGCTCCCACCGAGGAGCCTGCTCCTGCTCCTGTTCCTGCAGACACCAATGGCACCACAGAGGAGCCTGCCAAGAAACAGGAAGCCCCAGTCGCCCCAGCAGCAGAAACGCCTACCTCTGAACCCGATGTGCAGCCTCAGCCCGCCGAGCCCCAGCTGCCCAACGGCTTGCCCCAGGACCCTGAGGAGGTGCCCAAGGAGATGCCCAAGGCCAAGCCTGCAGAAACAGAGGCCATTGTAGAGGCCCAAGAAGCTGTCCAGGAAGAGAAGGTGGTCCCTGCTGCAGAAGTGGCCCCAGCAGCAGCAGCAGAAAAAACTGAGGTGAAGGCTGAGGAAACCCCTTCGGTCACAGCTAGCTGCCCTGTAGAGGAGACTACTACTATGCAAGGTGAATAATGCTGTGAAGTTCATGTTCTGTCCAGTAATCATTGGGGCAAGTTAAGTCTCTGTTCTTGACAGAACCCATTTCACAGTGATGACTGGATGATTCTTTCTTTTTTTTTTTTTTTTGTTTTAATAAATAAGGTTGTGTGTAATTTTGCACTAGTGACTTTAAAATCATCATGTAACAACTCCTCCCTTATCTGTGTTGCAGCTGCCCAGCCTGTGCCAAAGAAGAAGAAGAAGCTCAAGGACCTAGACAAAAAAGACGGTGGAGACATGTTGGATGCCTTTAAAGAAGTCAGTGCATGACTGTGTTTTAATGACCAGTCAGTCCTTAATGAATTACTCAGTTCTGTGGCTGACCTTCTCTGAATAGGTTTTTCACAAAATGTGGTCAACATGGGGAATTAGGATTTTGGTATTTAGACTCGGCTGTCACTACATGGGATGAGGCAAGCACAGATTTTTAAGGTGCAATTGTATGACAAAGAATCAAGATTATACGATTATTATGCATTTATTAATTTTGCCAAAAAAGTAGCTCTAAATACAATTAGCACACCATCGGTCTGATGTAGCCGTGCAGTTGACACATTTCTTGCTGTTTTCACACTAGAAGCAGTCGATGAATGCATTTCTACAATGCTTACCTTTTCTTTACATACAGGATCACCCTAACACCAAAATTATGTATCTCTTATGTCTTATTTGCAAATGTTTACGAACAGTGTGCCAGAAATGGAAATCTAATGTTCAAAACCTTAAATACAGGACAAAACCCTTAGTTGGGCAATAACAACTGTTGATAACAGACTGATGGTTTATTGAGTGTTGAATAAAGTGATTACGCACTGGACAAAAGCATGTCAGCAGCTATAAAGAACTGTAGGCCCATGCATCTGCAACAATTCCTAAAGAATTTTTATGGAACATTCATTATCTAACGTAAAAAGACTCTTTTTTGGAATAAATCACTGGTAAACACTTACAAATTAGTGAAGTAAACAAAAAGCATAAAGTAAACTGTAAAGTAAATGGAAGCAGAAATGCCATGTCAGTATTTTGAAAGTTGGTGTACTATGACTGACTACATGTTCACTGTGTAAAAAAACTGAGAAACACGCTAGTGTATGGTAGAATTATTTGATTTTGAGCCAGATTGTCTTTTTTGGTGGTAGTGTGCAGAGAGAGAAGTTTTTAGCATTTTGAAATCTAGACCTAGTGTTTTGTTAACTGTAGATTGTGGCGTGCCAAAGGGTGAAGTCAATGCACATGTTCACACAGACTGATTGTTTGAGTGGTTGCTTCCACAGCCTGAGGAGGAGCCTGCTCCCGAGCCAGCAGCCCCTCAGCCGGAGCCCATCGAGGCTCGCCCAGCCACTCCCCCCACTGCTCCTGCTGAGGAGGTGGAGCAGACATGGGAGGAGAAGGAGGACAAGCTGGATGCAGAGAACATCGAGCCTGAGGTGCCCAAGGCCGTTGAACAGAAGTACCAGTATAAAGAAGGTGGGTTCTGCACATATAGACTGTCATACTCAGCTCAACGATTCTGATTGCAAGTCCATTTGTGCTTAAAAAAAATGACAGACAAATGTTTGGATTACAAAATATCAGTTCTGAACAATCAGAATGTCCCAGCAGCAATGGGAGTGGAATTCCAGTTCAAAATTCATTTAGTCTGGTGCATAACATGTAGAGGCATGGCATATTCATCTATTAATTATCCTGTTAGATGGCCATGCATGTCCTTGCAACATGTAGGCAATCGATGAGCAAAACGTGGATTTGACCAAAGCAATTCACAAAGGCGACACTAGCATTTTCTAACTGAGCCTTATTTAAAGCTTACTTTCTGTTTCAAACCATGGAAACAAGGTTAATGGAAAGTTCATTTCAAGGCCATCTTTGGCGTTCCTTGGCATGTGGTAATCTTGGCATCTCTGCGTGTGCTGCTCTCTAGACCAGTGGAAGCCCATCAACCCAGAGGAGAAGAAACGCTATGACCGTGAGTTTCTGCTGGGTTTCCAGTTCATCAGTGCCAGCATGAACAAGCCTGAGGGCCTGCCACACATCAGCGATGTGGTGCTGGATAAGGTGAGCATGCCCTCTGCGCCAGTGGATGTGTCTACACAGAAGTTTTAGAAGGCTGTGTTATCGCCCTTTGTCCAAAGAGACTGATACATTGTTAGAATAGTAAAGAGCAGTAGTATAGTAGCAGCATGCCAGTAAAGGCATCGGTTTATGGTCAAGCAGCTCTTTTCAAACAATATGGCTCCTTATCTATGCTCTGCATTCTCTGATTGTGAATGGTGCTGTATTTCCAGGCCAATAAGACGCCACTGCGCCCCCTGGACCCAAGTCGTCTGATGAACTGTGGGCCGGACTTCACCCCCCCCTTCGCCAACCTAGGCAGACCTGGGTCGTCTAGTGGCCGCGGCCCTGTAAGTGTAGGCCTTTCTAGTGAAGCTGCCACTCTCGTTTATTAAGCAAACAAATCTCCCATTTCCCTCTCTTCATCACGGTGATCTGTGACCTGGCCAACATTTTCAGCCTTTACCCTAATCTCCCTCACATCTACTGTCTGCTGTCCCCAACACTTAACTCTGCCCTTCTTTGCTCACTTACTCTACCTCACCATTCACACACCGAGTTCACTCAGGCCACTCTAATCTACTTACTACATGAATGACTGTATGTGTTCATATATGTGTACATTCATTCATTTTTTTTTCGTTTGCTTATGATTTAGTGCTGCAGTGTGAGAAGCAAAACATACGTTTTTTTTCTATTTATAATCTTTGACTTCACTTCCTCCCACCTCACTTCTTTCCTTCTCCTCGTCTCCCAACACAGCTGCCCGGGCCACGCCGCTCTCAGCAGGGTCAGCGCAAGGAGCCGCGGAAGATCATCGCCAGCGTGTCCCTGAACGACGACGTGCAGCTCAACAAGGCTGAGAAGGCCTGGAAGCCAGCCGTCAAGAAGACGACCCGCCGCGGGCCTGGCGAGGAGGAGGACGACGACCCAGAGGTAGCCAAGACACAAGAGCTATTCCGTCGCGTGCGCAGCGTGCTCAACAAGCTGACGCCACAGATGTTCCAGCAGCTGATGAAGCAGGTGACGGAGCTTACTATCGACACGGAGGAACGCCTCAAGGGCGTCATTGACCTCATCTTCGAGAAAGCCATCTCTGAGCCCAACTTCAGTGTGGCCTACGCCAATATGTGTCGCTGCCTTATGGGGGTGAGTGTGTGGGTGCTTAAAAGTGAAGTAAAGTTGACTGATATTTAGCAGACGCTTTTATCCAGAGCGACACAGACTGTGGTTTGGGAATCAAACCTGGTCAGTTGATCGATGTAACCGTAGCTCCACCACGTCTAAAAAGTGTGACTGTGTGGTGTTGGCTTGGACAAAATGCCAAGATTTGAAAAAAAGTCAATTTTTCATACTGTGATTTAATTTTTAAGTGCTTTTGAGCCTTGGTTGTAGCATACCTGTGTAACTTAACACGGGTACTAATATGGTGTATGGTATTTGACATAAATCCCAGTTTTCCCAGTTTCCCCGCCTCCCCCTCTTACTCTCCCTGTTGACTTGGTACGCATGTCTGTGTTCAGAGTAAATCTAAACTTTTTGTTCTACCCTGCAGCTTAAAGTCCCCACGTCAGATAAGCCGGGAGTCACTGTGAATTTCCGCAAGCTGCTGCTCAACCGCTGTCAGAAGGAGTTTGAGAAGGACAAGGATGACGACGAGATCTTTGAGCAAAAGCAAAAGGAGTTGGACGCTGCTTCAGAGGTATTAATAGATCTTTACAGAACTCTTTTGGGATGTAAACTTGTTAGATTTAAATGGTATTATGCAAATTCTGGGGCTCTTTAACTTGCTGTTGTTAGTCAGTCTTGCCAGAACAGTTGTGAGAACATTTCCTCACGACGCGCACACACCCACATATCTGAGTCAGAGATTTGTCCATTCTGAAAGCTGTCCTATTCACCTCCTACTCAGGAAGAGGAGCGCCAGCGTCTGAATGATGAGCTGGAGGATGCCAAGGACAAGGCCCGCCGGCGGTCACTGGGCAACATCAAGTTCATCGGCGAGCTCTTCAAGCTGAAGATGCTTACCGAGCCCATCATGCACGACTGCATCGTCAAGCTGCTCAAGAACCACGACGAGGAGAGCTTGGAGTGCCTGTGCCGTCTGCTCTCCACCATCGGCAAGGACCTGGACTTTGAGAAAGCCAAGGTGATTAAAGATGGCCAGCTCAGGATATGTAGGGCACATACTGACATCTCACTGAGGTTATTTGCTTGAGGTCATACAAGTATGATTGTGGTTTTGACATCTTGTGACCTCAATTGGTTGACTGTCTTGTCCAAAGTATCTTTATATGATTTGGCATACCATGATGGGTTCAAAGATGAGTTTGTTTAGAACATTTTGGGTTAAGACTTAGGTCATGAATGGAAGCTTGAATTTATACTTATGGATTTGCGTTCCTTCTCTTCTTTCATCCCTGCCCTGCTTTTAAATAGTTCATCAAGAGTTTGTTTTCATGTCAGTCACAACATTCCCCCTGTTGCTCCACTGATGACCTCAGTTTAGTGCCACATGTTTTCTATACTCAAAAACCTGTATTTGGACTCAAAAATCACAAAAAACACATTATCCAATCACAATCTTGGACAAGTAATGCATGGAAATGCGTATGCAGTATGTGTGGAGTGAGGAACTGGGGAGCACTAGGCTGTTTGTGATGGTTGTTTTAGAGTGAGGAACTCTAGATCGTCATGCGGTTTGTGATGGGCGTTCTTGAGTGTGGGTGAACCTCTCATTCTTGATCTCACTCTGGACTCATTCTGTGTGTGCCCACAGCCCCGAATGGACCAGTACTTCAACCAGATGGAGAAGATCATCAAGGAGAGAAAGACCTCATCCCGAATTCGCTTCATGCTCCAGGACGTCCTGGACCTCCGAAGGGTAAGGATATTTGCGGTTCATTTGTGGTATATTTTAGAGATAAACATGGTGAAGATTTACACTTAAAATGTGTATTGCTAAAGAGGTCAAGTCAGAAGAGAAGCTCCAAGCTCCTGTTAGCTTGTCTCAAGCTCTGTGTAATTACAATCCTCCCCCCCCCACACACACACACACACACACACACTTGTAGAACAACTGGGTGCCCAGGAGAGGAGACCAGGGCCCCAAGACCATTGACCAGATCCACAAGGAGGCCGAGCTGGAGGAGCACCGCGAGCATATTAAGGTGCAGGCGCTCATGTCCAAGAAAGAGAACATGGGGGGCCGCGGTAGCACTGGGGGAGGCCGTGGCGGACCCCACTCCTCAGGGGGTGGCCGCAACAGTCAGCCCCAGGACGAAGGCTGGAACACAGTGCCCATCTCTAAGAATCGGCCCATCGACACTAACCGCCTCAGCAAAATCACCAAGGTCAGTAATCTGCTGCCACTTTTTGAAAATAATGGCTGAATCCTGGTGACCTCACAAAGTCCTGAACTCTCAGATGTTTAATTGGCGTGAATTTAGCCCATTTAGCCTCCATCTGACCTGTGGTTCTTCCTCCTACAGCCTGGTGCTTTGGACTTCAACAACCAGCTGCTGGCTCCTGGCGGGAAGGGCACCTGGGGCAGCTGGGGCAAAGGCAGCAGTGGAGGCACTGGAGCCAAAACTAGCGCAGATCAGGGTAAGGAGACTGACTGCACACTTCAGCTCAGGGTGTTCTGCTCTGGGTGCGGCCTTGCAAATGTGATCATACAATTGTGCACATCATTGTGTGCATGACTCGGCAGCACAAGCTGTCACTCAGTCACCTCTCTTGCCATAAGTTTACACTAATCTTGACACTAAGCTTGAGTTTTGCTTAACATTCTCTTGCGTCTTAAATACAGTGTCCACACATGATAGACCGCCAATTGATTTGCATGCTAACGGCAGAGCATGTGTTGCTTCTAGACCACGTTTGGATATTTTAACCAAAAATACTACATATTGCTTTTTTAAAGCATTGCTTAACATTCTGTCTGTTTTTAAGGTTTTATTTTGCAATAAAAATAGTAATGTGGTAATGGTCATATGGTAAATTGGGTTCGACCTGTCATTTGATGATGGTCTTTGAGCATATCAAGTATGTGATTGGATGAATATCAATATTTAATTCATTGTTGAATTTTTTGGTGTCAGATTCTGGTCGGCCAGCCACCAGCACCCTCAACCGCTTCTCAGCTCTGCAGCAGTCTGGGCCTTCCTCCACCGCCTCCTCTCTGGACACCGACAGGAGAGTCCCACACAGGTAAATCATAAGCCATAGCACAGCTTAGTTTGACTTATCACCATTGATTTCTATGTGGAAATGTAAGGAAAATACCACACAGGTAAAGCATACGCCATAGCACAGCATAGTTTTACTTATCACCATTGTTTTTTATGTGGATATGTAACCCGTGTTTGATTAATTTTACTGTCTGATGAGCATCCTGTGTTTACATTTACAGAAGCAGTTCCAGCAGGGACCGCAGTGATCGGGACCGGGGCGACCGCGGTGACCGAGACCGGGAGCGATTCGAGAGGTTTGACCGTCGCGAGGACAGGAGCCAAGATCGCAATCGGCCGCCCATCACCAAGCGCAGCTTCAGCCGGGAGAACGAGGAGCGGAGCCGGGGAGGCGACAGCCGGGGTCCAGGTGACTCTGTTCGCCGCGTGGCCAGCATGACAGACGACCGCGACCGGGGCAGCAGGGACCGAGGTAGCAGTGACCGTAGTAACCGCGACAGAGGCAGCCGAGATCGGGGGAGCAGGGACAGAGGCGGCCATGACCGGGAACGCAGCAAAGACAGTGGTAAGGACTGTTCAGTTATATTGGTCATTTACTGAGTTGCAACAGATGAATGATAATAGATTTATACAGAAAATTAAAATGTACATTGTGAAAATGGAGATTTGGCTATATACCCAGGATGGAAGGACTTGTGTGTCAATAGACTAGTGGAAAATGTGTTAATTTACCCACGTCCTACCATACAGTGAAGAGGGAAGCAGCTCCCACTCCCCTGCCAAGCAAACCGGCCTTGAGTGAGGATGATGTGGACAAGAAGTCCAAAGCCATCATTGAGGAATACCTGCACATTAACGACGTGAAGGTCAGATCCCTGCCTTTGCTGCCAGAACACACACTAATACACATCCCTGAACTCACTCTGTGATTTGTCAAAAAGCCATGAAGGCATAGCAAGGCATGCTGCCAGTATAGTTGACATGGACTGCATCAATTTGTAAACACGGGTAGATTTCAAAGTCTCTTGTGTGGCCATTTAAGAAGAGGATGTGCCAGTGGTTTGCCTTATGATGGCCATAAATTCAAGGTCTTTCAAAGGTCCATTAAGTCGCCCCACTCTTCTGCTCCACTGATGACCTCAGTTTAGTGCCACGTGTCTGGGCCACTGATTCACACTGATGGGATTGAGGAACTGAGGAGCTTTTAATCTGAGCTTTTAACTGATGCCTGTGATTATTGATAACCTAATCATGAATGCTATGCTGCACCAGAGACAGGTGATTGATTAATTCTCAAACACACATGCATCACAGATGCTAATGGTGACATGTTTATGTGTTTGTAGGAGGCAGTACAGTGTGTGCAGGAGCTGAACAGCGAGTCACTGCTCTTCGTGTTTGTGCGGAACTGCGTTGAGTCTACCCTGGAGCGCAGCACCATCGCCCGCGAGCACATGGGACTGCTGCTGCACCAGCTAGTCAGCGCCGGCACAGTCAACACCGACCAGTACTACAAAGGGTCAGTCTACAGCTCTTGGTTCATGGTAACACTAAAGGTCAAGTTATGGTCGTGCATCTCCATCAATACGCAGACACGCAAGCCACTCTGCAGTGTTGCAGACCCTCTCCAACATGCTCTCGGAGGGCTGACGGATAATCCCCCAGTTTTCTAAATATCTGTCGAAACTACATAGACCCCACTGATAGAGGGAGCGTGTGATCGGTTGGCTCGCTTTGTTTTGGCTTTTTGCCACTGTAGGAATAGTTAGCAACATGCTAGTTCACAGTGTAAGCTTTGTAAATAATCATAGACGTTTTGGATGCAGTGGAAGGATTTCCCGATTGTACTGTGCTTTTATTTCAATAAAGTTTTGAATTAGCACTTCGTCAGCAGGCATTACTTTGAGGGCAGGTATGTGAGAAGATCACAAGGTAACAGAACAATTGGCTGGCAGAAAACTCATTTTAACTAATTTGCTTGTACATAAATAATGGCTATTGAGAAGTGCTATGTCTGTAATGTATTAGCAACATTAACAACATTAGTCAAACGACTCTTTAATCATTGTATCGGTATGTGGGTAGCCTAGTGCCACTCCAGCCAGTGTCTTGTGGTGTGTGTTGGTGTACACAGTACACAGACACACATTGGAGAACTCTCCGTGAATACAACTGCGTGTCTGCGTAGTTGCACGTCCGAAAATTAGGCTTAAGGGCTTATACAGGTCATCAGTGTCCAATATCATCCTAAACTGATTCATTTGTTCTGTGATGAGCTGCTTTGATTTTCCTGTAAAATTTCACCCATAAGCCTTGATGTGTTTTTATATTTATTTATTCATTTTTGTTTATTTAAAACAAACATCTATTTGCTATTAAATATCTTATAGATACAAATATCTATGTATCTGTGTACATGTCCAACTCAAGTGTTCTATGCCTCTTATGGTGGTCTGGATAAATGCCTCCATTCTCAATGGCTCTCTCTGCCCTACAGGCTGCAGGAGATTCTAGAGATGGCTGATGACATGGCCATAGACATTCCCCACATCTGGCTCTACCTAGCTGAGATCATCACCCCTATGCTGCACGAGGGAGGCATACCCATGGGCCAGCTCTTCAGGTGAGCTCACAAAGATGCCGCTGAAGGTTACCGCACCTCGCTAAGATGAAACCAGTGTCTGTCACCCTGCACTGTTCTCTTGTGCCTTGGATAGCCAGCTCTGAAACGAGGCTTAAAGGAGAAATCTGGTGTGAATCAATCCATATCCCTGTTCCAGGTCACTGAATGCTGTGGGTAGGGAGAGGAATGAAAACATTTGACTGAATGATGAAGCAGCAGCTAACGTTAACTGAATTGGGCATAGTTAAAAAGAAAGTGAAAGTAAGTTACTGTGCCCCATTTGGTTATTGTGAGCAGCTGGTTCGCTGTTTGGTCTGTGCTGTATTGCAGTTTTGCCGTTCCTCTCCCTACCAACAGCATTCAGTCACCTGGAACAACAGGGCTATGGATTTATTTACACCAAATTTGTCCTTTAAATTATTTCATTACACACTCAATGTTCTCTTAAGTATTGCATTCACGCCTTTATGGTTTTAAGGGCTCCTTTTCAAACTGTATACATGTATATAGGAGAGAAAATTTCATTAATACCCTCCTCCTCATGCCATAAGCCTGGCTCACAGCAGATAAGCAGCTATGATTAGTTGTGGGGTTTTTGGTGATTTTGGAAACGTTTTGAATGGAAGGATCTCCAAATGGGTCTTTACAGGAAAAGTGCTTAGATTTGTCTGGGTCCAGCCGGGCTACCTCAATTCAGTTCTGAATTCACTCAGACTGTTTTTTGGATTTATAAGATAAGACACGAGGACCCAGTGCTTCAGGCATAGACATTTCCCTATGCTTTAAGCCCTAGTCTAATGTCCCAGTGCTGCTGGAAACTGGTGAAGTGTCAGCTGAAGACATGTGTAAATGTGTCTGACCTGCTATTCCTTTGTGCCTGCAGGGAGATTTCCAAGCCTCTGCTGCCGATGGGGAAAGCTGCCGTCCTCTTGGTCCAGATCCTTAACTTGCTCTGCAAAGGACTGGTATGTTTCCTCCAGGTTCTTGATTTGAACTCATTTTTCAGGCTGCAAGTTTTTGCTGTTTCATATTTTAATGTGTGCTGTGGCTTTTGCTTTCTCCAGAGCCATAAAAAGGCTGGAGGCCTTTGGAATGAGGCTGGGCTCAACTGGAAGGACTTCTTGCCTGAGGATGAAGACGTAAACAAGTTCGTCACCGAACAGGTGAAATGTTGCTTCCATGCATTGTGAGAGAAATTAACTTTCAAGACAGACTCATGAGCATGTTATGACATTAGACAGTTAAATTCTTAATCAGCATGAGGAATTAAGAGAAAAAAATAGTGCTTTCCTTTAATAATTTGCAACAGTGGTTTTAGCTGACCCATAAACATCTTACCTGGCTCCACTAATTACCTCAGTTTAGTGCCAGGTGCCTGGGCCACTGATTCACACTGATGGGATTGGGAACTGTGGAGTTTCCAAATATGCCACAATATACCACCGAGACCCAGTTCAGAGAGTGAAGAACACGTGTACTTGTCAAAGTACACTTTTCTTTGTTGCGGCACAAATGTAAAAAGAAGATGCCACGTTGGGTTTGTAACCATCTGAAATCCGCTTCAGTTGCTGATAGGTCAATGTATTTTTCCCATCCCCTCTGCAGAAGGTGGAGTTCACCTTGGGAGAGGATTCTGAGAAGCCTAGCAAGAAGGAGCTGTCTGGAGAAGAGATTGGCAAACAGCTGGACAGACTCCTCAAGGACAAGGCCAACAACCAGAGGATCCATGACTGGGTGGAGGTGAGCGCTCACAACTCAACACGGAATGACTTGGAGCAGTGGGTGTGCAGCAGCATGTACACCCCTGTCTGACTTGTAAATGAAACAGCCCAGTCTCTATGCGACCAGTATCTGTGTTTTTATTTTAGGTAGTTTTGCGCAAGAATTTTAACTTTTTTGCAAAACCAATGTGTTGCCCTCTGTTAATGGTCTGGAAAGTACGGTATCGATTATTTAGTATGTCTCAAAATTGTCCCTCACTATGCAACATCCATAATTCACCTCTTTTAGTCTTCACTCGCAGAACACTTCCATCTAACTGATGTATGTTTTCACTCCCTTCAGGCCAACTTGGATGAGCAACAGATAAGCTCCAATCCATTTGTGCGTGCTCTGATGACTTCTGTCTGTCAAGCAGCTATTATCTGTGAGTAGAACTCCTTCTCAGAATCAGACACACAATAGTGCCATCGCTACTAGAGCTTCCTGTTGAAAGGTCGTTGACCTCAGAAAGATCAATTTTTATATAAAGATTTGAGCAACAAGTGTCTTGGCATTGAATGAAAATATGTTTAGCAACTGTTGTGCTGCTTTCATTAAAACACTGGATTATGTGCAAGTTGCACCAATTTAGTGTGTTTTGCGCTGCAAAGTGACCTTGGGCCAGTATGAGGACCAGTAGCCACACATGAGAAAGCTGCGAGGCCTGTGCTCTCCACTCATTTTGGTAGCGCTCTGGGAAAGAAGAGTGCAGAGAGAAGCCTGTGGTTATAGTCTTTGCTATGTCAACTGTAGATGAATTAAAAGGTCATATTTCACTTCCTAAGTGGATCTAGTCCAAAATGATCTGCTGCCAAGCTGTTTTCTTTTATGAGAAATGTGGACAGAGTCTCTGGCAGTATTAGAGTTGAGATGTATTCTTAAATAACCCTCAGTATTTTAAAATTCTGATTCTAAGCCAAATTAATGGTGTAAAAACCATAATGTAGGAGATTCTATCTACTTCTATCAAAAGAGAGATAATCTTTATCCTCTGAATGCAAACATGAATTTAAATGTATGGATGTCTACAAGTCTGTCGTCTGCTTTGCTCCAGGTGAGAATCCCTACAAGGTGGATGTTGAGCAGATTACCCAGAGGGCCAAGCTGCTGCAGAAGTTCCTGTCTGATGAGCAGAAGGAGCTGCAGGCTCTCTATGCCCTCCAGGCCCTCATGGTGCGAATGGAGCAGCCGGCCAGTAAGTGCTCGTCTCTGCTCTCAGCTACAGCAAAGAAATGTTCATATCCAGTGTATCAATGTATAGGCCAACCAAGAAGTTTTGTGACGTCTTGGTGATACAATCTAAGATTCTAATTTGTCTGATCTTGAGTTATCCAGTTTGCCTTTAGTAGCCGTTTTGTAAAAGTGGCTCCCTCAAATTGAGTTCATAATTTCAGCTTTTTATAAGCCACCTCAGTGGTTGATGTTCCTGTTTTATGTCTGATTGCCAAACTTTTTAAGTAGTTAATATCTTCCCTTTTCTTGTCACTTTCCCTGTAGACCTGCTGCGCATGTTTTTCGACACACTGTATGACGAAGACGTGATTAAAGAGGAGGCCTTCTACAAGTGGGAGTCTAGCAAGGACCCGGCTGAACAGCAGGGCAAGGGCGTTGCCCTCAAGTCCGTCACTGCTTTCTTCACCTGGCTGCGGGAGGCAGAGGATGAGTCAGATAACAGCTAGGCCTCGCTGTCCCCCTCTGGTGCACAGGAGGAGCAGTGCAAGGCTGCTCGATGGAGAAAGGAGGATTTTTGTCACTAAACGAACATGCTCGTTGAGCTGCCCTTCCCTATTGTTCAAGAGACACAGCTACAAACTACAATCATAACTCGTAACTTCTCTCATCTCCCCTTCTTGGAAAATATCCACCAAATAGAAATATAAAAAAAAATGGGGGTAAAAAAAGAAAAAAAAAAAAAAGATTCTGCAGGAATGCTTCAATGCGTTACATCACCACCATTTACAGCATTTTAAGTAGAAAACAAAATACAAAAATTAAGATATTCCTGAAATGATACAAACCAACGCTGCTCTTCTGTTTAATATCCTTGTGTATGACACTTGCATATAGATGAAATGGTGTCGTACACCATGTCCCTAAGGGCATGAGTGGGCAGTCCATGCCATGATATTTTGTGTGACCTCTGACCCAAGTTTATACTCCTTCGTGGGCGGGATCGGAGTGCTTTGGGTGGGGGGGGGAGAAAAAAAAAATGATGAAGGTGAGCATGGTATTTGCTGACCTGTCAAAATGACAAATGGTTTTTGAGCAAGGTCTGCGATTCCTTTCCTCACCCTCTACTTATGCTTTGTGTTCACTTAAGTGGGCATGCCAGGATGAACCAGGAAGACATGGAATGGACTTTGACTATCTGACCTTAACTGCTACACAAGGTTGACATGCTTCCTTTTTTTTAAGCCATCCCTCTGCTGCCTGCCCACACCTCCAGCCCCTCCAGTTCCTTACCCTCCACTGTTTCGTCTGCATTTTACCTCTTCTGCATTTAAGAACTGTCTGGGCCTCTAATAGAGGGCCTGTACCAGAGCAAGCCTGCAGTGTATTTTTAAGATGAAATCATAATTAAAACTTGAAAGAAATCGACTTGATGAAATGACAGTAATGATCCTAAAGCCTTTTCTACTCTAAGTGGAAACACATTTCAGGAGCGTTCTGTACATATATATTAAAGTGTTTTTTTTTGTTTGTTTTGTTTTTTGTTTTATTTTTCAGAAATTAAAAAAAAAAAATCTGATGTATTGCCATGTATTTTTTTCCAGCAGAAGTGGCAGTTTCTCTGTATTTAAGATTTCTTTTTTTTCCCCTCCAGCTGGTGAGGGGTGCTTACAATGATCCACTGATTACAGTTTTATTGAGAAAATGTAAATATATTTTGCTTTCTTTATTATTTAAGGAATTAATGCTTTTTTCGCATCAGAAACTGGAAAAGCTGGAGAAACGGAACATTGCAAATAAAAAGACTATCAAGTTGCTGAAGAGTGGTCCTGAGGTAATTGACGTATTCTTGGTGGTGTTCACCATTAGGAGAATGTATTGGTAGTGTTGAGTCCAGTGCTTGATATGCCTCGAAGTCCTCAAGTAGTTCTGACGTTTCTCGAAGCCTGAAAAAAGCCTCACCTTAGCAAAAGTGAAATGCCTCAACATCTTTTTCAACTCTCCGAAGTGCCTCCGAGCAGCCCAGTTGTGTGCCTTTAAGCACGAACTTATGGCAGGATGGCTTTGTTTCCCCTTTTTGATGAGGGGGTCTGATCTTGTGGGAGAAAGGCAACCCGCATTTTTATTATTCAGTCTTGAATGGAGACTGACTAGATTGAGGTGTGAACTTCGAGGTGGTTTCGTTCAACAAGCCTCATTTGATGTCCCGAAGAAGGATTTCTGATGGCCTCTTTCTCGTGGAACCTAATGGTGTTTCGTAGGTAGTCCAGGGATAACTGATTAGTCAGTTTAATTTACACTAAAGCAATGGCTGCAGTCAGCTCGACGTGGTCCGATTTTGGTCTACGCTAGAAATTCCAGGAAAGGATCAGGACCAGTATTAAATCAGTATGCAAGACTTGACAAAACGTTGCCAGGGTACTGAAATCACGGTCTGTTGACAAAGATCTGATGCCCAGCCAAAGTTCCCGCGAGCTTGTTTCAGGTTTTATGACAGGAGGCACAGCGTATTGTAAATGTTGGTATCTTAATGAGTAAATACATTTTCTCGTGTCTGATTTTCATTTGTTTATCTGGATCTATAGGACCTCTGTAGACTGGCACCTTTAACTACATTGAACTTCTGGGTCATAGCTTAGGCCTGCGCTAAAGTGCCATACTGCTGGGTCGCTGTTTTGCCAAGCGAGAACCACAGACTCTGAGCTACTGTGGCTTTAAGAAACACAGCTTGCCAAGGTGGGTCTTCAGATGCTGCTGCGCCGATGACGCCGCCACTCGGACAGAACGAGGGGACGCATTTGGGGTTAAGTGTGTTTCTTCGCAAAAGGTTATAATTTCTTGGTCTCCCAAAGCTTTGACTAAGTAAAGCGCATTAGCCGTTTTACGTTCGATGTGACCAAATCCTGTTGAAATTTGTGGTTAGTGCAGCATACATATGCAATGCTTCTGACAGCGCTTCCCCAATTGAACATCAAGGTAAGAAATGTCTGTACATCACTGCTCTTGTGCATGCACAGTATCATGTATAATAAGTCACTACTGTTGCTTGCCTCCTTTGAAGTCTCGGTCTCAAGCAACATGTACCCATAAGTACTGTGAGCAGAAGGCGAGGTTGGATGTCATCTACGCCATCACGTAACCTACAATGAACAGTCAATTGATATGCGGCAGTGGTTTTCTGTTGCCAGGAGACAGAGCGAGGTTCTACACAGCGTCTTTATAGTGTTGTTCTTGAAAATGATCATGCCAGCAATCTCATGGACGCGCGTTTGGATCGCGCTTTCTCCCTGTCTAATCGTGCTGTTAGCGCGGAGATTTGTTTGCGTGGCCTTGGTAAAACGGATTAAACCGGTGTAACTTGACAGAGGATCATGCAGATGATTTTTTTTATTCCAAGCCTCAGTAATAGACTATATTTAAGTTTAGTCTAATCGCTGGAGAGGACAACCTCACACTGCGATTTCGTGTAGTTGCAAGGCCACGGTAAACGTTTTGACAGTTGTGCAATGAAAAGAAACCAGCTGAAACTTAGCTTGACATAGCCTAGGCCATCACATTTACTGGCTACAGAAGTACCACTGTACCTTTCACAGAAACTAAAAGCTGTGGACACTATGCTATCCAAGGTCGGAAGTCGCCAACGCGCACGGTAGTCTCCATGAGTTTTTGTATGAAAAAATATGGCTCAAAATCACCGTTCTCATAACAATTTTTGAATATGGGCCTAGAGGGTCTGTGCTAATAATTACTAGGATTTATTATCAGTATCCTATGAGATTGGTATAATTTGTGCTTAGCTGATGCTGCATTTATTTTGCTATCAATTAGTAGGCGAATGATAACAGTTTCATTACCCAATCTTAGCGTTGTCTGTTCCAACCAGTCTGTCACACTACAAGTGAAGGGACTGTCGTTGCCATAACAACAAACCAGAGGGAGCATTTTCAATGCGTCAAACACTTGTTTTTGCTAGAGCATCGAACACTAATCATGTAGTCTACAGAGTAGAAAAAACATGTAATTCTTCGAGAGCAGATTAATCGACGACTCCTCTCTGTTGTCAAATAATACAGTTTCGTGTTGTACAGTCACTCTTGTCCGTAAAAATAGCCCACTGCAATTGTCATAAGCAACTTGTTGCTCAACATGATTTTTGCATGTAGAGCGCTGCGTAACCAAGGCCTACAGAATGTCCTGCGTTTTGCTCTGCATTGTTGCTCTCCTTTGTAGCCTGCGCACGAATTGAACAAATATTTGACTTAGATTTGATGAAAGGAAATAGGTGACCTACTTAGGTTTAGACTTATTGTGTGAATTGGGTCTCATCCCACTTAGGCTAAGATAGACCCATCCGCCTGCTTTTAAAAGAAACATCTAGAAAGCTCGTGGGAGGCAGACCAAAGCCAAATATTGACAGCGGTGTTGGACTAGAACCTTTTGTGGCATAATAGCTTCAACAGTTGCCAACAGATGCTTGTTCCTAATTAACTGTTTATTAAACAGTTACATTCAGCATTTGTTCAGTGTCATATAGATACAATTTATGTTTAAATGTTTATTTTACTTGTTGGCTGTATTTTGAATAAAATACGAAATGTAGCCTAGTTCTAAGTCATAACGTACTTATTTATTATTATTATTATTATTATTATTATTATTATTATTATTAAAATTAAGTCATAGCTCAGGTAGAGAGAAAATAAAGTAGTATGGTCTACCAATGGCAACCTTGACCCACAGCAGTACCACATAAAGCACTTGTCCTGCATCAGCTTCAGTAGCAGTGAGTTTAGCAGCTTGCAATGAAAGGTTTTATGCAGACAGCTTCTTACTGAGACTTATGGTCAGGACTGTGTCAAGATTGTTTTGAAGAAGCCCCCACAACAATATTTCCTGTCAAAAATGTAGGGATAACATTAACCTTAATCTGACATTGCATATTTTGAAGACTTGTATGTAATTTGTTTCTCTGATTTTGATAGATAGATAGATAGATAGATAGATAGATAGATAGATAGATAGATAGATAGATAGATAGTGTAATCTTACTATATCCCACTTTTAATTTAGACATGGATTAATTCACATGGATGGAAGGTATGCTATGCGTACATTTGTGACACTAGACAGATGGAGAGGCTGAGCCGCTGTGAACTCCACAGAGCTTTGCTTGCCTTCTGATGGTAGCCTGTCTCCAGATGCTACATACATTAGGCCACTCAGTTTCAAGAGCTCTCTGTAATACTGCACCAGAGAGTTTAACCAGTTACGCAGTTGAAGGGAGAGCCATATGCTTAATGGTGACTGGGACACCCTGCACTTGATCACTGAGAGCTGAGAAAATGGTCTGTCTGTCAGGGAGCTTACTGGAGCTTTTTGGCTTGGGCATCTGCTCAGTGGAGGCAGTGCTTGGAATGGAGCCAGTGATGCAGGCAAAGCTGTACATCTCTCAGACGCCTCACTTCAGTTCAGCACAGGGCCAGCAACAGGTCTCAGCTTTCACTATGCGTCCGTTAACCAGAGAAACGAGAGTGGCTAGAGCTCAGCGGAAGGTGGGCATTTATTCTGATTTATTCACATTCCTATAAGCATTCGAATTCTGAAAACTGTAAATTGGTATCGTAGGACTTAATTGTCTTGCTTTTGTCAAAAGACCTGAATTTAGTGTTTAACTGAGGTGTTGTCTTTTAACTTCATTTGGTAACAGTTGCAGCTGTCTGTTTTAAATACAAAGAGGAGGTAAGAGTGAACAGCTCATTTCAGATCCCTGAGAGCTGCAAAGGTTGTCTTTTGCCTCTCTCTTAAAGGGCGAGTACATAGTTATTTTCTAAATTGCTAGAAGAAATGGCCCTGATTTCACAAGTGGCTCTAAAGTGTGCTCTGTCGTGACACTAATGATAGATATTTTCAAGGACTGGTACAGTGGCTTTCTTTTTTTATTTATTTTACTTTACTTGCAGTGTTATTGCTCTTTCAGCACAAGACCACTTGATGAATCAGCGTTGATGGCAAAAGTACAAATTTTTATCCGCCTAACTTTCATTTCAACTTTAGTTTTAGTGTAAATTCTCCATAAAAGGCCAATCCTTTGAGTGTGTCAAACACTATTTAAGGGTTGTGATGGGCGTATTGTGAAGGCACAGCATCTTGTTGGTCTTAGCTTGTAGGTTAAGCTCCTCTGTTGATTTAATCCCACAGGTTGAGGATCCTGCTGACATGCTTCCCAAGTCAAGGAAAGCCCTCAGCATTCAAGAGATTGCTGCTCTGGCCAGATCTTCGTTCAATGGTAAAGATTCACTCTGTCCTTGCAAAAATATTAGTCACGTCACTAGTGACATTTGGCTTTGAGTCATACGATAACCATACACAAAGCCAGTACTGAGTTACAGTAAAATAGCACAAATTCAAATAACCTAGTGTAGTAGTGTTGGTTTCACTTACATTTTCATGCATTCTACTAGTTCATTTACACACTGCATTAGTCCATTTAAGCCTTTTGCTGTTGTCTTCATTTGAAGCAGCAGTAATGCAAATGAATACGTTGCCACTATTAATGGAATCTGTGTACTGTGGTCAGGCCTTTCAATTCTCATGACCCTGGTTCCGTCTGGCTTAGAATATATATCTTGACCAATGGATTGCAATAAAAGAATATTTGATTGTTTCATGTTTGGATTATTTACACAGTATTATATATTTTTTTACTACTTAACAGTTTGCTTTTTTTTTTTTTAAATGGGCTGGCTTGTATCCTTCCTCAGGCATTTCCCAAGTGGTGAAAGACCATGTGACCAAGCCCACGGCGATGGCCCAAGGCCGAGTGGCTCACCTCATCGAGTGGAAAGGCTGGTCCAAGCCTCTGGATCCGCCTACTGCAACACTGCAGTCTCACTTCAGCTCCTACAGCCACCTGACTGAGGGGGAACAGGAAGCTCGCTTCGCTGCAGGTACGCTCCCACATTTCCTGCGTCTGTCAGCCAATCACCTGCAACCCTGTGCCAGTTTGGCTCAGGTGCTGATTGGCTGTGGTCTGGGTTTCTGTGCTTCGTAAGGCAACAATACTTCAGCCTCTCCCCTTGTCTGAGCAAGTGACCCTCTCATCTGGGTCTCGGGTGTGCCCAGTCATACATCACTGTCGCTCAACTCCAAAAGCCCTCCCCACGCCTCGCTCTTGGCTGATGGAATTGCCACAGCAAGGCAAACAGATGGTGTTCAATTAGATTACTCTGCCACAGAAGCACACCTGCTGCTCCACCTCTCTCCAACCCCCTCACCACCTCTCCACCCACCCTGGATCAGTTCATCAGTTAACCACCACTGCCCTCTCAAAAACACCAGGTTCCCTGCTTACGTCCTTGTTATTTATCCCCCCAGTTCCTCCAAGTCTGTTTCTTACTTTATCAAAATATTTGACAAAATTGCCTCTGTCTGTCCTCCTGAATTATAGCTACAACCCAACCAAATGAGCCTTGCTTTGATTTTAACCCATTATTTTTTTTTACAGCTCCATGAAAGATCTGTATTGAGACCAAGGATCTGTTTTTTTCCCCAGGTGTAGCTGAGCAGTTTGCCATCGCTGAAGCCAAACTCCGGGCTTGGACGTCGGTGGATGAGGAGGATGGGCCTGAAGAGGAGGATGTTGACTCTTGTGACGAAGACAACTCCAAAAATAATGACGTCTCTCCCCTGGCGGAGAGGACAGGTATGAGTGTGTGTGTACCCGCGGACTGGCACCTCTCTGATATTGGTTCTCATTTTTTATTTCATGTTCCTCTTATTTGTTACGTTCTCTCCAATTAGTTTCCTGCCATCTCTTTCTCTCGCCATCTGACCTTCTTTTATTGTCTTTCATGTGTGCGTGCATGCGTGTGTTTGTGTTTTTTTTCCCCTGTCTTCCTCTGTCCTTATAGGTGTTCTGACCTTTTGCTCCTCCCTCAGACGCCGCATTGTCCAATCCACTGTCTCAAACTCCGTGCCTGGCTGAGACGGACAGCTCAACTGCCCATCCCCTCTCTGACTGCTCGTTCAATCCTGTAGGGCAGGGAGACTTAATGAAATCCAGGCTTTTACCAAAGAGTGAGAGGCAGGAGGTCCTAAGGAGCTCCACTCAGCAAGTCTGCTTGAGTGAGAAGGATGAAGAGGAGGAGGAGGAGCAGGAGGAGGAGGAGGGGAAGGAGGAGCAGCAGTGGGCCCGAATGGAGGAGCTCAGCTCTGGGGCTGTCTATGAGTCAGCTCCCCTCAGGCCTAGCAGGAGGTCTCTGTGGAGTGGGCGAGACTCTTGCTACTACTCTCTCAACTCCTACTCTGAGTCGGGCCTCTCCCCTGAAGACGAGGAAGAGGAGGAGGAGGTGGAGGAAGGGCAGGAGGAGGAAGGGGAGGACAGTGTCTTTCGGGAGCTGGCCCCCTGCTACAGTCACTGCAGGAGCATGTCGGACACCTCGGGCGTAGTGTCCTTTGAGGAGGATGAGGCATCAGAGGAGAGGGAGCGTGTAAGGCTGTAATATCCCAGCGCATCCTCACTTCTTTCTGTTTCGCTATTGTTCCCTCGCTCTTTTTTAGGTTCTCCTTTTCTTCCATTTCGCTATTGTTCCCTCGCTCTTTCAGGTTCTCCTTTCCTGTCATTTCTCTTTATGTCCCTTTCTTCTCTACTCGCTGTCCTTCTCCAACACATACACACACACACACACATTTTATCTCTCATACACAGTCGCTCCTTTATTCTTCATTCTTTCCTTCTTCATCGCATTGACACACACACACAAACACACACAGATTCTAAAAAACACACAGACTCTCTCTCTTTCTGTCTCAGACATACGCACATGCACACATACATGTACATGTACACACACACACAGACACACACACACACGCATGCACACACTCCCCTTCTCTCCTTTTGTGAGTGGAGAGTAGGGTATCTATAGACAGTGTATGTGATTGAGGTGACAGTTCAGGGTGACTTTTGCACTGCATTCTGCTGTTGATGTGCTGGGAGTCACTGTGGAGTGGAGGCTGAAACTGACTGTAAAGCCTTCCGTTTCCTTCAAACCAGACCCAGTGACCACCTGTCCCACGCACACACGTCCACAAACGTCAACACTGCAGCATCTTTAACCAATCAGGTTTTGTACTTTTCTGTGAAGATAAAGATACAGTACATAGTCCATTGTTCTTGTTTGTACAAAAAAAGAAATAAATAAAAGTGATGTATCTCTGCTTAGTATCTCATACAAAAGACAATACAAAAAGGGTGGCTTCAAGAGTCTGTGAAGAGGGTGACCTTGTGAGATGTCACAGAAGGAGAAGACTTGAAGTCGCAGCGTCAAAGCCAACAATAACAGTATTCTTAATGGAAAAAAAAAAAACTGTGACAATGTTGGAATGTTTCCCGCCTATCTATTTTTCTCCACACTCTCCCAGTCTGACCTGAGGA
Organism: Tenualosa ilisha; assembly: GCA_015244755.2. Lineage (NCBI taxonomy): Eukaryota > Metazoa > Chordata > Actinopteri > Clupeiformes > Clupeidae > Tenualosa > Tenualosa ilisha. Next base: position 6,659,781 of record PYXC01000541.1, on the reverse strand, counting down.
TAGTGGAGTCTGGTCAGAGGGAGCGCTGTGCCTATTAGTGGAATGTGTCCATTACTCTATTATGATCACTGTGTGATGTACTCCAAGAGAGGCCAAATGTGAAACTAATGGTGTCTTTCTTTTCCTCAGACTGCTCTTTGAAGTCCTCTCTCTGTTGCAATGACTTGTTGTGCATTTGGTTGGTTTATCAACTATGAATAAATAACAAAGAAACATCTCTGTGAAAAAGCCATGTCTTCACTGATAAATCAGCTCATCTTGTATTATTTCAGTAGTCAGACAACCAGCCGCTACCATTGTGTGACATTTCATGTTCTAGAGAGACTGATGTCTACAAGTCCCTTGGGATAAAAATCATCTGTAAATGATGAAAAAGAACCAGTAACCTCCAATTTCACTTATTGTCTATTTTACACTACCCTTTAAGTATAAATTTAAAAATCTGAACTAATTACATACTGAGTAATTACACAAGACTGTGAGCATATCGAGTCTTACACAAGACTGTGAGAATATCTAGTCTTACACAAGACTGTGAGAATATCTAGTCTTACACAGGACTAGCTCCATAAACTGGCAACAAATGCAGTGGAGGCAGCCTGTTCCCTGAAGTGGAGCCCAACTAAAACAGAATGATAAAAAATGCAACACATCCTACCTTTGGCAGAGACTTTGTGACAACGTACTTGACAGAGACGTTGTGTTGTGTTCTCGGCATGACCTAAGCTCAGATGAGATATTCCAGTAGCTTTCAAGATTTATATGAGAAAAGAAACTCGTGCTGGGCCTTCTGTACTGTATACATATTAGCTCCAATGTGAGGGCTATTGAGTCATAGCCTTCTAGCGAGGTTCAGTTCTTGACATAGTAAGGAGTGGTGACTAAGTTAATTAAAAGAGCATGCACGTTAGAAACCATTAACTTCAAAGATTGAGTTTAATATTTCACTGATGTACAAAACAATTCCATGTATTCTTAAAAATAATATCAACTGTTGATTTGTATGCATATTTCGTATATACATGTTATGAGTTAAAGTTTCAATTTCATTCACATTTTTTTCAGTGGGATTATAAAGAGCATTCAGGGCCATGTATGCAAACTTATTGCTTCTCTCTACTGCATGTGCACTTTGTCGTCTAGAAACACTATACATTCTATAATAATGTCACCAAAAATAATCTTATATGACGGGCGATACATTCCAAAACTAAGACACATATTATTGCATTGTAGCAATTCAAACAAGACCAAGCAAGTGAATCATGATGCCCCGTTAAGCATTTTTGGTCTTTCAGACCTTTGGGGTTTGCTGAGGACACAAAAGCTGTACTTAAACTAAAGGCAACATTTATTAGACCCATTGGATCAAGAACAGCTTTCTTAAAAAAATACAAAAAAAAAACAAACAAAACAAAAACAAAACGGCATTCTCTCACTAGTTTTAAGTTTTTGGACTGTTTGCACTCCTATTCTGACCAATGCAATTCTACTCCAGTCTAAAAAACTAGTCTCTACTGTACAAGTTATCTACATTAGATCTAATGACATCACCGGCCACAATATTCAAGGTCTCTCCCATATGGCTGAGGCTTCTGGCCTTTACACAGACTGGTCAGACATACGTGTGTGTGTGTCTGTGTGTGTGTGTGTGTGTTCGTGCACGCGTGTGTGCGCGGAGCAGGGTGGGCTTTATCTGCACATGCATGTTTCAGTTTCTGTTTCAAGCTCAGTCTTTACAAACATGTGCAACTTGCACGTTCAGAAAGCAACAAGAGTTGGTATTTACACGTGCAAGAGGGATGGCGCACACACACATACACATACACACACACTTGTCAGTCTGGAGCAGCACATGCACAGTCCACTCTGACATTCTGGGTCGTGCCTAGGCCTGAGGGCAGACTCATGTTGAAGAGCATGTGGTTAACACCCATCATAAATGAACCTCAAGTGATCAACACCACACATGTATGCTTTGGATTGAGACAAGGGATCTTGGGTAGTAAATGCAAATGGCACTGAAGTTAATTAGGGTGTGCTTTCAGACCACTTCCGCTGCAAGCGTTTACGTATGGCCAGTGCTCTACTGTGTGCTGGGGCTGGGGTTTTTGTCGCAGTGTGGCATTTATTCTTGTTTGTGACAACGTGTCGTTTATTCCCATTTATCCGCTGTTCTTTCCTTCCCTCGCTTCGTCCCTCTCCTCTGCCTTTTCTCTGTCTCTGCCTCTTGCGTCATCCCATTTTTCTCTGTGTCTTCACCAGTCCCTCTCAGTTGTTCGCCCACCAATCCTCCCTTCCTCTCTCCTTCCTTCCCTCCCTCTCTCCCTTCAGTTTGGGTTATTAGGAGCTATATTTGGAGAGAAATTGTAGTCTCGCTCTCAGAGACAATCTTATTTAGATTAAAAGTGTCAGCACCAGATGGGTATGTGGGCTGACTGCAGCTGAGTCACACACACACACACACACATAAAACACACACACACACACACACACATTCACAATCGCAGTCTTCACGTGCACCCCCACACATGCCTCTGTACTGATGCATGTGCTTCCATGACACAGACACACTTCCCTCTCTATACAGACCCCTTGTTATTGCACCGCTCCAAAGACAAGGTTTCCTATGTGCAGCCCCACATCTCCAGAGGCAGGTAGAGCACCTGCGATGTGAAGACCTGTCCAGTCCTCTGCGACCCTGCTAACACATCGACATGAAATCTATGTACAAAAGCGTTTGTTGCTCCCTTGTTCTCTGACGCAAGTGTGCTTTCTCTCTCACTTTGTCTTGCAAACACTAATGATAAGCAGTGGAAGTGGAGAGGTCTCTGGGTTCTGGAAGTGGTAAAGGGGTTATCAGTGCCGCTCCCACCGCCAACGCACACCCGCAAGAGAGCCCTGCTAGGTCCAGATTACCCTGTCGTCCTATGGTTGTGTGCATGAAGGGGTGGAGAGGAAGAAACTGGAAGGATGGACAGAAAGAGAGAGAGAGAGAGGAGGGAAGAGAAGACCAGAGTCATTCGGCAAGATCCTTTGTGTCAGCCACACCTGCTTCACATGCTTTCTCTGGCTGCTCTTCAGATGCGGAGGGACAAGGCTCCTCCGCAGAACCTGATTGGTCCACCTCCAGGTGGGCGGAATCATAGTCACATGGCAACTCTGGAAGGTTTTCCGGCGACTGGGAGGGGCTGGCTGGTTCGCATACCACCTCTGATTGGTCGTCTGACTGCAGGGTGGTGTTCTGAGTGGACAGCTCAGTGCAGTCCCTGCTGAACACTGGGCTGCCATCAAAGACCATGTCCGATTGGTCCTCCAGTTCAGGTGGACTCGGTTCCCGTGGCAACGACAGGCTCCGATGCCGGGTCCACAGCTTGTGCAATTCGGTCACCTCCGCAACACTGGTGCTGGTGCCACTGTCACGGAAGCTGGCCAGCGGGGGGCGCACTTTCACACCTGTTACGGTCACTGAGCCCTCGATGGCCTTCCTCAGCTGCCAAGAGAACACTAGAGGTGAGCAGGTTGTAGCAGAGTGGGTGAGCAAGTTAAGTTAAAACACACCATGAAAAGTTGGCACACTGTGTACGTATAAACGGTCTTGATCCCTGAGGGAAATTCAAGTTCTGTAACCTGTCCAAGACTGATGACACACATTTCCATGGAAAGATTTACTTTTTGTTACATCCATGACACTAATATAATGCCTTGGTGTTTGCTGTGAATAATTGTGTGAAATGTTTTGTAATGTTGTAAAGTTCTTCAGCTACAAATAACAAATATAACATACCCTACCATCACATTTTATTGGCATTATGGACGTGCCAAAAATGTTCACTTTCCATGGAACTGCCCACATACATAGCACACAGTGGGTACACAGTGAACATATACAATAACCTGGAGCAATGGGCAGACCCTGCTGTGGCACCCAGAGAGCAATTAGGGATTAAGAGATTAAGAGTTGAAACTCAGAAATTGGCCTATTTAGTGAAAAAAAAACAAAAAACAAATTGGACAAACTGTGCAATTCTAATGGAGACACAAGGAACATTTTTACAACTTTAGAGCAAACATACTACCCCTTAGCACTTAGACCAAATATAATACAAAATGTTTTGTTTGGCCTGATGTTTTTTTGCTTGACTTAACCTGACATGACAATCATTGTTGTGACATTAGTAATCTGAGTTCCACCTGGGGTGACCTCCAAAATGGAAATGGAACCCCATACCAGGACCGACTCTCCTTCCTTATAGTTAAGTTAGCAACTATGGTTTTGGGAAACCAGACTAACTGCTGCAATCTATGCTGACTCTGCTGCTGCTGCCTGGCTAAGATCTGCTGCAGTGCTCACCTCTTTCAAAGACACCACTCCAACCAGCCGGCCAGTACTGGTCACATAAGCATGGTCCAGTCCCAGCAGTGAGAAAATAGTGTGCGTCTGCCAGGACAAACACAGCACATGCGCTACAGCTTTACAACACTCGGAATAGAATTCATTTGTGCTTTGGTTTTAGACGTATTTTGTCTTGCAGTGTCACTGTCATCATTTAGCACATGACCAAAATAAATCTGAAAATTGAAAAGGGTCATGGAATGGAAAACCATATTTACCTTTATTTGTTGAATTAATAGAGGTTGTGCTTGGCCACAGAGCTGTCATGAACACGAAATGTGGTTGTGCCTGTCTTTACATGTAAATCTTGAACTTAGAAATATCCACTAAAAATTGGCATATTAGGACAAAGCCTGGCTGTAATGTCATATTTGGGAAATCAACTATAGTTTAACTGTTTAACTGTTGCCAAAGAGGGTGCTACTTAGCCAAAATGTCAAAAATCTCAATCCCCAGCCTAAATATAATATTGCAATTAGGCTTTGTAAAACTGCATTTGAGCTAATGTTTGGTAAATACATTCTATTTAACATCAGAGAACAAGGTACAACACTCCATTCATCTATTTTATGACCTCTTTAAGATTTTTTCACTGACAAACATTGCCTAGGTGGAGACACTGTGCTGACTGAAAAATACATCTATGCCATGGATGAGCTGAATTGTCTTTGTGCTAAAGTAGGAGAATCACTGGACCATTTGGAAACTACTGAAGTGTGTGGAGAGTGAAGGTGAATCGCAGTGGCACTGTTGGGTGGGGGTGGTCATATGGTTAGGGAACTAGGCTTCCAAACAGGAAAACAGGAAGTTGTGTGGGGTTAACTGCAAAGCACTTAACTGAGTGAAACACATTATGCCACCTACATAGAAAAATTACCTGGAATTATCCAAATTACTGTATTCACGGTCCTTACATTGTTCTGTTAGGTCAGTAAGAATTATATGTTTTTGACAGGATTTTTCCATGTGGGTATTGTTCATTTATACAAATGACAAATAAAGTACAGAGATGTCCAGTGCTCAGGTGTGTCCAAACCTTATGTAAAGAGGTGCGTTCCACCAGCTGGAAAGGGGCAGGGTCTATTTTGCAGTTCTTGAAGTCTACAGATTCATCCAGCTGTCTTTCCTCCCACTCAGCAATCTGACCAATGGCAAATGTGTACAGCACGTCAATCACATCTTTGCCAGTGAGGGACTGAATCTGATAAATTGATTGATAGACATGTGGAGTGTGGAGAGAGTGTGTGTGGACAAGACGTACCTCTGCTGTAGTCATGTCATCCTCCACATCGGGAGCCTGTTGAGCATAGAACAGTGTTAATAACAGATCCACCCTGGTTAACGCTCTGTCTTCACACACACACACACACACACACACACACACACACACACACACACACACACACACACACACAAAATCATCTACTCATTCGATCTTCTACTACAACTGACTAATATTAATCCGTTGGACAAAAAAGCAAACAAAAAAAATTGCTCTATCAGAGAAAGTTGACAAAACTTATCACATTATCAACGCAACCATGGAAGGAGTACACATGCAATCTAAAAAGCTGCTTTTCCTGAGGATCGTCTTGTATGTAAAATCCATCCTGTTACATCCTGAAAGCGGTCATAGAGCAGGCTATTGAATTTGCAAAGTTTTTAGACAAACCTTGTGCTTTCAAATGTTGTTTGGATGTATTTTTAGTAAAATAATCTACAAAATTCTCTTGAATCAGCACAAATGACACCTTTCTACAATTTAGCTAATTCATTAAAGGGGACATAGAATGGATGAATGGAGTATTACACCTTGTTCTCTGATGTTGAAATACATTCAAAATATATTCAAATTGAATTGAATTGAATTTCAAAAAATTAAAATAAGTGTAATTTTACAAACCCAATTAAAACCTTATCTTTAGGCTGGGTATTAAAATGGTCCTTTTGGCTAAATGGCAACCACAATTGAATTATGATTACTCTGTGCTATTTGACATCACATGTAGCTTTTGCTCTAATTCACTGATGTTTTAGTGGCTATAAGTTCAAGATTTTCATATAAAGGAGGGCACAATCATGTCTCATGTTCATGACAGCTCTTTGGCCATACACAACCTTTGCTAATTCATCTAAGCCGAGGCAAAAAATGGTTTTCCATTCTAGGTCTCCTAGGGCTACAGTACAAATTTATCCAAATTTTTCAAATTATTTTTCCTGTAATAATTTCCAGCATTTCCAACAGACATTCACATTAACAGTGCTTTTCAAGTCATTCAAGAGAATAGGCCGTAGGAGTAAGCTACAGAAGAACAGCAGCAACCATCACTGCATGTTTGCCAGTTGGAAACAGTACAGTTAAGCTTGGCCAAGAATTCCAAGTGCATCTGTTTCAGCATGCTGCTTCAACAATGCAAACCACAGCAAGGAGGACACAGCAGAAAAAGATCAGAAGATCAGAAGATCACAAATTCACACATCTCTCTCTCACACAGCAATGACAACAATAATAATGAACGGCAGGGGAAAAAGGAAAAGAAAAAAGGTTGAAAATTCCCTGTGGTTGAACCCGCTAAACTGGAGTGCATGTTAGCCTTGCTGGCACTGAGGCTACGGCACCTCTGGGGCAGACTGGTGACTGGGGGCAGAGGATTACCGGAGGGCTCAGAGCGGTGATCTTACCGCCAAGGGGGTCCTGACACGCCTGGGTCTCCTGCTCTTTCGAGCCACAGCCCGAGCTTTGCTCTTCCGGGAAAACAGACAGAGGGAGTAGCACAGAGGGTTAACACAATGGCCTAGCTCGCTCACTACGGACCATCTAGCTGGCTGTGGTCAGAGCGATTAGGGTTAGAGTGATGCTTGTTGGCAGAGGTGGAAAGTGGTCTAGTGTGCCATGAATCAGCTCCACACACTGGCACTGGGCCGGAGAGCTGATTGGTTCTCCCCTCTGACTCAGAGAGGTGTGCTGATTTGACATTAAATATTAACAGTCTTTTTTTCCCCCTTGCTCTAATCAGAGTTTGGGATTTCCACCTCTGCTCGCTGCCTTGTCATGGACTACAGCTCCCTCGCTTAAGTGAGGGCTCTAGACATCCATCATGCACACACAATAACAGAACACTCTATGGTACTTATTGATGAGGACTTAAAACCCAATGTACTGCAGTGATGGAATAATACTGTGTGCATAGAATAAAAAAAACACATATAATTTTTTGCACTGTTGATTGTTTTTTATGGTGAAATTGCCTGCTGATGGCCTTCAAGCACAGACTGGTTGTCCTGTCATATGTAAATGCAAGGTTAAGGTTAGTTGGAGAGCTGTCTTAGTGAGACGTCAGTCAGAATGACTGAAGTCAGAAGTAAGTGAAGGGACTAGATGGGAGAGTAGACTACATATAAAGAAAGGGGGGAATCTCACCTCTACTAGTTCCTGCTCTGGGTCCTCACAGGAGAGCGTTTGGGAGCCTGCAGATGGAATGCACAGTGATGCACAAGTCAGAGGCATCATCAAGTGCAAATTTGCAAGTCCCAAATCACTCAATGTTTGTTTGAGCACATACTGTTGGGTGTCTCAGTGTTGCCGACAGTGGCCACTGTCTTGAGCGCGGACTTGAGAGGGATCTGTGAGTTGGAGACGGTTGGACTGTAGGACGATTCCTCAGTGGAGATCTGTAAAGGGGAAGAAAAAGGGCTTCAACAGAGATGATCTGAACCACTGCCTCGTGTCATTCCAGCACGACTAGGTCAGACTTGAACCTGTCAATGCTCCAGAGGTGTTTTTTTATGATGGTGATTTTCCTGTAAAACAACAAAGGACTTGACATAGCACCGCCTGGAAGTGATGTTTTACAGCTCCAGGTGATGCTCACCAGGAATCGGACCCCACGGCTCCCCTTAGGTGGGGTGTCTTGGCCTATCAATGGGGGGAGGTGGGCGCCATTGTCCAGAGCCCGCTCACGTAGGAACTCCAGCCGCCGTGTGCGACCCAGTTGCAGGGAGAGCAGGGACTGGAGCTGGGAGCGCTCAATTGAGCCCAGCAGGATCATGGACTCTGGGGAGGGAGGGAGGGAGAGAGGGGGAGAGAGAGAGAGAGAGAGAGAGAGGTAGAGAGAAGACGGAAGTTAAATTCCACTTGATATGTTGTTTTGAGCCCATTCAGAGCAATTTAGGATAAATGAACCTGTAGGGAATAGGGTGCACCCAACTCTGTACTTGGGTGTGTTTTACTTCATGGGACACAAGGTGTGCTGCTGTGCTTTTAGTGGTTATTGACTCATATATGTAGTGCATGCATGTGCATGCGTGTGTGTGTGTGTGTGTGTCTGTCTGTCTGTCTGTCCCACCTCGATATTCATACATGAGAGATTGCAATACATGCAATAAAAGCAAATGTTATGTTTGTATGTACAGTATGTGTGCATGTATGTGTTTGCAGGCATCAGAGGTAGAAAACATGTAATTAGTGCTCACCATTGGACTCCACCAGGGCCAGTGTTTTGAGCTGAGCTGTAGTCAGAGCCTCCTGGAGGTCCCGATAGGTGGAGGTTAGAGTGATGTGACGCACATCTCGCACCATGATGTCCTCTACTCTGATATTGTACTTCCTACAGCAGCACAGAGAGGAGAGGAAAGGAAAGGAGGGGTAGGAGAGGAGAAGAGAGACAAAAAGAGGGGGACAGAATAGGAGAGGAGAGAAACCAGCAGAGCAACAAAACATCAGGTAACTATGTAACAAATACTGATTAAGAAATGTTAATGGTATAAGGGCAATTCCATTTGTTTCAATGAATGACATCAATGGTGGGACAAACTGTAATTCCAATGTGATCTCCGACATCTACACATGGTACAACCTCAGTGTGCAGGTTTTAGGGATAGAAATTCATTAAGAGAAGAGATGAGTATATAAAAAACTGATGAAAAAAATGAAATGAAATGAAATTTGCAGTGGTTTTCTTGGCCACGTCTATCCATATTTTAAAGAGCCAGATCTCAGAAACCTAACAAGATTTCAAGCTGAAATTGTTGGATTCGAACAAAACATGGAGCAGTGGACTCCAAGAAATAAGAACGCTAAGATGACAAAAAATGAGAAGAGATTGAGGAGCATGGTGTCAGGCCCATTTCAACTGATATGGAATTGCCCATAACTGAATTGAAACATGGTAATAAGTGGATGGTACAAATTTGAAAACAGTACAAATGATATTACCACAACATGCAAATGCAAACAGTAGTCTTGGCAGTTTCATGTGGTATTTGTAGCAGACAGATGTGTTATGTAATAATTTCTATGAACCACAAACTCCTATTTGGAAGTGGAAACAGATGGTCTGTTGATTGTTTAGAATGCTTCACGTAAAACCAAAGCACATATACACATAAACAGATGCAGAAAAATGGACATGTATCAGCCTAATTCTCCTGACAGGTTTCGCTTTCCAGAGGCCTAGTTGAGAAAGCAGTGCAGTATGGTGGGCATGTCCAGTTAACCTGAGCAACACAGAGGGGACGCAGAGAGAGAGAGAGGATGAGAAAAAGAGAATAGAGGGGAGAGAGGGAGACTACGGAAAAAAAACGAAAGAAAGCAATTCACCGATGAAAGAAGAGTGATGGAGAGAGGACACAAATCCAAAAACAGCTTGCCTGACAGGCAAATGTGCAGGAGAGCGTGACACAGACAGGTGGACAGACAGACTGGCAGGCAGGGAGACAGATAAGTAGAGAGACTCACTCCTGCCCCCAACCAAGCTCAGGGAGGTAGGGCAGCTTCTGGATGCGGATGATGGAGTCGTAGAGCGAGGGTTGCAGGCTCTGGGCCACAGCGTTGGCAAGGATCACGGCGATCATCACGGGCAGGATGTGGGAAATCTGGCCAGTCAGCTCAAACACGATCACCGCCGTCGACACGGTGTGTGTGACGGCCCCTGAAAGAGCAGCCGCACCTGAGGTGGACAGGCACAAACACAAGCACACACGCACGCACGCACGCACACACACTCACACGCACACACACACACACACACACACATACATTTAAAAGCAGATGCATTTACAAGACTTGTGACACTCCCATCAGTGTAAACCCACACACAAAACACACTCATACATAAAGATAGTGACACATAAAACACAGACACACAACAAACTCTCTCAGCCACAAATGCACACAACCAAACACACAACCAAACAAACAAAAAAACACATGCACACACACACACACACACCCGGTCACATTTCCACAGCCCCGAGCCAGTGTCAGCAAGCCATTTGATTTGTCATTGTGCTGGCCCGGCTCCTTCCTGCTCCAGTGCCCAGCGTGCGGAGAGCAGCGGCATCCATTTCCACTGACTAGATTTAATTTGTCTGGCCGTCAGTGTTGGTTGATGAAATATGCATGACTCCTGCACACCGGTCCCTGCAGGCTCCATTATTTGGGCGAGTCAGAATGGAGCCACAATGACCACGGTGGTTACATTTGATAGCTTTTTTTCCTCTTCTTTTCTCTCTCTCTTTCTCTCTCTCTCTATCTCTCTCTCTCTCACACACACAAACACACACTCACACACACACACACCACACACACACACACACACACACACACACACACACACACACGAGCGAGGTTGTGGAAATTGGACACAAATCAGGATGCCATAGAGGATACTGACCTACCACTGCATAGCCTCCAGGTACAATGGGATACACTGTGCCGTCGGCGTTTATGCCGTCGGGAAAGACGGCTGCCATGCTCTCTCCGACAAGGCGTCCGAATGCAGCGCCTACACGCACACACATGTACCAAAAGACACACACACACACACACATACACACAAACACTCACTGTTACTGACTAAAATAAAACCCCAAGGCCCACTGTTTACTTACAAGCCAAATGTGCAGATATTTCACTTCAGCAAACAACCTGCCAGTAATACTCACATGAAGTGTTTTTGGATCACGCATGTGTTCCTTGACCAACATAGCTGGAGGAGTTTTGCAATGTTATACACCAGAGGGTTTGCTTTGTCAGTCAAACATTGATGGAGGTGAGATATGGAGGAACAGAATATGGCAAAGATAAAGAACACAAGTTAGACACAAACCAGGACATGAAGTGAAGTGGGATACAATCGAAACAAAGGCGATGTGCAGTTCACCTGCCAAAAAGACCCTGTGTGTAGGCATAGCCATGGTAGTGTCCATACTGAACAACGAAAAAATACAACCAAACCACAACACCTGCAGCATCTATGTAAAATGGGCATGCTTTTTTGCTTGTGAGGGTCAATGTGGGATGCAGTTGAATACTGATCTCTCAGACATGGAGTGCCACATTCACACGGTTCCGTGACTAAGATCAGCAGCATTTACCTATGAGGAAGACTGGCATGAAAGCGCCACAGGGAACTGGCATAGTGGTTGCCACAGCAGACATCCAAAACTGTGAAAAAAGAAACAGAAACAAACACAGTCTCAGTCTTATCAAAATAGGATACATGACAGGCACTATGACACACTCCACACTTACAGAGGCACAGTTGAATACACATCAGAACAAGCATCTACACTTGTGATACAAACCCTGAAAAAAATTGGCCAATCGACCAGACCTTCATTCATATCTCCTAGAAACACAGAGAGAGAGAGAGAGGGAGAGAAGCTGGTAGCCATACTTTCATGATGACGAAGAGGAGGAGTGTGATGAAGACGTTGAGCTGTGGGTGTTTCCAGGCCTCGGGCTGGAAGTCAAATTCCTCTGCTACTCCTTGCTTATACCATGTGCGGTTGTCAAAGAGTGCCACCAGGGACTCGTGCTGAGTTAACTGGGGAACATCGAGTTAAATAGACGACTGAGTAACAAGTCTAATTCAGTCCCGCAAGCACTATGTGTGTAAATATATTCAGGACTTGTGCTTTGGGGGGGGAGTACGCAAACTTAGGTGTTACAACTCCACTGTTGGAGCATATCTACCACTACTTCAGACACCACTGGAATACTCTCCAGAGAGAAAAGCAAGCTAGCCATCTGGAGGTGGGTCATAAAGATTAGCAAACCTGGCCAGCCATGAACTGCCCGAATCCTGGAGGGAAGGTGAGCGTAGACACCAGGAGGGTGACCAGAGCAGGGTAAACCAGCCGCCTATGTATAAACGAGAGAGAGAGAGAGGAAGATAAAGAGGGAGAGGGAGAAAGGAAAGAGAAATCATGGGTCAGCAGCGCTATAGAACAGGTTAAAAAACCTTCAAAAGTTTCCCTCCATTCCTATCCACACTGACACACACTGAAGGTCACAATAATCCCTCGATTGGCATGCAGTCTTGTCTGGTGCCTGGTGTTTCATACTGTGTACACATGCCACGGGCTAGAGTGAGCACACTGGACAGCTTTGCATTCCTCTCGAGGATGAGTGTGGGTTTCCAGGCAGCTGCAATAATGTCTCTCTCCTTAGGTTTCACCATTTTAATGATTCTTTCTATCATTATGACCTTAGGACTGCCAAATAATGCAACCTCAGCACACAGGTGTGCGTCAAAGATCTATTTATGCACCCAGGTTAGTTCAATGCTCCTTTGCCTGCTTTGAAAAAATGACACTGGTCCTGGATCTCTGAAAAGTGCATGAACATATTGTGCCGCATTTGCATCAAAATTAATTTAAATTTGTGTTGTGTGTTGTGAAAGATGCAAGACTTGGACAGCTGACTAAGACCTTCAACCCTCCAGAGTCATCCGTCAGGACCTTTATATCCCTTAAAGCACTTACTTCTTCAGTAAGAACTTGTTGATGGTTTTCTGCTTCCTCATGGATTCAACAATTATTCTGTTCAGGTAAACAAACAGGGCCCCGCCAAAGCCACTGGCAATCCTGAGGAAAGAGGAAAAATCTGTCAACATCAACAGCATTCCTCCTCCAACTGACAATGACTGAGTCTAAAAACTAATGTTTACTAATCACTGCATAGATGAAATGACCACTTCCTGTAACTTAGTACAGTTAGTACCATTTTAGTAAGTTTAATGCAAAATGTCTGTCAAAGTGCTGATGTTGACAAGTTTCTGATTCTATGGACACATCTGGCATACATCTCCCATTCTCCATCCTGTTCCACTCACTAACTGGTCTTCTGAGTGCTGGAGGCGTCTCTGCGACACAGAGAGTATGTGTCTGACCTCTCAGATCACCATCACTGCCTAAGAAAGGCCAGTACTCTGCTCAAAAGCATGCCCTGTGCCTGCATAAATCAGCACTAAGAGCTTTCCCACCACTCTCCGTGGACCAGACACACCTTCGGCAGTGTGACCAGACAGACCTCACTGGCCGACTTCGCAATACAATTCATGAGACTCAAAACAGGCACCAGAATATTTCTAGAGCAGTACCCTTGACGAAAGGGGAAAACAGAAAATATCACACACAAGATCCGTTGCACAATAAATGCAATGCATATATATATAAATATATAAAACTGTGTGTGTGTGTGTGTGTGTGTGTGCAAAGCCAAGCTAAATTAACATTAAAATTAATATTAAAGTTGTCACTTCAGATTTGCAAGTTTAGAGCAATGAAATCTATAAATCCCTGTGGGTAAATACTAAGAGCCAGAAAATGACCAGGGGACACATGAGAGTTGTTGACAGAGGTGCTTACCCCTCGTCAGTGAGTAGGGCTTTAAGGCTCAGTGAGTGTGATGTCTTAGATGTACTGTGCTGTGTTATTGATTGGGGGCTACTACACAGGACATACCCAAGGACAGCGAATGCTGGAAGCTCTTGCAGGTCAAAAGGGAAGTCGAGGCGGAAACGGGTTTTAAAAAGAGCAGTGATTGTCTCTGAGGAGAGAAGAGAAATAGAGAGACAGAAAGAGCGAGAGAGGAAGAGCAGAAAGAAGGGGGAGATAAAAAGAGAGAGAGAGTGAGGGGTGGGGGGGGGGTGATGGTGGTGATCTACAAATGATGACCCACTTTTGATACTGTTCCACATGACTGCCGCCGGCCTCACCCTCATCCTGGTTCCACACCGCCAGCACTCGAAAGATGAAGGCACTGAATGTGGCGGCGAAGAAGCCTCTCCAGTAATTCCTCACCGCAAAGAAGGTGGATGTCACCTCGATGCTGAAGAGCACACCTAGGAAACATCCAGGAAACACTCACTAATGCTACACCAAAATTAAGCACAACTCATAACATATGTTGTGTATAGTTCATAATGATGACGTCATTTTCTTGTGTATAGCTAAGAAAGAAAGAAATAAAGACAATAAACAATTTGTTCTTTAATCTAAAATGGCCCATTTAAATTTGTCAGTACCTTTAAGCTATTTCTCAATGCAGTAATGCACGAGCCATTGTGTGAGTAACCCACCTACGTCACCTGATACAAAAAAGTCACAAGCTATTGCCCCATTGTTAACCAGTTGTGTTCCTGACAAGGCACTAAGTCAGATGACATAGTGGAGGAAGGGCATAGCCACACATCTGTCAATGAGCTAACCCAGTCCCAAAGCTCTCCTCTCGCACGATTCTAGTCTGGTGTTGACAATTGAGTCTTTGTGTGTGACCAACCTTTTTAGGTACAACACTGGCTTGAGGTTTGGGTACTTGTAGACTGTTGAGCTGGTGAGCTGTGCTTTTAGGAGTGAGTCTGTTGCCAGTGTAGTTAATGATCATGGTAGGAACTTGCTGAGAAACTGCTCTGAGCACAGCTAAGTAAACAGACCTGTTACATTATTTCCAGGTGCACAAACCCAAGTGACCCAGGTTAAACTTCCAAAGTTCACAGTGTTGTTCAGCAAACAGCACATCCTAGGCTTGCTGAATGCAATGAGGCTATAAATGGTGTAAATCAAGTGAAGTAACAGAGGTTCCGGCGACAGTGCGTCACTACTGTGCTGTGCTCTCACCTCCAATTGGAGCAGCAAAACAGCAGCCCACCCCGACAGCACAGGCTGCAGACAGCATCTCTGTGTTCCTCAGCTCGTTCTGGAAAACAACAGAAGCTAATGCTCACTGACACACAAACACTCACATCCACACACACACACACACACACACACACAAACACTTTCTGCTCACATTCTCTCTATCACCCACATTCATACACAAATATGCCCATCCACACACACACAATCACAAACACAATCACAAACACACTTTTCATCCACATTCACCCAATCCTATCTGTTGCACTCCAACATGCATTCCAACCTCTCTCTCTCTGTCACACACACACACACACACACACACACATACACACACACATTCACAAAAGCCAACACTCACATTTAACATGATAATTACCAAACAAGCTTACAAAGGGGAAGGGGGGGCAAACCCAAGAAAAGTTAAAGGGACAGGACAAGCTGTCAGAATGAGTGTGTTTCACATGAGACATGACAGAGATATGGGATGGGACAATGATGTGAACTGACTTCTAAGGTGAGTTATCTAATGCCGTGTGGGGAGGGGGGGGGTGCAATCACTCACTACGTCACCAGGTCAACACAGAAAATAGAATACATTTGGGGGGGGGAATGGGGGCAGGGAGAAAAAAGAAAATGACAAAGGGGGCGGGCGGGGGGGGGGGGGGGGTCATATTCATTGCAAATGAATACATGTACTTCTAAAGGACATGTTGAATTTTCAGCCCATGGACCAGTCACTCCCCTCATACGCACTCTTACCTTAGTTCCCACAAAGGGCTCTTCCTTCAGCAGTAAGTAGAAATAAACAGGGATAGAAGTGAACACCTGCAGGTGGTGGTCTCTTTGTCACACTAGGCTGACCCTGGCTCTTTGCCTTGGGCTACTCCCTCCGCAAACCATTTGGAGAGGAAACGGTCCTGGCTTTGCGTCCATTCAAA
The DNA here is from genome assembly GCA_015244755.2 of Tenualosa ilisha. Taxonomy (NCBI): domain Eukaryota; kingdom Metazoa; phylum Chordata; class Actinopteri; order Clupeiformes; family Clupeidae; genus Tenualosa; species Tenualosa ilisha. Next base: position 6,643,521 of record PYXC01000541.1, on the reverse strand, counting down.
AATGTCAACAGCCCTGTCTTCTAGTGATGTGTACACAACATCAAACTCTAGGTTCAACATCGAGTGGTAATAAAGCACATGACATTCAAATGGTTCGGTGCAGTGCAGTGATTGCTTTCCCAAATCATCATCTGAGGATGTTTGTGGCTCCTTGATGCCTGATGACTTCATAACTGGCTCAGACTTTATAAATAACTTTCTGCCATTAAAGTAATCCAAGTAATTAAACATGTATACGGACAGACAGTATGTGAGAGATTCAAAAGTTGTTGACAATGTAGGACTACATTATGTGAGCTGAGGTGGATATATTCCATTGACACACTAATACACAATATGCTCTCCAGCAAGAGGGGTTAAAATACATACTGTAGTGTGCTGATGTGAAACTCTTGATATAAATGACAGAATGATGAAAATGAAGCAAGACACTGACACAATTGGAATTAAATATGTAGGCTACATGCTGTCACCTGCCCTTGATATACCTGGCCGGGGAGAGATCAGACAAGCTTTGACAAATTTCAAGAATTGTCTTTGAATTTGCATATTGGCAAACTTGCTTTACAAACATGACAGATTGATAGATTCAATTTTCCACAACACAGCAAGCTTAAGCTGTGCACAGTCCATCTATATCAGCTTGCATAATATGTACACTGTCATTATTTTAGCAGCTGGCACACCTGTGGAAGGAGGTCCTGTTGTCTAATCGCCATACATCTTTTACCACTAGGCTACATTCACACAAGATTGTCCGGTTTCCCTTAATAAAAGGGAAAAATCTCAGGGCCAAAATCAGCATATGTAAACTCAAAGTACTATACTTCCATCAAACTCTCGGCTTTTGAAATTGTGCAGCGGCCAAGACTGCAAGACTACCAAGAAGACCGTTTGACAAGACAATTGTGCAGCTACCAAGAATGCAACATACAGGCCAAAGGGGCTATCTAGAAACTTGCCCTGATTGGCCCGCTACTTAACAATGGCTGACAGAATCTCATGTTCATTCCTTTGCTGGATCCACTGTGATGGTGGAGGGATCGGCGAGGCTGGGATGGTGCAGGTGAGACATGTGAGAAGTGTGTGGGTGTCAAGGAGATGAGGTCAGCATGGAGAGAGAGAGAGAGACATAGAGAAAGAGAGAGAGACATAGAGACAGAGAGGCACTGGGATGTGAGAGGTTGTTAGGGGTGTGGGTCAGCGAGTCCAGGGAAACTGGTGATGGGTGTTGGTTGTTGGGTACTGGGAAGGGTGGTGGTGGTGAGGGGGTTGTAAGTTAGGAGGTGTTGAGATAATGCTGGGGTTTGCTCTCTTAAATGCAGTGTCCATATGAAAGTGTCTCTTACCATATAGATTCCACCAAACAAAGCCATGAACTTGCTCAGGAGAGCTGCACACAGGCTGGCAACATGAACAAATGGTCCCTTTGAAAGGGGAGGAGAGAGAGGACAAAGGATAGAGAAGAGACATGGAGAGAGAAGGGAGAGAGACATAGAGAGAGAAGGGAGAGGGACATAGAGAGAGAAGGGAGAGAGATGACTTGCAAGAGTGATCATTACAAGTGGACAGTACAATCTTCACAATGCCCCTCCCCCCCCGGGCATTGTTTTATTCATCTGTGTGACCCATGTGGAAAGGCTGCAGGTGAGTTTCTCTCGTTTGATTCAAGGAACTCTAAGGCTGAAGAGATGCCAAAAAGATACACATTTCTGTTCTGGGGCTCAGTGCATCACACCTTGACAGAACAGAGAAATTCTGCTTATGTAGGCCTTGTGTGCTTAGAATTAAATGCCTATACAACTGCGATGTACGAATTCATTCAACAAGCAATGAACATGTCTTCTTTGAACAAAGATACTGTGTTGACACCCTTCATCCAAGTATTGCTTACAAATCTGAATGCACCTTTGTATGTTAAGTAATAACGTTTATGGCCACAAAAGGTGTTTCTCAAAGTCAAATGCTCTCTCTCACCTCCTTCCCCAGGGGCATACCACTGCCTAGAGCACAGGTGAGACCGATGACTTTGGCCACAAAGGTTTTAAAAGTCAAGTATTCCTTCAGCACCACTCCTCTTAGAATAGTCTTCATCTCTGGGATCCCAGAACCTAGGGGTGCCAGGAGAACAACAAGGAGAGCATGAAACCTGTTCAACCTGTTTGTGTGTGTGTGTGTGTGTGAGTGTGTGTGTGTGTGTGTGTGTGTGTGTGCAAATTAAAATCACAAATAACTGCGGACACATAGTAGTTCTAGAGAATTTGGGCAAGAGATGAAGGAAGAGAGAGACAGACGGCAGGCAGAGAGACAAAAAGAGGGAGTATTAAAGGCAGACAGAGAGAGGGAGAGTTAAAGACAGACAGACTGACTGACTGCTGAGGAGAGATAAGAAGAGCGTCACAAGAGCAGGTCAAAACCAAGTCGGTGTTTGCACCACTCCCTCACCCACTGCCTGCGGGGCCAGGATCTGCGTGAAGCCTGCTGAGAAGGTGATGAGAACCACAGGGTACGTTACCCAGGCCAGGTACTGCAGCAGCATGTTGCTGTCCAGTCCCCCGTACATCCACTTTTGGGCTGCAGGAGACAAAGCAGAGACTCCAGAAGCACCAGCAACAGGGCTCAGATCTACTTTACTGCACTGCATTGCACTGCACTACCTCACATCATTGGCCTACCAACAATTCGGCATTGCTGTTCTGAGGAGGGTGTGTCTGTGGAGGGTTGTAAGTGTGTGTGTGTGTGTGTGTGTGTGGGTGCAGATGTTGGCTTGATCAAGGGTCTTTGTGTCTCTTGTAAGGTCTTCCTGCTGAAGATTACGTGGGCAAGCTGGCAGACAGGTAGCCTAGTTCAGCTTGGACCTGGCCTGGCCCCCCTCTGCCCCCAACCCCACCCCCAACTCCACCCCCAACCCCATCCCCCTTTCTGCCGTCCTCTGGGCTCACCTTGTTGGCAGAAGGCGATGGTGTAGTCCATGGCCCAGCTCACCAGCGCCATCAGTAGGCCGAGCAGGATGAGGAAGATCCAGTCCTCCCCCACCCGTGAGATCAGGAACTTCCTGCAGCGCGTGGCGCAGTCTGCAAGAGACATACGGACGGCCCAAGGTCAAAGACAGCCCCCGCTCCCCTTCCTTTCCCTTCCTTCCCATCTCTCCCGCCTCCCACTCTTCTCTCAAGCCAAACCCGCACATTTCACAGTTCAGATGATTTTAGTGGCCGCCATGGCTTACGCCAGCCCACGCTGCCACCTGCAGCTCCTCTGACAGTGAGACGGAGAACAGCAGTGAGGGAGATGAAGTAAGGGGTGAGAATGAGAAAAAAAGAAAGAGAGAGAGAAAGAAAAAGAAAGCAGCACACACAGAGAATGAGTCTGCGAATGAAGCTGTGTATTTGCATGTGAGTGAGAGAGAGAGAGAGACAGACAGAAAAGATAGAGCGGGGAAACATACAGAGAAAACATGACAAATTATACTCCACTGCCTCTGGGACCAGCCACCTTAACACTGTCACTGACAACAACAACAGAATCACCGAATGTTAGGAATGATGAAACAACTGTTGTTGAATGTTGAAATTAAGGATGATGGTGAACCAAGAAATGAAAGTAGTAAATAGTGTGTGATTGAAGAAATGATTTATAGAGGGGGTAAGGTAACCATCTGCACGAAGTTTTCACAAGATGAGCGACTAATGAAATATGAAGCAGAGGTGGACAACAGTGAAGGAAGGGTGTGAGGGTGGGGGTTGTCAGCATGGCCTCTGCCTGACAAGCCCTCAGGCTGCTGGGTATGCCAGCCTGACCACAGCAGGAGGCGACAGATGTCTCCAGACCAAAATAAACTGAAGATGCTGCGACTGCTGCCGCCGTCACCGCTGCCGCAACCAAGAGGCACTCGCTCCCTTTCACAGGGAGCGGCTAAAGGAGCTCGGCCCTTGCTCTCCAGACGCCGAAGGATTGAGATCTGACATGCTGTTATCTGTGTCAGTGTCCACACTCTGCGCCATTACAGGGACACAGAGAGGGAGAGAGAGAGTTAGAAAGAGAGTGATACTCTCATCAAGGGCCCTGCTTTTATTCTTATTCTGGTGGGAGAGATATTTGAGGAACATATTTTGCACCTCACTAGCCCTACCAAGAGAATGATTCTTTAAATGTGTGTGTGTGTGTGTGTGTGTGTGTGCATGTGTGTGTGTGTGAGAGAGAGAGAGAAAGAGAGAGACAGGCCTCTCAGTACAACAGGCACTTATCTGCTTCATGGAGAGACAACAGCAGCACTGAGCAAGCCTACTCAGCAGCAGCGCTTAAGAGAATAACACGTCACTAAGCAAGGGCTCTGTCAGCGCGGGCGTGGGGGGGGTGGGGTGGGGGGGATTTTTAATGACACTGATAAGCACACACCATGGTGTCACCCCAGGCGTCACACCTCCTCCTTCACAAAGTTACAGAAGGGAAAGCCGTGTACATCCACCTCAAGCTTACACCCAGACACACACACACACACACACACACACACCTTCCCTCTACACCCTGAGAATTAAATATACACTAAAGGTGTCATCTTAGGTGTGAAGGTGTTACCCTCCTCTGTGTAAAGTTAGACATGGAAGGAGGAGAGGAGGAGAGGGGGAGAGGAGGAGAGGGGGGAGAGGGTGGGTGCGGTGAGCCTCAGTGCCTGACACCCCTATGTGAGACTGCATGCATAATGTAGCAACTTACAACTAACAAGGCGTGCGTACACACACACACACACACACACCACACACACACACACACACACACACACATAGACGTGTGCGGCAGCATGGAAATCTATTTATAAGTAGGCCTGGCTGTCCATGTGAGGAGAGGGAGAGCTTGTGTGGGAGGCGTGAGGAGGAATTTGTCTTGACATGACAGCTACTGTCAGGCTCCTCCTGCCAGGTCTTGAGACACCCATTGCTGCCGGGGCACTGTGTGTGCTAGGATCGGCCAGCTTGGTGGTCCGAGTGGAGCCACTAGACTGAGCCACGGTTGTGAACCCACAGCAGACCGCCTCACCCTCCATGTCACTCAAGATACCATCATTATTAATGATGGTAGAGGCAGGTACCGAGGCCTTGGCTTATTAAGTTAGCTGGGAGAGATCAATGGCATGCTGTTGATGGCATAGCCTGTCACAAGCCTTTCTGCCCTGCAAGCGCGTGTGTGTGTGTGTGTGTTTGTGTATGTGTGTATGTGTGGGTATGTTTGTGTGTGTGGTGGTAAGAGGTTGTGCTTGAGTATGTTTGGTTTCTTCAGAGGATAATTGCCTGAAGGTAAACAGAAGGTAAAAGAAAGAAAGAGGTGCTTTTCAGGAGGCAATGAAGGCTGGGATATACGTTTCTCCCCTCTGCTAACAGGATTTGCAGACACTGTCACAGCAGTGAAGAGGATCGTTAGAGGGGGTTTAGTGTGACTCCCCTGAAATGCAACCAAGAGTGAACCTGCTGAGAGGCAGAGGTGCTCAGCTCTCTGCTACTGGTCAGGCAAAGACATCAACCAGCAGCAGCCCAACTGGCCATGAAACAAAAGACAGCAGAGGCCTTGTCTGGATTTTGAGTTGACACGTGCATGAACATACACACACACAACATTTACATTTATGCATTTAGCAGACGCTTTTATCCAAAATGACTTACATTTGTCAACTATCAGTTACGTCAGGGTCAGTCTCCCTCAGAGCAACTTAGGGCTTAGAGCTAAGTGCCTTGCTCAAGTGCACAATGGTGGCAGATAGGATTTGAACCCAGAATTTCCCAGGCTACTTGCATGCTAGTCAGGATCCTTAACCACTGTGCCACCACCACCCCCACAGAGAGAGAGAGAGAGAGAGAGAGAGAGAGAGAGAGAGAGAGAGAGAGAGAGAGAGAGAGAGAGAGAGAGGAGAGAGAGAGAGAGAGAGAGAGAGAGAGAGAGAGAGAGAGAGAGAGAGAGAGAGAGAGAGAGAGAGAGAGAGAGAGAGAGAGAGAGAGAGAGTGAGAGTGTGAGTATCTAAGAGACACATTATCATTCATATCACTCATACTCACATGCCCTCAATTTTCTTTAACTTATTCTTAAAGGAGAAATCCAGTGTGAATCAATCCATAGTCCTGTTGATCGAATGGTCAGCTAATACTAACTTACTAACTGAATGCGGCACAGAAACTGACTTTCAGTTTTCTCCTTTATGGTCTCACTCAAAAGATTTCAACTCACCCTGTAATATTTTACAACTGCAGATGAAAATGAATTGATGGAAACAATCATTTTGCACAAGTAATTCACTACTCAAAGTTCTGAGTGCCTCTGAGAGTGTGGAGATTAGGTTTTGCTGAAGAGCAAATACCAGATAAGTAAACATTGGTGAATCCCAGAATTTTCTTGAAAAGTGTAACTTGGGTTCAAGAACAAACTTCTTCGTAAGAACATGCGATGAATGAGGCCCTCTCATCCTGCAAAACAACCTCACCTTTCATCTACACAAAACATAGTGCACAATAAAACATTGCCTTTCTTCCACAAGCAGAAACATAAAGTTCACTGTAGTTATGCAGTCTTACTGCATAAAGCTCATTCTGCATGCTGCTGTTAGACAAGTTACTACTACATAATAAGATAGTGGTTCATCATCTAAACATGAATGAACATGAAAAATGTTCTGTTCCCTCCATAAATCTGAATCACGTTCCTGCATGCAAGTTCTCATGAATCTTGACATTTATCCAACTTTCCAAAAACTGGATTTTCACATAACTTATCACAGAGGTTTTCCGCAGTCCTCTGAGATTAGCTTGCAAAAATGGCAGTGACTCATCTCCAACAACAGAGGGCGATAACAAGCAGCTCAGCCATTTGGTGTGCATGTCTGCGTGAGACGTGAAGCTGCACAGATGCCCAAAGTGCTGTCGGAAGCATGACCCAGAGAAAGAGAGATCCCAGACGCCCCTTTCATCCTTCCGGATGGACAGATATGGGAAAAAAAGGCTTTGTTCATCTTGGGAAAGAATGTGTCTGTACACTCACAGACACAGACACACACACACACACTCACACACACACACACACACACACACACACACACAGACGCACTATATCCATTTGGGAAAAAAAGTCATTTTTTCAGCAGATCTAGGATGAGCAGTCCCTGTGCGCTCCTCCTAAGATCATCTGTTGGGATTTCAGTGAAGAGAGAGGGCTGCTGTTAGTAGACTAGAGCCTCAGCATGTTCTCACACCAGGGAGCCATTTCATTAAGGTACCTGACGCCTGGTGTCTCAGAACACACGTAGCCCGCATTATCTAGTGCACACACAGCAATAGCTTCCTTCCATTCATCAACACAGGATCAATGGCATGTGCACAATAAAGCAGACCTTCCAACTGAATGGTAGGGATCACATCAATGCTGCCCTAGGCTGGCTATATGTATCTTTTACCAAATCCTCAGAAGTACATATCTTTCTTGTAAGAAAACAAATTAGTTTAGTGCAGTTTAAACAAAAGCCATATATTGAGTGCAGTCAAAGCAAATGACACAGAGAGCAAGCAGAACAATGACTCAAACACCACAAAAAAAAAAAAAACCTCTGGTTAATAATTTAGCATCCATGTTAAATTACTAATGGGAGCAAATCATTATCAATTCTATCAATCCAAGCGACTCAACAGCTACAGGTTGTGCATGCAACCTAAGCCAACCATTCTCCATTGTGGAGTCCATCCCATGCCAGATATGCTGTCATGACTCCTAAGAAACGGATGCGTAATTACATTTGAAATTACGGGCCAAATATCTGCTAATACTAAAAATGCACCTAAATGCACTGAAAAATGTTCTAGTCTCCAGATTAGTATTGCACAACCCATGCAAAAACAAATAAAAAATATAAATTATTCTCCTTCCCAAAATGATACAGTGCATTCCATCATTTTATTAACAGTAACTGACAGTGATAAGGACCTTCTTTAGTGCTTGATCAGACACTTCAAGCTGAAGATGAGAACCCAAATACACACCCACAAACAAACTGCAACAATGTAAACATGAAATAAGGAAGGTGATATACAGGAGTGTACTGAACAGATTCCTCTGGCCAGGCACCTTGTCACAGAGGAAGCTAAGAAGCATGAAGCATGGTAAATTAGCCCTTGTTCTAACCCTCATATTCTTTTTTAATCACAATTTTTGTGTCACAGGTTTTCAACCAATACAAGCCTTCACAACTCCAGTTAGTATATAATATGATCTTGTGAGGGTCAGTCCTCTGCGCTGCTCACCATGGCACTTAGTGCACGGGTCCTTGTCGTCCTCGAGTGGCTCGGGGGTCTGTCCACGCACGCTGGCTGAGCGGCGCAGGCCCGAGTCCTCCCGCAAGCGCGCAGCCTCCTCTTTCGCATAGGTGCCCAGCTCCTGGGTATACCTCCCATACATCTGAAGGAACAACACAAGAGGATGTCATGAATAAATCCCACAGCTAACACTGGACCGTTCTTTTCCGTGCTTAGCTTTAGAGTGAGTGGAGAGTGACTGGAATGACAAAACCACTTCTAAGTCACATGCTTACATGCTGTGATAATGGTGTCAGTGCCAATACGGGATTCCATCTACAACCGGGTTCCTTGAAACAGAACAATGACTCAAACACCTGAAAAAAATCAATCCTGCATCATGTCCAGTTAGTGAGATAACTGTGTAATTAAACTACCTTGTGAGTTAATAAAATTATAAATATGTGTGTGTATGTGTGCATAAATGTACACCTTGTTACACACACACCACCAAAATACTGACCATAATTCCAAACAACTACCGCCCATCAGGGCAGCGATATCAACTACAGAGGTTCATCTCCCAGCGATATGAACTACAGAGGTTCATCTCCCAGCGATATCAACTACAGAGGTTCATGCCCCAGCGATATTAACTACAGATGTTCATCTCCCAGGTGAAGGAAAGGAGAATCCATTTAATCATTCTGTAATAACAGCACTGCAGGTGCTGTTATGTTACTACTGATGTATAGCACCTGACAAATTTGCACATTAGCATACAGGATGGACAACAGACGCTGAGATGAACAAAGCAAACAATACAAGATTAAGGCCAGTCCGATAGCTAATCATAAGTGACAAAATTAGCATGGCAAGTGGATTTAGATTTTTGTGCTGATAAGGTTAATTAGTTGAAAGCGTGTTTCGGTGCCTGCCACTTTACTAGCTGTCATCATGAACACCTTAACAATGTATGTACCATATCCGACGGTCAGATACCCACAGTAAAGGAGGTAAGTAAACAAGATAATTTTTTTTTTGCTTTCTTTTTCTTCCATACGGGTTACTTCACATACTCCAGTATTTCTTTTACTGAATCACTGGATCAGCTTTCTTTGTCTATACCTATGCAATTCCCTCCCCAGCCTCTCCTTTCCTTCTGCCTGTCTCTCCTCTCGCCTCTGCACAGCAGCCTAAAGGCAGAGGCTCCCACACAGGCAGGTGCGTTCAGAGCTGTGGAGAGAAGACAGAGGGTAGAAGACAGCTCTCTGAAGGGCCACGGTGAATATTCTCTCTCTCTCTTGCTCTCTCTCTTATCTGTTTTCTAGGCTGCTCCCTCTGTCCTCCATCATCCATCATTTCTCCCACCCTGCGTCTCTTTGAACAATCTGTCTTCCTCTCCCTCTCACATTGCCTCCTTCTCCTTACGGTTTTTAGAAGTTATTAGATACTATAAAATTACCCATATACAATAAATACTTTGAAATAACATTTGTAAATATAATTCATGAAAATGACATAATGCACAATGCAAGATGAAAATAAACTCCATAGATTGGTGGTTATCTGGTTCTAGATTTCCATTTTTCTGAAATGTGTTCTTAGAGTTTGCAAATTCCAAGCTGACAAAATTTAGCTCTATCAATGTTTCTCTCCACATGTTTCTCCACTCTGCCTCCTCATCTCTCTCCCTATCCATCTCTTCTGTCTGTCTCTCTCTGTCACCTCTCCCCCACCCCCTCCTCTGTGTGGTAAACACCAGGGCCTCTAATCTGTGGCCCTGACACTGCTGCAGCACATTGAGATGAGCGTCACGATTCCGCCAGACTCCCTCTCTCCGCTCGCTTGAGCAGGTGCAGCTCGCAGCGAAAGCAAAGCAGCAGCCGGCAATACCGTGACTGATCGCCCGTCCCTTATCCTCACCGTCTGCCCCATCGTCCCTCGTCCTCTCTGTCTTCCCCGTTGCATGTATCTGCACCTCAACACCCCCCTCACCATCTCAGCAACTTACATCCTCCATTTCATACTTGCATTCAAATACACCCCGCCCCCATACACACACACACACACACACACACACACACACACACACACACACACACACACACACACACACACATATTTTCAGGGAGGCTCGCCACCAGCTCGCTGATGGCGGTTTCACTACCGGTCGAACTGTGCTGACAGCGATCATTTTAAAAAGCCTGGCAAGCCCCACAAATGGTCAGTGTAAAAAGCACCACATCTCTGAGCTGAGTCTATTTTTAGCCTCCTTGGCTCCACTGTTTTCATGCGTGGCCGATATCAATCATCCTACAATCGCATTTAGCAATCTGACCGCCAGGATTACAGCGTTTAGCATGAGTAGGCAACCACAGCAGGCTCTTTGATAATGCATCTTTAATTGCGTCAGACGAGGCTCAACTCCATCTTAACAAGCCTCTCTCTCTCTCTCATCCTCAGCTGGACATAAATCACCCTCGAAGATTTCATTTAAGAATTCTAATTAATAGGAATATAATACATGCTATTAAAAGGCTACTGTAGCATATGGGCTGATAATGAACGCCCTAATTGCACCAAGCTGTGCTTGCTCAAAGGGATCGAAAGTCAGTTTGGTTCCCCTTAATAGATCTATCACTGGCGGGCTTAAGGGATCGATAAAAACAAGTCTTTAAAAGTGCGGCCCCTTCAACGGCACTTGGCGCTGAAGCAGACCTTACTACCCTAACGAGCAGTGGAGAGGCTGAGAGCACTGCGACACATTAGGGAGGGAGGCAGGCTCGGGGCAGGCAGCAATTTCTCTGGCTCTCTCCCTCAGCTGGAAGACCTAGACGAGTAGCCAAGAAATTGTCCACCTCCTTGACAGAAGCACATCGGCCAGCACTGGGGCAGCAGTGGGGAGCCGTCAGGGACAGAGGTTGGTGGATACTGGGATGGGCTACTGGCCCCTGGGTGAGGGTAAAAGCTGGGCACATGTCCACCAAGAGACACTCTGTGCCTGTTCAGTTACATACGATCATTTAGCCAAAGAACAGAAAACAGGCACACACACTCACATATGCACGTGCACACACACAGAAACACACACGCGCACACACACACACACACACACACACACACACACACACACACACACACAAAAAATGCACTCATCACAGAGAGGAAGGGAGAGAGGGAGAGAGAGAGAGACAGACAGACAGACAGACAGAAAGAGAGAGATTAAAAAATGGTGCACCTAGAAAATTAGTCTCACAGACTGAAAGGGGACACCGAGACCTATGGCGTACCAGCCCTACAAACAGACACAGAGAGACAGCTAAAGAGAGACAGGCAGATTACACAGAAGGTGAGAGGAAGGTTGACTGCGTAGCAACAAGGGAATTGTGGGATATCAAAATGATGACAGAGACTGCAGCGGGTCAGTGCTGCAGGGTGTTTACTGACCATAAGTGTGCTAACACTTAGTGTATACCCACACAGCTGAGTTCATCTCAATCTGCACTGCTATGAGCTCATCAGGACAAGACACACAGTGAGAGGCAGACACAGAGAAAGAGAAGAAGAAGAAGAAGAAAGAAGAAGGAAGAGGATGAAAGAATTCCTGAAAAATTAGGACCAACTCTGGCTACTGGTTTTCCCTACCACCATATTTAGGAACACTAGGTCCAGTGAACAGGTCACAGCTGTTCATCAATGTGAACCATGACGACGCTATAATGACTAGAGGAGTGTGGTGGGAGTCTAAAGTGTGAATGGGGTGTTTATCACCTCACAGCAACATACCAACATAGCAACAAATCAAAATAAGAGACAACATAGTTATCTTACATAGTAGTATATAGAAACATATTTATATAATTTTGGTAAACTTTAGTCCAACATCGATTGTTTTGGCTTGATTTGTTTTTACTTGGTAACAACATTCAAATTTTTCCAATTCCGATTTTTTGCTCACGTGTGGTACAGTTCCGATCTGTGTCATGACAGTGTAAACAGTAAAAAAATCACATGGATTCCATTTTCCTCAGATCGGATGCAGGCCTCTTTCATATGTGGTAATAAATCAAACTGAACTGGATTTTGGATATGTGCTGCCTTGTTACAGTGTGTGCTGGTTAGATGTAATGTTAATGTACAAGTTATTTTAGAAATTAGGTGATGAAGTTCAATCCAAATACTTGTCACTGACACAGGACTATAAAGGCCTGCAGTTCCGTGACATCTGCTGACAACTATTCATGTTTGTCGGGTTACACTTGTTGCCTTTAGGAACTGAAAATATACTGGCAGCTCATGCCTGTGAATTAGATTATGCACTCCACACAAGCCGTAACTTTATGTTGCAGGGGTTAAGATCTGTATCTATACCCAGATAGCAAAATCCTGACAGTTCACTGGCGACCATACTGATGGTCCACATGGTGTTTTTGTTCAGTGTTTCTTTTTTGCCTTATGGTATTTCCCACATAGCAAACATACCATGTAGGGTGAAATAATGGCAGACTGCAGAAAAAACGATTAGCAAAATGGCAGCAGACTGCCGGTGGCAGCCCATGCTATCTGGGTGAATAATAAATGGCAAATGAACAAGACATGTGGTTCTTGTTAGAGACTGAATTTTAGGTTTTATTTGAAATGATGTGTTCTTCAAACTTTTTGTAGTGATTATATTCTATAAATCTCATTTGTGAAATATTGAACAAATGAGAAGATGTAAGAGCAGTGCTTAATGCCATGTCAAGCATGGAGATGGAGATGATCTGGGGGTGCTTTGGAGGGGGAGATTTGTCCTGATTTGAAGGAAACTTTAGGAAGCAAAGTCATTACAATGTTTGCAAAGACATAACACACCCTATGGACAGCACTTGATGGGGCCAATTTCATCCTACAGTATAATGACCCAGTACACCTACCCAGCAGACCTAAAAACTATGTAAACCCATTAAAAAGCAGTCAGCCTGAATTCTTCCTGCAAATGGAAATCTAAATGGAGTGGCCAGCACAGTTTCTGTGTCTGAACATTATTAGCGGGAATAGCCTGGTTGTATGCATTGAGAAAGAGTCCATCAAGACAGATGTTGCTAAAAGCATGGGGTGAATGATTATCTGGAAAAACAAACTTTTGAGCAGTAGGCTGTGTGTTTGTGTGTATTTGTGAGTGTGTGTGTGTGTGTGTGCGGCTCCCGCACCATCTCTCCCTCAATCTAAGAACCATGAGCCACCTCTTTCTTTCTGTTCTGGTTATTTAACTTATTTTTTTGTTGTTAATGAGTCATTTTGATTACTTTAATTTTAATTACATTAATGTTTATTAGTTAAAGTATGACACAACTTATGTCTAGGGTAAGAGTTTATGAATATAGGATGTAGGCAACCACCTACTAACCAAATTTGCCTGAGAGGACACTGAACATGCTCTTTTCGGTCCTATTAGCATTGTTTTGTTGCATCCTTCCCTTGCTTTACCTAAGCTACTATTAGCAACCTAGCAAACAGTTAAGAATCACTAACTTTCGTTAATTACTTACTACTACTTTGGGCAAGGTGTTTCTTGTCTTTATTTTACACTGACAAACAATAATCGTTGTTGGTCTTAATGCATCCTTTTCATTCTCCTTCCCAACAGGCTTCAGTTAGGGACCAGCTAGTCTGCATTACGCCAAACACCACGCAAACCAGCCACAGTCACAGTACCTGAGCTTGAGTGAAAATAGCGTTGTCAGATGCATTGACACATTGTCAGATTTTAAAATTAAATGAAATCAAGAAAATCAACAAATGATTTATGCCAGATAATTTAACTCTTTAGTAAACACAATTATATGATTATTGAGGAGGTTATATTGGTTGGATTTGATTTTTGCCAGGGTCATAAACCTCCTAACCCCTGTGGAAATTACACCCATAGCTACACATTAAGAAATTTTTTTTTATCCATTCAGTAATGACAGTGACAGCACATTGGGAAACATCAAAACACTTAGGTAAAAAGCCTGTGAGTGTGTTTGTGTGTGTTCGTGTGTCTGTGATTTTGTGTGTGTGTCAGAACTGAATCAATAAATATAATGGCTCTACCTGTTGCAGAATAGATTGGATTAACATTTATAAAAGCCATGGACAGCACAGCAAGGCAAAGCAAAGTGCTACTGTCAGCACCCCAGTGGATCTTTCCTTGTCCCCACAAAAAGCATCATCCAAGCTGTTTCAGCTCAGTGGCAAAAAATTAAAACACATCCAATTACTCTAATAACAGCTTTCCAATTTGTAGGGCTGGGTGTGAGGTTGAAGTTAACAACAGCCAAAGAGAGTTGCTAGTTTTTGCACTGTCTTCAATATTTTCCTTCTAAATATAATGACTTTCGATCTGTAGTGGATGAAAACTATGGTAACTTTGCCCTCAAGGCCTACAATGGCAAGTGAAGCAGAGAGTGAGAGAATCTCTCATTCATTAGCAGACATCTCAAGTCTCCCGGAAGCTCCTGGAGTCTCTCATACTTCGATAGTGGCTCCTGAACGCCTGCGAGTGATATAAAATCTCCTGCAAGTCAGGCGATTGCGCAAATTTTATTTATGAGTGGGAAAAGCAGTCAGAACAAGTGGCAGAAGCAGCCTGAGTGAGTGACAGTGAGACGGCGGAGCAAGGGAAAGAAAGAGAGAGAAAGAGAGTGTGAGCATCAGTCCTGTGTAGTATTTTTGCAGATGCATATCTTAACAGACAACCTCTTTCTCCCTGTCTTTAAAATGAAAGTTTCTTGCAGTTACAATGGGGGAAAAAAAAAAAACCCAATTCACCCTAAACTACAGTGTTCTCCTCCTATGTACAACACCATACTTCCACTGTGATTGATAGAAATGTGGTAGAGATATGTGCAATACCATATTTGCACCATTGTTTTAAAGACAGCTGATGCAAGTTTAACAGTTCAGTTCATTTTTATTTCTATCTTAAAATAGCAGAAATGCATCTACATTGTATTGCATTCAGCATCTGGGCCAACATAATGATAGAGTAGAATACATATATGATGGAGCAGAACAGAGTGGAATGGAGTAGAATAGAGTATTGGTTATTATAGCCTATATATTTTTAAGCCTTTTTTTGGGGGGGGGGGGGGGGGTATACAATTCAATTTAACTCCTTTTTGAAAACCTTGGCCAGATCCACAACCAAGGGGCAACCCAACTGCCAGGAATCAGTTAGTCATTACCATACGTGACAGGCTACAATTTGTCCATGGTTTGGGCTGAGCATCATAATAATTCCAAAATATAGTCCCACAACATTGCATGGTAGTCAAGCCAATGATGGTTGTCTAAAGTTTTGGCTGGACAGCATAGCAGCAGCCAGACAAAATGTTAAAGTCAGGGAGTGAGATCGATCATGGGAGCAACATTTGGTGAGGTCCATTTTAAAAAGTGCCATTGTGAGAGGGGTTGGTTGCAGTTCACTCAGGAGGAATTGGTAACAGGGAGTCATCCAATGAGAGGCAGGGATGACACTCAGCAGAGATGACGGGTGTATGTGGGCAGAGAAAGCAAATGAGTTAGACTAGTTTAGGTGATTCACAATTCACAGATCATATGTGTCATATGTGCATGTATGTAAAGAGGAGAGAGAGAGAGTGAGCTGTACAGCATGACACACGAAGGGTCTGTGGCAACACTAGGCTATAGCAACATAACTAAAGTATGGTGCATGGCTCTTCAACACCACTGCAGAGATGGTCAGTGGCCAAATTGCCCCACAGCTGGAGACAACAGCAGAGGCAGTCCTTTCCAATGAGTGATGATTCACCGTGCACCATCCCTAACTATGGGGAGCGGTAAGGTGGAAGGAGTGGAAGTGGATGTACGGGTTTCTGGTCTCTTTACCCTTTGACCCCATCTGCTGGACGTTGCTGTGCACTATCCTTGTTTTTTCGTCTGTGTGAGTGTCCGCGTTTCCCTGATGTCTTTCACCTGTGTGTAATTATTGTCCATATGGATAGTACAATCAGAGCAGAAATGGACCCAGCAGATCCCAACTTCCTTCGCTCAGCCCTGGAGCAACAAGGAGCGACCATCGGCAGGCACCAGACCCAGCTAGACGTCTTATCCCAGACCATCGATTCCCTGGCTGTCAGCGTGACCGACCCTGCGGCTCAAATCCAACAGCTCCGTCTATCCCTACCTGGCAACCTGTCGCCGCCGATGGCTCCAACTGCTCCTGCCCCTCCACCGCAGCTCCCGCTCCACACTCCCGAGCCACACCTGTCGACCCCTGAACGCTACTCGGGTGAGCCGGGTTCATGCCGCGCCTTCCTCACTGAATGCAAGCTGGTCATCTCCCTTTAACCGACATCCTTTCCCACAGAGTCGGCCAAGGTGGCCTATATCACGCTGCTGACCGCCAAGGCTAAGGAGTGGGGAACTTCCGTCTGGGAGGCGGGACTGCCTTTCTGCAGTACCTTCCAGGGGTTCATGGACGAGATGATCAAGGTGTTCGACCGGTCCAAATATGGAAGAGAGGCGGCCAGAGAGCCGCTCCACCTACGTCAAGGTACCAGATCCGTTTAGGATTACGCGATCCAGTTCCGCACCCTGGCCACCACCAGTGGCTGGAACCCCGAGGCTCAGGTCGACGCCTTCCTCAACGGGCCATCGGAGAGAGTTAAGGACGAGCTGGCTACGTGGGATTTCCCTACCAGTTTCGATGCCCTTGTCAACCGTGTCATCCGCATTGACTCTCGGTGGCGTCAGCGTCATGGTGAGGGTCCACTGGCGGGGCCCAGGGGATCTAGGACTTATCGCCACCTCCTGCTGTACCGACCGTACCGCCCCCTGAGGACGAACCCATGCAGGTGGACCGAACGCGTCTGTCACCGGCAGAGAGACACAGGAGAGTCCGCACCGGTTCCTGCCTGTACTGCGGCCAGCTGGGTCATCTCGTTGCCGCTTGTCCACTAAAAAGTGAAGCTCACCAGTAGGGCGAGGAATACTGGTGAGCGCAACATCCGTAGGGCCCCCTCCCTCGCCCTCTTGCAACCGGTTCCCCGCGGTTTTGGAGTGGGGGCAACTACATCGCAGCCTCCCGGTCCTGATAGACTCTGGGGCGGACGAGAACTTCATTGATGCTTCCCTAGCCTCCCGTCTAAGCATTCACACCTCTCTCCTCCTCCACACCCCCCTAGTGGCCAGAGCCCTTAATGGGTCAACCCTCGGTCGAGTCACCCATACCACTACTCCCCTTTCCCTATCAGGCAACCACCAGGAAAGGGTGGCTTTTCACCTCACTAACTCCCCTCAAGCTCCCCTCATCCTGGGCAATCCCTGGCTGGCCAAACACAACCCCCTTGTTGATTGGGCTAACAACAAGATCCTTGGATGGAGCCCATTCTGCCACTCTCGATGCCTGCACTCCGCCACGCCCGTTCAGCCCCAAGCCCACGAGCTCCTGGAGGAATTCCCTGACCTCTCGGCTGTTTCCCCCGACTACTTGGACCTGAAGGCGGTGTTCAGCAAATCCCATGCCACGTCACTACCTCCTCACCAGCCCTACAATTGTGCCATAGACCTCTTGCCAGGCACGTCTCCCCCCAGGGGTCGCCTTTACCTTTACGTTGCTGTGCACTACCCCTGTTTTTTCGTCTGTGTGAGTGTCCGCGTTTCCCTGATGTCTTTCACCTGTGTATAATTATTGCCCATTCCCTGCCTTTCGTGTCCCTGCCCCTCATTGGCTTTGTTCCCCTCACCTACTATATTTAAACCCTGTTCCCCTGTAATCATTCTCTGATTGTCTCTGTGTCCTGAATGCCAGTAGCGAGCTGTCTTTTGCATGTCTGTTTTTGACTCTGCTTTGAAATTTATTCTTCAAGTCTCTTTCTCCCTTTGGACTGTTTCTGTTGTATTTTGAATTCTCTCTGCATTTTTTCTACAAGATTCTGTGCACGATATTAAAGACTTTTGTTTTCCTGATTCCTGCGAGTGGGTCCTACCTTTTCCTAGTTCTGATAGTGGAAGTCTAGACTTGAAGGCTTTAGGTTAAGAGGAGTATTTTAATAAGGAGTCAGTGTAAGGAAGTGAGAATTGGAGAGATATGTTCATATTTTTTAATCTTTTGGCTTTAAGTTTTTAATACAGGTATTACTACACCCGGAGAACAAAGCATTATAATAATCAAGCCTGGAGGTAACCTAAATGTGAAGGCCGCTGAGTAAGTTTTGGTGGTAAGGTAAAATGTCATTCAGCTGTTTAGGGCCTATCATCACAACTTCAGGTTTATTGAAGTTTAAATATAAGAAATTACTGATCCAGGTTTATGTCTCCGAGGCAGGCATCGAGTTTAGTTATTGGCGTACAGTCAGGCTTCATTAAAGGTATAGCTGGGTGTCGTTTGTATAGGAATGGAAAATAATGCCATGTTTCTTCATAACAGATCCCAAGGTTAGCATGTAGAAGGAGAATAACAGGGCCCCCAGCACTGGGCCTTGGGGTACTTTATTTATAAAGTATTGCAAGACACGTCTCTCCTATAATCCAATGAAGATACTGCTCAAGTTGTTTATGAATATTTATTTAAACTGATGCAATACAAGTTATCATATGCAGCAGCCTACTACACCAGCAGGTTTTGGTTCACCTAAGTCCTGTAACGATAGGTTCATGCGGAGACATTTATAAACAGTGAGACAGTGACAGGTGCCTAATTAGACCTAGGCCTACAAACATCAAATACAATGTAATGTAATGTAAGTAATGCCCAGTTAGGCAAGTAGGGCAATAAAGCTGAGGATAACAGTCTTAAGATAATGTGTAAGGATTTGATCCAGTAAGCATGTTGAAGCTTTAGTTGAGGAGATCAGAAAAGTCATTTCTGATATATTGGTGGGTATAAATAAATCAAGGTATGCTACAGGTCTACTGGAACTTGCTGTAACCATCATTGGGGATACAACTGGATTTGATGATACAAGGGAGTTGTTTATGTTAACTCTTATAGAATCAATTTTGTCAGGATATTGTGTTGAAAGGGAGTTTTGTATTTTGAATTTTCCTTTATCAATGAGGAATAATATGCTGATTTGGCATTGTTAAGTGTTTTTTCATACTATTTAAACTGTACTTCCAAGCAAGGTGGAACACTTTAATGTTTAGTGGCATACCATTTCCTTTCAAGTCTATGCGCAGCTTGTTTCAGTAAGTGAGTCTGTGTGGTATACCATGGGGCAATTTTTTCCTGTTTTCTTTCTAATGGATGCAATGGAGTCAAATGTGGGGTATACTGAATTTACAACATTGTGAGTTAATTGGTAGACTTGGGTTGGGCTTGGAGTAGAGCTTTCTAATGTATATTGAGTCCATAAAGGGTCGAGAAGGAATTTTTGCTATGAAGTCATTTGTAGTTTTATGCTTTGAGTGTATCATGTTAGGTCCTACGTAGCCTAATGTCATTTTTAGAGTTATTAAGTAGTGGTCAGATAGGGTAGGATGTTGAGGTGCTTAGCCCCTTGGCTATAGTTGTGAATGAGTGTGCTGTGCATGCTGAAAAATTTTGGTCATCCTTAAAGGAGAAATCCGGTGTAAATCAATCCATAGCTCTGTTGTTCGAGATCACCGAGTGCTGTTGGTAGGAAAATGAAAATGAACATTTGATACAAAATATAAAATACTGATCCTGCAGCTAACACTGAATAAGGCACATTAACAATTCATTTTCCTATATGCCCCATTCAGTTAAGGTTAGCTGATGGTTTGTTATTCAGTCTATGTTGCATCAAATTTTCTGGTTCTTTTTCCTACAGACAGCACTTGGTGACATCGAACAATAGGGCTATGGATTGATTCACACCAGATTTGTCTTTTAAATAGGCTACATTAATTAATTTATTATTAGTCATGGAGTATTCATCAGGACCTGTTTTCTGATTCATTTTCTCTACCTGCCCTTTTTGAAACCCCCTGCCTTTTCTCGCCTCTGGATAGGCCGAGCCTACTTTGTTCTCTCTATATTATAAATCTATTTCACTCATGTTCATGAAAAAGATGCTAGCAGATATGTCTATCAATGCATGTAGGATAAACTAAATGTGGAACTTCTGTGGATCTCTTAACTCAGACCAAAATATTTTTAGGCTTGATTTGTATATAGGCTATGCAGAAATTTGCTGTAATTTCTTTCTGGGTCAGCTACTTAATTGTGCCTGAATTTAGATTATGTTCTGCTTATTTTAATAGGCTATGGTTCATCACGTGTTGGTGAGGTCTAACTATTGCAAAACGAAAAATGCTTCTGCATGGACACAGGGAAAGCTGCAGAATATATTACGAAATTTACTGCACATAAAAAGTTAATTTTGTGTGATGGAAACTCAGTAAACAATTTAACCAAAATGAGTAGATGTAAATTTCCATGCAATTAGGTGAAACAGGCAATTGTTAAGGAGGCTTGAGACTATTTAAGGGGAACTTCAGCAATATAATTATCTTTTCTGTTTTAACAATTAGTGAAGACTGGAAGTCAGAAAATTCTGATAAGAAATGGGTGTAGGGCCCTGGAGATCTATATAATGTTACAGTTGTTTAGTACATTTAGTAGGGTTTAGTACATTTCCTGTCTGGTTGAATAAGGTTCAAGAGCCTCAAAAGATTTAAACTTATATTCAAGCTTATAGGCCATAATGAGGTTTGAGTTGTGGATTGTGGCTACTCTGCCTTCACGGCCATAAAAACATGCCATGTCATGATCGCCAGTTATATTGTTTATTTGTTTCTGGTTTTATTTTTATGAGGTTATTATAGTTTTATACACCTACTTTGAGATTCTCCCTATTTGACCCTGCCTGCTGCTAGGTCGATGGTGGGTCAGGATGGGAGATCTGAGTAGGTTAGTAATCTCAGTAATTCTGCCACCTGAACCAAACTCTGCTTTGTCAGGGACAAGTTGAGTTTAAGTGACGGTTCACTGAAACTGAACATTTCTTCACCACGATTAATAAGTATGGGTCCAGAGAAAGTTACGGAGTCTGACATCATTTGTCCCAACCTACACAAGGAAATAAAACTCTTTTTGGTGCTCCGACAGTGGGTATACTGGTATAGTGGATAACTATACAAGTTTTTTTTTTTTTTTTTTTTTAGATAGGATTTGATGTCGCTTGCTCTAGCCAAAGAGATTGAAATGACTATGGCTGGTGGAGTGGTTTCACGTTTTGTAGAGTAGAAGCGCCAATTACCAAAGTTTGATCTTGGTTGGAAGAGTTACTCAGGAGGAAAAATCGATTAGAAACTTGAGGATGGTGGTGTGCAGTGTCCCCAACAGGCCAATATGGAACAGAAGCTTTTGGTCACCCAGGACCACTCATTACCCAACTCTCATCACTACGGCAATGTGCAAATGCATGCCAAATATCATGGAAATTCGTTCATGAGGGATGCTGCAATTTAGGAAATTTCATTCCCTTTTAACTTAAAACTTAAAGGCACACCAGGTAAACCTGTGATTTTTTACCTCTGGATGTACAATATAGTGCATTCTCACCAATCCAGGTGGATTTGTTTGTCGACCAAAGAATAGGAACCAGCAATAGTCACTTTCGTATAAGTATGTTGACTTACAAGGTAATAAACGCGATTTTAGTTTCATTCAGTTTCAGTTCTGCCACCTTCATTGCAAACCAGAAATGCTTTAGGCCTATTTCTCAGGCTACAGCTTGCAAGATAATGTTAGCTCATTGCTAATGTCATCATAAACACATTGCATCTAGCCTAGTTAGAGCTAATTTATCAGTTGATAGTAAGGCATGACCTTTCCCCCCAACTACATGTAATTCGGTGAATATTTATCACTGTCATTTCTGACTTTGATAATCAAACAGACCATTTACGTATCGCTAACTAACTTATCATGATATACATACATTGTCATGATATATCCTTGGCACATACAGGCCGTGAATTTAGCGTAACATTATTCATCATCCAGAGAAATGAAATACTGTTCTCTGATTGGCTGACAGGGTGTCTGCTATCCCCTGATTACGGGACACCTATGACATACCTGGTAAAAAAGTTCTATCACTATGCACTAAACATGGCGTGATTCAGTGCAAGATTGTCCACCGTATTCATTGGACTAGGGTCACATTAAACCAATTTTCCCCAGATGTTGACCCCACATGTGAGCAGTGCCACTTGACACATACACTCCTTTGGTTTTGTCCAAATCTATATGAATACTGGTCAAAGGTCTTTGATATCCTATCATATGTATTAGAACAGACACTTCCTCCCTCTCCGTTACTGCTTTGTTTGGTGTTCTCCGCCCTACAGTACCTCTATCTTCATATAAGGCTCACTTTGTTGCATTTATCACACTTACATCAAGATGTCTCATTTTTCTGAGGTGGAAGTTTTCAAACGCCCCCTCATTCAGTTCCCTGTTTAGAGATATTCTTTATTTTATGAAGATAGAAAAAATAAGATACAGCATCCAGGGCTCTACCCGCAGTTTCATTAAAACACTGGGATCTCTTTCTAGTTACATAGACAATTTGATCCTTCCCTCTGTAACAGACTAGAACTGTGTGCACAGTGTTTAATTCAATATACAACAGTTGAACTACTGTTGTAACATTTCTTTATAGGGTGCAGGCTTTGTGTATGTTATTTTTGTTATTGTTGTCATGTCTGGTGGGTGGGTGGGGTGTTCTGTGTGTAGTTGTTTTCACATAACAGTGTGTGGTGTAATTTCTAAATTCAGTTTCTTGAATTGCTCTTCCTATTGTGCCATAGCCATATACCACATATTAGTATCTTATGTCACCGTCTTTGCATTTGAAAACACAATAAACAAACTAAAGAAAAAAAAAAGGTTTAATCACCGTTCCATATCAATGCTCTTCAGAGTGGTAACTATAACAACAGCAAGCAACCTTGTGGATCTACTTTCCCACGGAGTCTACTCCAAAGCTAAAAACCAGACTTTTTTGTAGATTACTGCTTAAAGAAAATAATTACATAAATATAAAAATAATTCTGGCAACCGGGTGATCAGTGGAAAAATGGCCTTTGAGGTGTCCCAATATAGGGTTATTGTGGACTTGGCTTAGATAAACAGCACTCCGCTTTCGGCGTCATGCTTTTCTTCAAACACGCCTCATCTATTATTCCTCTATATTGGAACACCTCGGCGGCCGTAATCCCTAATTTAACTCCCACCAACTCTTGTAACCTGTGTAACATAATCTTTTGATATTAATTGTGAGGATTGAGACATGCAAGGTCTGGCTGATATTTACGATTTATGATACTCTGAAGCTTCAAAATACTTGAAAAGTAATGTGGAGTTAATCAGGGGATCAAGAACGCGCAGATTAGCTTTAGCTAGTTAGCACACGGCATTTTCAAGTATGGTACCGCAGAAGGCATAATAGGAACCAGTCTGTGCACGAAGGTCCATGTTGGGCACGAGATTTTATGCACCTGCATGTTGGTAGGTGGCTACCCAACAGCTACAGCCAAACGTTACTCAGTGAGTTTCTTGAGGAGTCTATGAGAAGTGGTGTCTATTATGACGCCACACATGTTCCTAAGCAACTTCTTCCTCTTCTTGCTATGCTGCAAGAAAGCTAGGTGCATTGTTGCCACCCTCTGGACTGACTCTCGACTGGCACTGGATCTGAGCCCCAGTGTTCAATATGGTGTTTATCACAAATTGGCTGGGGGTGTGGCTATGGGGGGCAGGACTTAGTCACTCTTTCCAGGTATTTATAATACCTCCATGGAGTTAATGATGCTTAGTTTTACACGAAGGTGATCCGTTAAGCGATGTTGTGCATACGTCTCTGCATGCGTCATCAGAACCAGTGGTCTGATTGGTTGTAGCACTGTCCAGCAGTATCCAGAGGCATTTAATACATGCCCATTGATCCTACCTCTGAGAACTCCCTTTGCATGGGATCTGTGCCCTAACAAGCTTCGTCTATGAACTTGGTGCAACAGCTTGGCTAATTTAACCATCAAAGTCACTACAAAGCTGTTACATTAACCTAAAAATGTTTGCCTTTAATTCACTTTAGCCAACCAGATGGCTTTACACCATCATCTACAGGCTGGTGGATGGAAGAGCACCATCACACACACACACACACACACACAAACTGCATGTGTCTACACACACACGAACACACACTCATTCCAGATGCACTCTCACACAAACACATAAACACACACACACAGACACCCACTCCACCTCCCCCACCACACACACACACACACACACTCACACAAAGATTCTCAAAACTGTACACACAGAACATTCATATGCAGAGGCTTGTGGGATTGAGGACAGAAAGTGGAATACACACACAAACAAGCACACACACACTTGTACTTTATAACAGAGGACTTCTAGGAGCAGGGCCAGTGCTGGTCAATTGTGTGCCCTTGTGTGGCCCACTCCACAATTTAAGACCTTCCACTGAGTTCCACGAAAATAACCTGCTGTTGAGAAATTAACATGATTCATGATTTTCCAACATTTTCAATGGATTTACTGAAGTCAATGATTTCTCCAGAATCTCCAAAATGGGATTCAATAATTCCATGTGTAATA
Organism: Tenualosa ilisha; assembly: GCA_015244755.2. Taxonomy (NCBI): domain Eukaryota; kingdom Metazoa; phylum Chordata; class Actinopteri; order Clupeiformes; family Clupeidae; genus Tenualosa; species Tenualosa ilisha. The sequence continues at coordinate 6,618,660 of PYXC01000541.1, read as the reverse complement.
GTAGCCTGCTGGTCACTAGCTGTGCAGTATGTACGCTAAGTAACCTAGCTAGTGAGCTAGTGAGTGAAACTAGCACCCTGTGTGAGCTTTAGCTCATTTGCTAGCGAGTTTGACTCCCAGATCGAGGTGCTGCAGGTTTAAGTCCGGGCTAACGCAGGACTGAGCTGCATGGGACAACACAGGTTTCAAGCAACTTTCCAGGTTTTCCATGTCCATAGGAACCCTGAGGTCTGCGGCTGCCTCTCGGTGGGGCGTTTATCCTGAGCATGCTGACAAAGGCTTTGATCTCTTTATTGTGCACCTGTCCGCATGTATGAGTCATGACTCATACAGGTAGCTAGACTTAAGCTGCCATCTGCTTCAGCAGCAGCAGCCTTGGCCATCCAAATCTGAGAGGGCTGACCCTGACATCTGCTTCACTGCAGTTCACGTCAACCCCCCCCCCAATCACTTGCATGCAGTTTACAAAAACTGCAGTTCAATGCAGGTTTGAAAAAGGCTGGTGAAATAGGGGCTGACATATGGTAGTATTAGAAACAAAATGCCCAAAATTGACATTGACTGTCCTTGGTTTAGTGAGGCTTCTTTGATGCAAACATGAGGCACTTTCAATTTTTCCCAGTTGATTTGGTGCATTTTTCAGGTCAGAATTTAATCTCTAAAACCACTAATTCAACCTCCACATCTGGTCACTTGTGCACATCATAAAGGCCAATTCTCGTCACTTCAGCAAACAGCAAATGTTTCTGTACCTCCATGCACTTACTTATGTACAGCTGGCTGCTGCTTTATATCATTTCCTGTCAGGCTGATCAAAATGCATGATACATATTAACTGTGGCACAGTCCCTAAAAACATTTACGCATTGGTTATTCGCTTGACCCATTATATTCAAAAGTGTTGAATCAGTTGTTATTTGCAAATCTGTCTAGCATAATTTAGCCATTTCTAGTTCATGTTTTGGGCTGCTCTACTGTAAATAATTCTAGTCTTTTTCCCAAAGTGACAATGAATTACATGGTCTGGAAACAAACTACTGTGCAAAGAGTAGTGTAAAATTATACAACACTGTCTGACAACCTACATCCTCCCACAACACTGTGTAATGTTTTACTGTTAGAATATAAAACTGTAAGTTAATTAGTGTGCAATTGTGCAGTAACAGTTAACTCCTATATTGATAACAGCTAAACACTAAAAAAAAACACACAACAACAATGTAAATTCTCATAAATACATGTGAATTTCTTTGAAACCAAAGAAAGTGTCTGCATATAAGAAAGAGGCTGATAAGTTGATGTCCTGGTACAGTCAACACAACTTAGAGCTAAACACTCTAAAGGTTGTAGAGATGGATGTGGATTTTAGGAAGCGCTCCACAGTGCTGCCCCCTCTCATAATATCCAACAGCCCCGTTGCAAATGGACTTATTCAAGTTTCTAGGATCCATCATTTCCGAGGACCTGAGGTGTGAGTCCAACATCAGTGCCATCCTCAAAAAGGCTAAGCAGAGGATGTACTTCCTTCAGCAACTGCAGAAGCATGGACTACCACAAGAGCTATTGTCCATCACCTACACTGCTGTCATTAAATCCATTCTCTGCTCATCCATCTCTACTACTTGGTTTGGAACGGCCACAAAACAGGACAAACACAGATTACAACACACAATTCAGACAGCAGAAAAAATCATTGGTGTCCCCCTGCCCTCATTCCAGGACTTGTACACTGGGAGGACCAGGAAGCGAGCAGAGAACATCATTAAAGGGCCCACACATCCTGCACACCCTCTCTTTAACCTCCTTCCCTCTACAGATCCCTGCACACAAAAACATCTTCTTTCCCACTGCCATCACTCTCCTGAACTGCTGATAAGTTGGGTCATCCCCACTTTGGACATTCACCCACTTCTCCACATTACATACTCATCATTGTAGTAGGTATCTTGCACACTACATTTGCACTATTACTTAGCACTTTACATTCCACTCCATGTGTACATTGTCTTAAATATTATGTCTTATTTGTGTATTGTGTAGATATGTATATATATATATAGGTGGCTATATGTATATTGTTGTCTGTATTGTACAGTATGTGTCTAGCCTATTGAATGTATAGGATACTATGTAAATATACTTGGCCAACAAAACTGATTTACCCCATAATGAGCCATTAAACAATAGAAGTAAATACAAAGCTAGCTAATTAACCTAAAAACATCATAAAATATTGCCTGGTGTGCCTTTAAACAAACCACACATGATTATTAGGTAACAAGACTAGGATACAGTATCTTTTTAGTACAGCTCTGGTAGCATGATTTAGAGCTTGTTTTGCTGTGGGAAAACATGGAGAGAGGTGTGAAATAAACTAACCCATGTATTGTTGTTTAAGGTTGCCCGCAGTTTCCACTGATATTGAGCAATATTTTTTTTCTCATGAGAACTATTCACCAGAATGCAAGACAGCGTGTATTTTCCTGGCATATTGCCAATTGAAATTGGTTAAAATGTTGCCTCATCCTTCACGTCTCGATTCAGGCTCGATTTTCATTTTTGCACCACATGCCAAGTTGCTATTAGTGACCTCATCTGATAAAAGACATCTCTGCAACAGACACACAATAGTATCGAGTTTACATAGGTAAAAAGTTGTTATTTCCACATTCTGTGTCTAGGAGGTGTCAAATGGGAGAATAGTGTGGATGTGTGCTTTGGTTTATTGGGCATGCAATTGATTTTTGCCTGCACATTCCACACATCATGAACGGCAGTCTCTAGAACTGTTTCTGCACTGTTTTGACCGAACAATTACTGGTGCTGGTGCTGGTGCTGGAAACTGGTGCTGGCACCAGCACGGCTCCCTGAAATCGCTGGTCCCGAAGTCTGAACCAAACACATCACAGTACTGTGTTGTTAGCAAAACAATGCTAACATCATGTGCAATACCACCATAAATCCCTCAGCTAGCTTTACACTGACATGAATACATTGTCTCAACAAAACTATCTTATTAAACGGTATAAATTTCGACAGGGTTCATTCATAATGTGAAACTGTGAAATTATGCTAAAATTAGAATTTTAACTATTTTAGTTAATCATTTGAAATGATAGTAAATAATAGGGTACAGCACCAGCACCGGCACGGCCCTGGTGGAAAAGAGGTATGTGTCTCATCGCAGAACAAGGATTAATGCCTCGTTAAACCATTCTATGTACCCTTAATGCATCTCTCCTTTTTCATTCAACAAATACATCAGATTTGCTGGATTACTGCAAAGCCCTGATGTTTCATGTCTGTCATGTTTAATCACGCTCCAACTAGTGCAGTGCAGTGCAAAACCACTCAAAAAAAGTATGTGTGATTGAACGAGAACGAGGTTTAGATTTTTCTGTTGCAGTGACATTAAAGTATTGCATGAGTTTGTTATAATAGCAAAAAAGAAACTGTTATGTTACTGAGGTTTCCTGAATGTTTCCTGACCCTTCCCTACATACACATGGGCCAATAAAGGCAGACACACTCCCTCCTTGGTTTTATTACACTGGCATTACAGTACATTAGCGCAACAACGCAGAAGAAAATGCAGGCAAGTACTTGTTAAAAAGTACTGCCACTGAGTGAAAAGGAATCTACCCTGTTGGAAAGGAATCTACCCAGTTGTTTTAGTTAGCTAATGTTCCCAGCTGCAACCGTTGTGTCCTTGAGCAGGGCACTTAACCCTAAGTTGCTCTAGGGGAGATTGGCCCTGAACAAATGATAGTTGACAGGTTGTAAGTCGCTTTGGATAAAAGCGTCTGCTAAATGCATAAATGTGAATGTATGTAAATGTTCATGCAAAATTGGAGATGGGCTGGTATGGGCTTGATTCCAGATGGAATTGGAGGCTGACTTCAGATTTTCTTACAGTTTCATCTTGGTTTACTAAGGCAAGAATCTGACCTATGTATGACATTTGTTTCTACTAAGTCTGCACAGAAATGGCTCCCAACAAAGATGTCATGCTCAACCTTTTGATTATTGCTTGGAGGTTTATATGCACTCTCGCTGCCAATGATGACTTCCCAGTTCCGACTCACCTCTCTTTCTAATCCCTCTGAATAAAGATCCCAAAAAGATACATAAATAATTGTGGCATGCATGTTTTGGTTAAAACATGTATTTCTTTATTATGACTTCCTCCGATTTAAAATAAATTGGCTTCCATTCAAGGATTGAGTTTTCTGTATTGCTTATCATTCGCTTCATTGAAAGGTCTAGTTCTACAGTGAGCAGGCTGTGGAACTCTTGCCAATGAACAACTATGTTCACTTTGACATCTCCAATGTCACTGCTTTACTCTAGCCATTTTTTCCCTGAATGATGATAATTTGACATGTCATTCCAGACACCCAAACAGAGCCTCTGAGGAATGAGTGTACAGTAAATGAAGATAGCACCATTTAATGTCACTCATTCCATAATCAGCAACCTCACTTAATCATTTCTACAGTTTCTTTCCAAAAGCTTCATCTACTCTCACCACTAAACAAATCCGCTGGTTTTCTCATTCTGAACATCAAACAAATCTGTTATTCTGCCATCTACTATTTTTGCCTCAGAGGTTTTACCATGAGGCCCAAACAGAGACGAAAGCTGTAAAACAAAGTAATACTATCAATTTGCATTTTTTTTTTCACCATATTTTTCAGAGCACTCCAGAGACCAATAGAATTACATACAGTACCTATAAATGAATATGTTGCATTTCAGCACCATGGACAACTCCACATTGCATTTTCATACTTCAACGTCTTGTGTGGGGTGGACTGGCTGGCTACATAAGGCGCATGGAAACCTCCCAGTGGTTCCATGCCGATCACAATTCCATTACTCTGATCTGTGATAAACCCCAAAGGATTTCATATTGATCCACATGTAGCAAAATCTGCATACTATGCCACGTTTGTGGGGGTGTGTTGGGGAGAAAAAGCAGTTCTGGGACAATTTATTTGCTTCTCACTGAAAAGTAACATGCCAACATGGAACATAATGCCTGTACTACTGTCTTGCATAGTCTCAAGACCATGCCCTGTAGGCCAACGTTAGTGTTGGACTAGATGTTGTAACACTATTCAATTAAATGCATGACAAAAAACATGGTAAAATCAGCAAATTGTAAAAATCTCCCTTTCTCTCTCAACAAGACAACAACTACAAAAAAACTCACACAGTTCTGCCAAAATGTTAGACTTCCATACAAATGACAGAAAAGATTTTCAGTGGCACCCTGTAATGAAGAAGAAGCCGACAGAGTGAATGATAAGGCCATCGATCTGCAAGCTGCTCAATCCCTGTCAGAGTGAAGGATTCAGGGAGACAGTACGCCTGGAGACACACCACCAGCCACCATTTTATATATAACATATTGATCTTCACACCGATAAGGAAAACCAGGCACCAGAAAATGTCACAAATTCATGGCCAGACTAAAATCCACATTGCACTGTGAACAGCAAATGCATGCAGGTGCTACCAGTTTTGAAAGTTAATGTTAATGGATCAGTTAATGGATCCTATTCAACACACAGCCAGAATGCTCACCTTTAAGATGTGGCACAGTACACACCAAACTGAGTCATGAGTGGCTGTACCCACCCACTACAACAAATCACAGGAAAGGTCATAGAGAACAAGTCTCTCTTGATTACAGACAAAGAACAAATCCACAGAAAACATGCAACGGTGCAGCAGTCCTGCAGCTAAACAACTGTAATTGCATGTAGTGGCCTCCAGTGGCTGCACGAGTGTGCTGCCAGTGTAACTATTTTTGTTCTGTGCAAGTTGGGCCGCTTAGGCTGAACTTGCGGCTTCCGGTGTAAAATATTATTTTTTATTAATTCTATCATCACAATTAAAGGCAGCTTTCACAATCAACTTATCGTAACCAAACATATCAGAACAAAAGCAATTAATTGTCTTATCCCTGCTCAGCACACACACACAGGCATGCACATACACAGTCACAGACACAAACACACACACACAGCTTTGTAGTTTGTCTGTTTGAGCACATGACGACCGCATAGCAAAATTAAACACAGGCATAGGCGCAGGCGGGGAGATATCGGTAGGTAATGGTAACAGAATAGGCTTAATGGAGGTGTAAGAGAAGGCTTACTAATTCAACCATTTGAGAAAGCATTTTGGCCACTAATGTCTGCGAAATGTCAGACAGAATATCATTAATGAGAAACATCTGTAGTATTTGAATATTACATCATTTGGTTAATTAATCATTTAAATCTTATGTAGTGCACCAGATCTTGTGGTAGCCTATTACTGAATATCAAATTAGGAATGGTAATGATACTGCATTGTAAAAATCCCTAAGATTACACCCCAAAGCCCCTGTCTGTCTCCATCTAAATCTCCCTGTCTGTCTGTGAAGATATTCCTGGGAAGTGCTCCAGGGTGCAGCTGTCAATCCCATAGTGACAAAAATGGGGGGAAATCTGGTGCATGAGTCCATTAATATTCAGAAGGGATCCACATTTAGTCCATCTGTAGAGAACCAAAGGAAAACGGAGAAGTGTGTGTGTGTATGTGTGTGTCTGTCTGTTAATGCCAATACTCATCACTTGCTCATGAAAGTAACCACTCACTCATTTCACTCTTAAAACATCATTCTCCTCAGCATTCATGCTGTGCAGCCGCAAACACCTCTTACATTCTCTGACCTTACCAAGTTGAATACTCGGTTAAATATTGTGCTCTCACTGAATGCTCTCAGTCACGACTATGTGCGGTTTGGCTGTAGTACAGAGCATACTCACTCGTCTCCAACGCCACGTATGTATGTGCCACAAATTATCAACCTTGAGCCCTTGTTGAACGAGATAGCTCAGCGCATCGCACCCTATGAGTGGGCAGTGTAGTAACGACACATCGAATTTGCAAATTGCGCCGTTGTCCAGAGCCAAAAGCCTCACAAACTGTTCAAATTACTGCACCGCTCACAAACTGTTGGTCACGTAGCTCTATGTTATACTTGCTTCGATTCGTAGCACTCACCAAAGTTTGTTGATATTGTAGCACACGATGCTCAGCCGGTTCCTGAGCCATAACCTCGATGCACAAGCTTACAGCACCGCCGTACAGACAAATATTGCATTTAGCACGAAAGATGAAAGCGGTGGACTACTTATGCCTACTACATGGACTACATATGTTGCGTATTTAAATTCAATCCGATAACATATGTCTAATCTGTCTTGGTGTAACAGGTAGGCTACCGAGGAATCAAATGCCGCGGATATGCTTTTGGAGGTCTTGGATAGTCCCGATGATTGTGGGGGTGGCAGAGCTGAGCAGAATGTAAGATTGCTATTTTTGTTTTAGCTGGGCACAAGTTAGATATGCTTTGAGATACCACAGTGATATTTGCCCTCAGTTGTAGAGTGGAAGGTGACTCATTCAAGCCTACTACGTGACTCACTGTCAGTCTGAGTAAGCCATTTGTTTGATGCAGACTGTTAAGGATCATCAACGCCAACGTGTAGCTTAAAAAACTCCCTGTACTACTACAAATAATAGTCTGCAACGAGAAAAACAGTTGTCAAAATATTTTTCTGTTAGCTCCTGAATCTGAAGGCACAGTTCGAATTCACTGTGCTTGCACATTATCAAACACTTCTGACTTGAGTCATAACGCTAGACTAGTTAATTATAGTGCAAGATAAATACACTATAATTGCAATAGTGCACATTTAATAAATTGTTGTTGACGTCTGGTTAAAAAGTAGGCTACAAAAGTACAAATAAAGAGATTTTCTTAAAGTTAAAGATAAAGTATTTTGTTTTTAATTCAGGTTAAATAGCCTATAACTGATGCCAGTGCCGCCAATATTAAAAGGCCAAAATGTCTTATCTGTCAGAGATCCTTTTAAAGAAGAACTCTAGCAATTTCAGCTATTAGAAGGCTTTACGCCTCAGTACAAAAATGACAAAAATCCATTCAGAAATGAGCAAGCTAGGTCAGTTATATCATAAGCACTACATAGCTAACAGGGAATATTTGGGCTTTTATTATGACATATATCTGGTCTGTTAGCTCTGTTTTGTAGGTATTTACGATACCAGCGAGCTGTCTTGCTCATTTCTGAACAGATTTTCATAATTTTTGTACTAAATTAAAGTAGGCCTAGATAAAGCCTTCTAACAACTAGATCTAGGTTTAAACGCAACAGAGTTCTCCTTTAACACTTCTGAAATACTCAATAGATTTTATGTTTCCTAGCAAGGCTGGACAAATTACTGCAACATCCTTACTTCTTAGCCTGGCAGGGCTTTCAAAGATCAGATGTAGGCCTACTTGAACATAATACAATATAGTTTTGTTGGACAGACAAGTTTGTTAGTTGATTCTAAGGGCAAAGCGCTATGTCTAAATTACATTCATTTACAAACATGCTTCTGCTGGCAAGTATCAGTTGCTTGAGGAACATTTTTATTACTGAAACAAACATGTGTTGTTTCAACAAGAATATCTGAAAATATCCATAAAAAGCCCCCCCCCCCCAAAAAAAAGCTGAAATAAGGAATTTAATGAGCTCTCATATGACTCTTAGTAGTCATCAGTGGCTACATGAGAGAGATAAAAAAATGAAATCATAATACTTTGGTAATTTTATAACAGTATGCTGTTATTTGAGCAACTCCTGTACCTGCAATAAAGTACATGTAAACAGATATTCTGTATCTGATGTTGATTTCAAGGATGTGTGAGGAAAAGCCAAGTGGATGTGCCATCAATGCAGTAAGTGACTAGGAAGCTGCTATCTCATTTCTCTGAATAGATGGCTCTGGGTGTGCAGGAGGAGCAGTAGCAATGTTATCCGCCTTCCACTATCTGTGGCTAGTAGGCCAGAAATGGCACCAGTTCAGCCCGACTCAAAACAGTTTGAAAGCAATTCGCCTCAGCCTGGCCTGACAGTGTGAAAGCATCTAATGAGGATTGACTAGTCCTATGGATTGGGCCAGGTTTCATCTGGTGTGGAAAAGTATGCTGATTACCAATCCCTTTTATCACAACTGTTACACCATCATGGCTGTCATTAGTCACCTAGACTAACAGTGTCAATCATACTGATGGGCAGCCATGGCCTACTGATTAAGTCTCTTTATGATGAAATACAATGGTTAAGATTAAAATTTTGACAAATGCCTCTGTTCCGAGAATTTTTGGTTGTTGCGGTAACACCCTCCTTCATCTGCAGAATGGCTGCATAGGTGCATTGCTGTAATCTTTCCTAAAATGCGTTAAACTTGTAAAGATGTATAACTCCCCAAGTGGTCAGTAATGTTGACTGATACGCTGACACAAAAATCATCCCAAAGTGTGACTTCCAGCAGCTTGTATTGCTTTAAACTCTTAGGCAAAATTATACATACAGGTGTGATAGGTTTGAAAAAATAGGTCCACAATGGAGAATGAATGGTCAAAAACCTGTTGGAAACCATACTTGGCAGTGATTTTGTGTCAGTGTATCAATTCAATTCCCACAATTCAATTTCAATTTGCAATTCAATTTGTGTCTGCGTTACTTATTACCTGCACTCACATTTGGGAACCACATGACCAGAGAGAGGTTCAAAGTTCAAACCTATCATTAGCTGTGTTGGTGACAAACTTTAGGATGATGGGCTGTAACCTAGCTGCTAAGGTGATAGTATTGTAGGCTATAACAACAGCTAAGCTTGTCCCCTTCATTTGATGCCTATCATTCCTCATCATGCCTATATTCCTTGCTTGACAAGGTTTGTTTAAATAGTTTCCTCTCCCAATAAGTTGCATTAGCTAACTGATGTAGATAAAAGTAAATTCAACTTTCTTGTGATAGAAAAGTGTAGAGAACCTCAAACTATAGGTTTAGAAAAGGCAACTGCAGTCAAGACCCTCTCCTATGAAACCGTCTTATGTTAGCTATGTGCTACCTAGTGAGCCAGTGCAATGTCAACAAACAGCAGTGAACATGATATCAACTTAAAGACACGAAACTAAGCAACACCGATATGTAACAAACATTTAAGACATGAAATATTATCAACTTGGCTGCTGTGATTGAGGAAGGTAGACTCCGAAGCCAGCACACCGTAAGACTAGAAGGAGGACTGCCTGTCTTGGGCATGGGCAGATCGATACCAAAATGTCGATATTTCAATCCTGATAAGTTGTTTAATAAATATCGATCCTCATGTTAAAAGATCGATAACAAGTAATGGTTTATTTTGATTAATTTCATAGAGTGTTTTGTTATTTATTAATTCATTCATGGTCAGTTTTCCAGTTAACGTTTAAATAGCCTAAGCCCTATGAAGACAGATTATGACAAACCGGTGTAGCCTACAGGTTATTACCCACTTGTCTGTATCCTGCTATATTCCAAACATATTGCTACCATTAGAAGATACCAAGGACACCACTACGTGTTCCCTCAGGTCCCTACCAAGTCACTATTTGATTGAGTTCATTCATTACTGTGGTATTGAAAAAAGGACAAACACCCGTTCTGGGGAACTATTAATTAAAATGCTTTCAATTCATGAATTTGACGAAGTGGTGATTGCGTGCATTTTGCCTGAAAGCAATGCAGATGTGCACACTGGCTCACATAGTCTGCCATTGCTGTGAAAGTGTTGCACCTCCGGTGCTCGGGCCTAGGCTCGGGCCTACTCTGCGTATCAGAGTAAACTTCTCTGGATTCTCTTTGAAAAGCCATGTTGCATCGCCATGACCCACAACTGATTAGTAAATGTGATGACTTCTACATTACATAGCCTAGTGAATTTGGCATGTACTAATATTTGTTAATTCTGGCGAATGATGTTAACGTCTCTGTCTATGGCATGATTTTAATGTAAAAACATCGGGGAATTACCGAAAAGATTTAGATTAGCATTAATTTTGGACGTACTTTCAAGGCAAGGTGACGAGAAAATCGCTTTACATCTATTTTAGTACCATTTTTATCCAGACTCGTGAACTTAGTGACTGTCGAAAGAGAGTGAGTGGTCACCTGGCGGTCACACAGATATACCTTATCTTCAGTATCCCACGGCTCTGGGTGATTGCAAATAACGTAATTGAAGTGTTTGGCATCGAGAGTTGACAGCATGATTTGGAAGAGTCAATGGTTTTTACCGGATTTGCGCTGGTCAACAAATGCTTACCGGATTAAATAGCAATTTATCCAGCCGTGTTATGACAACAATTCTTGCACGTTTATTTTTTGCCCCCGCGCACTCAGAGTGCGAAAGGTAAAGAGAGTGAGTGAGCAGGCATATTTCGTGTTGATTCGATGATCACCTACACTTCCAATAAAACTACATTCAGGCATACTTAAATGATAGAATAAACTTTGAGCCTCTTAAAGGAACACATCACTTTTTAGGGAAATACAATCACCTCCACTTGAGTTAAACGTTTTACTTTTCTCTAGTTCATCCAGCCATACTCCAAGTCTGACAGTAGTGCTTTTTGCACGAGGCTAGCACAGATCATTGAGTCGGATTAGACTATTAGAATCTTGTTCAAAACTGACTAAGAATTCCAGGATTTTTCCTATTCAAAACTTGCCTCCTCTAATTACGAAGTGTTTTATGACCGGCAGAAAATTAAATATGGCGATTTTAGGCTGATATGACATGGAACTATGCTCTCATTCCGTCGTAATAATCTAGGAAATTAGCTACCACATCTGAAAATATTCTCTCAATTTATCCAAATCAATGCAAGCCACTGATCTCATAGGTTGAAAGTTCCTTGATTATTAACCCCTCTGTACAAGCACTACAAAGAATGCACCACTCAATTGACAGACACTCTACAAAAAGTTAATTTAAAGTTAATTTAATGTGCAATTATCAATGTGGAGGACATACGTTATAAGTTATGGATGTAACCCAACTACGTTACAGATGTATCCCAAGGTTTCCCGAGGTTTTCAGAAATTACCATTCACCAAGGTATGCAAAGGCAATATAAAACATTTCAGGTCCACCTTCATGTGTTTCATCTTCTTTGCAATGCCTTTAAACACTGAGCGAGTGGGCTGCACAGCAGCATTAATATTATAAATAATACATGGAATGCCACAGTAAATACTAAATATAGGCAAATAGAGGCTGTGTGTGCTGTTCAGCGTGTTTCACCCTCATTCGCTAGGCATCTGCTGCTTACACATTGCTGCATGGAAGACAGAATTCTCTAGAGTATCAAAGCCTTAGACATGCTGTCAAACTAATTTCCCTATAGAGCTGCAGCCTGTGATAGGCTATCATGTAGCATCGTACCAGGTCTAGAGATAGCTCAGGGACCTGAGAGGCATTGACTTCGATGAGATACATTTGTTCCACAAAAACCCTCAGAGTCACACATAAAAAAGTTTCAATCTGAACTCTAAACGGAGATACATATCTCTCACACTACAGTGTATCTGTGGCTTAGGCCCTCAGACTTGTTACAGAAGGGTTGCTGGTTTCATCCTTGACTGGTAGAAAAATGTGGAGAAAGTAGTTGAATATTGCTTTCCCATGTCCCCACCAATGGCTAAGGTGCCCTTGAGCAAAGCAACTAACCACCGCTTTCCAGGCCACTGCTCCAGGTTAGTGTGTATTCACTCACTATGTGCTTTGTGTGTGCCACTAATCAAGGATGGGTAAAAAGCAGAGGCCGAATTTCTGTCAGGGATCAAGAGAGTATACTTATTCTTAGACTTTCTTAGAGAATTAGTAGAGAATCTAATCTGAGTGGGGCCAGTCATGGCTGTAATTAGAGGATGAGACTTGTGACCAAAGTCATTTTGATTTCTGACAAGTAAGAGCAAAGCACCTCACCCCTAACTGCTCAAGAGCCTGAGCTGTGGCTGCTCAAGGTTAGTATGAGCCCACTGCTTACTGTGTGCTCACTGTTTGCTGTGTGAATCCTTACCATTCCTTTATCAAGTTTAGCTTATTCTTGTGCTTATCAAACAGACAAAATGCTCCTCTATTTCAGAAATCCATGCAATTGCATCTAAAGGGTTTGACCCAAATTTTAGTGTATAGCCTACCTATGATCTTGTACAACTGAAATAAGTAAACCACTTCATCTGTCAAGCATTAAAATACAAACTAATAGTTAAGTAAGTTAGTGTGGCTATTCTGCTTCTGTAACGTTACCCCACACCAGGTGCAGGCTGCATTACTTAAGATCTGAGATAAAGTGTATTAAAAATACTCCATGTACCATGCCACCTCTAAGTGCCTCTAGGTTTCCACACAGATTGGGAATCAAAGGCGATCGTGCCCTGATACACTAAAATTGACGGTGATTGCTAAACTAATTTGACAGTGGTCAGACAATTACACCTAGTGTCGTTGGGCATAGAAGGTATGCAGCAACACCTTACTCGAGCAACGGCCTAGACTGCCCTGAGTATGGGAACTGGGTGCTCTGGTGCCAAGAGCGCTAGCATACTGACCCATTTCGCTTTCTCTCTAGTCTTCGAACTTCCTCAGTGTTCTCTAAATTAGCCTGTTTTCTTTAACCACGTTGTTACTACCTTGCCGCGTCAATTTTGAGATTGCACTATACCACTATGGCAGCAGACACTATGAGCAGGCCTAGGGAGCCGCCAACATAACCTATGCCATGCCAGTCACATGTTAAATTCAGAGTAAATACGTGTGCTCAAAATGCTTCTGTAATCGCTTAGCACAAGTGTGACGAAATAAACGTTATCAGTCTGTAGGCATACAACTAATGAATGATTACGAGGTAACAGTAGATCATAATTTACACTAAAGCATTAATATAGCCTAACTCCAACTCTGACATGGAGTCATGCAAGCAACCCGTTATTGATAAAAATCGCTGAAGATGAGATTAAAAGACTCCGTGTTTGCGAGGGGCGCTTTGTGTGAATGTGTTGAATAGGCAACAATCAGTCTTTATCACAGTTACATCTAAGAATAGACAGACGAGTTGGCGCAAGCTTCAGTCCCCATGTAGTAAACCTCGTGATGCCCTTGAGCAGATAACTGTAAGAGTGCATGTCAAAATATATGGGATGATTTTGATTTATTTTATAGCATAAGTAGTATAACTGGTCGGAACAAAATAGTTCAGTGTCACAGATATGTGGATGCAGAAACAGGTGATTTTCTGGTTGCTATTGACTACTCACATTTTCCCTCTCCGGCTTTGGATTCCTAAATGGTTCAGATCTTCTCAAAAAGGCAACAATCCGACCATCACCTACGCTGCTCCATTTAGCGAAAATGATGCGTTATTTCCACAAATTCTTTGAAGCTGTGAACGGCAAGAACTTTAATGCCGCTTGAAACTGAACCAGGTCCAACGGACAGGTTACTCCGTTCAGTGTAATTGTTGGCTTCTTGACGCCCTGTTGCTGATGACTTGACTCGGCGTAGCACAATCTAGTGTGTTCACTGAAACCAAAAAGTTCACAACAATGCAGCTAATGCGTAACTGTTTAAAACACATGCTACAGGGGGGCATGCAGCAGAACACCCCTTGTTAAAGCATGCTCTTTTTTCTCTGAAATAATTAACCGAATAGACGCTACCGGAGACTCGAGTGGTGGCTGGGCAAGGATTCTGTGATGCAATGCGGGTTCCGTCACAGCCTTAGTTCTTCCTTTACTCCAGCTCCCCGCAGAAACTCCAGACGCGCTTGATCTCACCAATATGCGGTGGCGCATTTTGTCTCAATTAGCTTACACGACCTTCGGAGGTACAGGAGAACATATTTGACATGATCACTTAAAGCTGCTGCATTCATTTTTTTCTAACGCTTGTTAACAATTTCGAGGCGTTTTTAGTTTATTCTAAGACGCGGGTTGAGATTACTCTAAAACACACACTACGGTAAATCGACATATAATCTTTTCTGCTATGAGACTTGGCAGCGCTCACGTCTGCTATTACGGCTTGTTTGTCGGAGTGGTATTTCCTAATTTAAACGTGCGTATGAGAGATTTGGTTGTAAAAATGCCTTAGAAATGATCATTTACATTGTGTGCCTTGGAATGACCTCTACAACGCTTATCCTTCGACATTCGACAGAATGGGATGACTGACCTACTCAAAGTACAGCCTACAACAGGTGTTTGACTATATATACATATATAGATAGATAGATAGATAGATAGATAGATAGATAGATAGGATAGATCGTCAAACACCTGTTGTAGGCTATACTTTGAGTATATATATTCTCAGCGAAAACCTCAGTCTAACGGGCTATTACCCGGGCAGCCTATTTTTTTTTTCTTTTTTGGAATGGGGGCGTGGGGTGGAAGACGAAAAAGAGACCGATTTTTCTGATATGTGCATGGTTTAGCGGAACTGCATCCAGACCTAAATCGGATAGTGAGCAAGGTCTACTCCAAGTCAGATAAAATGTCAACAGTGGCCACTTCCTGTAAATATTTACTGAGTTCAAGTCCAGATCACCGTAGACAAAAGTTACACACTTTCAGTTCACTTTCGACCTATTCTTCTGTTTATTTGAAACATAACTTAGACATTATTTTCCTGCCAGGTAGCACAGGTAAACTGGGGTCCTCTCTTAAAACAGACTACTAATTCAAACTAGACATAGGTGACTTACATTAGCCAGTTTACATTCATACACACTGTAAGATTGCTATGTAATGAAATGCTATTTAAATCTAAGGGGAGGAGTTTAGTAACTCCTCTTCTGATTTGAGAGTTGAGTAAGGGAAAACCGTGGCAAAAATGACAGACAACAAGAGGAAACCTCCGAGTGGATTTGTGCTATGTACGCATGCTTGGACATCCATGGAACCCAATCGCTCGCTTTATGAAGCGAGTAGGGTATGGCTGTGACCAGTGAGTACTGACTGTTATAATAGTGATATTTATTATTTATTTTGCCTAATTGACTCAGACGAAGGCTACAAACTGTATTGTGACTGGATAGATTTCTTAGCCTGATAAACCTTTCAAAACAGATCCTTAGACAGATCCTAATAGCGACTGATATTTTCAGTAAGATAATAAGAATAATAAAAATTATCTTTGAAAACATACTTGTATGTCGAAATTGCTGACACGTAGTCTGGTAAACTTTGGTAACAACACGTGTCCACCATAGGAGTCCGGCTTCTGTTGCTGTTCTTGGTAGCATCAACAGCATGCGACAGTAACATTATACCAAGTGAATTTCTTTGCAATGAGGTGGAAAGAGGCAGACTGAGGAACCAAGCAGAGAACTTGCTCAACGTAATGGTGAGAACATCAGCATTTTTTCCAGTCACAACTTTTTTCACATGTACATGGAAAAGATGTTAAATCCCTTGTGCTCTGTTCATTGTGTGGGATTTTCACAGTGGTCATCAACCATTCAATCTATACAATATTATAGCCCATAGCATTAAGGATACCAAATGTATTCCAAAATGTGTCACATGTTGTACCCAGAATAGGTAGGTATGTTTCTGTCAGCCATGTGGAGATCCCTTCTCTGCATTCTACCCATGTCTTTAGTGAATGCACACATAGATCGAACACACAGAAACTCAGGCACCCCTTTGCAGGCACCCCTTTGTTCCTTGCTCAAGGAATCCTCAGTTTGGAGGTGGACATGGGAGAGTGACGTTCAACCACTCCCCCTGCTCACTACCCCGGGAACCCAGATACATTGGCAGCCAATTTGAATTTGCTCTGCGGGTCTGTAAGAATCATTGGAGATCATTAGTCATGAAACCACAATCCTCAGAACCAATCACAACTGGTTATTAGATCATACCAATTCACCAACAAAAACAGAAACCAATCACATCCGCTTATCTGTCTCTTCTCAGACTAAGGGAATAGAACAATATGGGTGTAAGTAAAATTTACAGGAGAGCCAAAGCAAAAAGTTATGCATAGCTTAACTTCAGTGTTGAATAACTCTTTATAAAATTATTAATAATTTATGCTATTCATATCATTTTTCTAGTAGAAAGAGCTTTCATAAAACATCACTTACTGTATGCCAATATGGTTCTCACCCCTTGAAACTGTTGTTCACATGATGCATTTGCTGCACTTCCAAAAAATTTTGGTAAGAGTTTAATGCTTTAAATTAAAGGCATAAAAGGCAAGCAGAGGTCAATTTTTCTTTTTTAACTAATAATGTTGTAAATTCTCACCAATATCTGTGGATTTGTCTGCAAGCCAAAGATTAGGAACCAGTAATGATTATTTTCAAAGAGTTATGTTGACTGACAATATAATAAAGGCAATTTAGGTTTCAGTTTTGTTTGACATCTGGGCACATCATCAAACCGTCATAGCTGCATGAAAAAACTGTAGGAGCAGCTAAGAGAGCCTTAATTGATTCACCTCAGTGGGATGCATCTGAATGAATGTGAAGTAAAACTCCTGTTAAGCCCGCCTCCATTGTGTTGGAGTAAGAGCCAGTTTTTGATTGGTGCCCTATCTCAGGCGAAAGTGTAGATAGGCCTACATAGCATACTGCAAAGCAGATCAGTATGTTTGAGAACCAGGCTAGCCTAGCTAGTCTTATGCCTTTAACTTAAAATCTCATACTGGTTAGGCACCTACAATGTGCGGTCAGTCATCTGTCACCAGACCCTACATCTTGATTGTTGTGGGTTTAGTTTTCAGGATACCTGCCCACATCTTTGCTATTGACTGGGGATCGAACCAGGCCAAGTCTGATTTCCAGGTCTGGTCCCCTAGCTGGTAGGCCATGGCTGCCAAAATGATTCACAGAAGTCATGGTGTGAATCATCATGCTTCATGATTGTATGAATGTCCAAACCATCAAAGCTATATAAACAAAACTATCAATAAAGCAAATGACCAACAAAGCAACCCAGCTCCTTTAGAGGTAGACAGATTCACACTACTGATGGTCAGTTAGCCAGATTGCTGTGCATACCCAAGTTTACAGGTGATACCTGATATATGAGATGCTGAAAGAGACAAGTTTTTCAAATAATTTTAATCATTTTATCAAATCATGAAATTATTTTAATTATTTTAATTATTTACTTACGTACATGCCCATGTAATTGATATTTGTGTTGCCCTCACAGACTGATTGCAGTGACTTGACCCAACTCACTGGTCACATTCGGTTGCCTGATAGTAGGGTGCACAAAGAGACATGGGAAAAGACTCCAGTAAGTCAGTCAAGGTTTTTTTTTCTTCATTATATGTTTTTGGCATATCTTTTCATTCAAACAATACCTAGTGTAGTAGGAGCTATAAAGTGTAGATAGTTAAACTATTTTATTTAAAATTTGACAGATAACATTAGATGTATGCATCAGATTCCAACATGCACATGCCGTATTTTGTTGTGTATATATGAAGTGTGTGTGGAATCAAAGACACCCTCCACTTTCTCTGTATGATCTACAGTTCCAGGACCGAATGGCTGAGGTCCTGCAAGCACTGAGTAATCTGGTGAAGGATGTGGAGTCCACAAGTGTGCCGTCTGTCTGTGGTTCCTCCCTACTAGAGATGTTGGCACATAATGCCAGAAACTACCTGCGTATACTGCCCAGTGTAAGTGTAGTGGTAGAACAATTCTTACCTGTAAGTCCTCAGACATGTGTAGCAGAAGGCACATACATCTTTCTTGTCACTGCCTTACAGCACCTGAAGGATATTTCACAAAAGCAGAATTACGAAATCTAAAAGATTAAGCAATAAACAATGAGGATAAAACTTTCCCGACAGAAATGAATAGACAGGTGGAGGTTGGAAGAATATTTTATGTCCTGTTGAGATTCAGGACGAGACACAAGAGGGTGGGAGACTGTTTTAACTAGGCTCACAGGTTGGTTCATGTCATGTTTCAGTGGGACATATTATGGAAAGGCATTTCCGAGGTGGACAGACATATATTGTTATAGGCTGTACACTAAATGATATCTGTCCACTCAATGTCATTAAATAATGTATGAGAATATGTATGATGCAACAAATGTATGATCTTTTTGCCTAAAGTTGCATAAAAAACAGAATTCATCAGAATATTCAAAATTTTCTTATGGAAGAAATTCCTCAACACAGATTGGCCTAAATCTCTTATAATGTGGACCCCGTCTTCACTTGCTTAACAGTTATGGGAACAAAATTGTTGTTACAAAATGTAAATTTTCATGGGGCAGAAACTCCCGGTAAGTTGTTTATTCTTGACTCCACACTGGATCTGGTTGTTAGAGGGTTATGAAAATGTTAGAGGGTTAAAAAATGAATCCTTTCAGAAATGAGCAAGCTAGCCTGTTAATACTAACAGTCAAAATTAAGCTATTTTGGCGTATAGAATCTGCCCTGATGATTAGGTTTTGTATGGGTTTTTTTACAGAATTAAAGTTTCATTTTTGTACTGGATTAAAGTACACAAAGCCCTCTAAGAACAGAACTATAGGTTCTCCTTTAAGTAAACCTGATAGACAAGGTCAGCTGCACAGAATAAACACTCATTGAACATTCTATACCATTGCTTTTGTGAAACCAAGTAAATGCTAAATTCAGCCAGGATAACCTAAAAATCCCTTTGTAATCCCTTATCTATAGGTTTTGTGAAATACCCCTCAGGAGCACAACTGTGCCTATGAGTAAAGTTTTTTATAACTTTAGTAGACGTAATCTTTTATTCTTGTCAAAGACCACCTGGCAAAAATCCCCCAAGTATTTTGGCCTCAAACAATTTCCTTCCTTAGAAGATAAGCATATTTGTCTGAGCTAGGCATATCTGAGACAGAACAGTTATCCTGAGTTCAATCAAGAATGAAAAATGCCTGTTTAATCAAGATGTCCTTGTTATTGTTTTTGTCATGTCATATCATGTCATGGTATGGAACCAATGTCTGTATAGGGGTGAGTAGAACAAAGAATTTCAACCACGAGTGAGAGCTGAGAGAAAAATTTAACACAGTTCTACCTGGTATTCCTCACTGTAATAAGCTATTATGGCTCACGTAGTAGTATAGGCTAGATTAGTCCTATGTGTTGGTACTGTAAACTTGTGGAAAGACTCTCCAAAAAGGAATTGATAAAAGAATTGATAAAAATTGGACCCTTAAGCAGAATCAACAATTGCCTCAGTACTGAGAAAATTCTATCAATTCCCACCCTAATTTCTGTATACATACATACTTTTTACAAGCATATACACACATACTCATCTATGTCTGCATATGAGCGTTTTATTTATTTATGTTTTACTCTTAGAGGGAGACGACAAGACCACTCCAGAACTCCAAAAGGCCAAATGAAAAGTACTCTTCTGACCTTAGGAACATTCTGAGACATTTTGACTCACTATTAAAAGGCAAACTGGAAATGCTCATGATGGAACTAGAAGTTCAAAAATGCTCATGAGGGAACTAGAAGTTCAGATCTGCTCTGTGAAGAACTGTAGAATAGGAAACAACTAACAAAACGTGGATAAGTACTGGTTTTGGGGAAATGCTTGCCCTTGAAAAGAACTCGGAGTATAATGTTATGGAACTACTTCTCCCTCTGATGGTCAAACCCTGAACTGCAGTGACAGTGCATGGTATCGTGGCACTGGGTGGACACCGGCATCAGAGAGCAATTCAATGGATTTAATGTATCTTGTTGTAGAGTTATTGTGGGTGTAATTACGAGAAATGTGTAGTGACATGGATCACTTTTATACACACTCCATCAATATGACACTCCTCAAGGGCCTAGGCAGAGGATGATGCAGTGGCTACATATTGCTGTAGCTGTTTTTATACTTGCCCTTCATGATATATAATATCATAATATCTTTTATATTGTCCTCCACAAATTTTAGTATAGCTGAAAATCAGAAAAGGCAAGAATGGCATTTTTAAATACTGGGGAAAGAACTATCTTATGGCCTATCCAAAATTATCATCTACATTTTGTTCTGGAATAATTCACAACTGGGTGAGTCAAGAAATGCCATCAGTAGTTCAATGACTGATGCGGAGGACTGTTCTATATCTTTTATTACTAAGCATGGATAATCACGTAGTACAAGCTTTTGTCAGCAAATGTATGTTAAAGGGGAATTTCAATAATTTTCATCATAGACCTCTATTGCTCAAGCTCACTGCAAGTACCAGCTGCGCAAGAAATATTCCTCCGACCTATATGGTCTCCTTGTATGGCGAGTTAGCAAAAACAGCTAACCTCTAGGGGCAGAATTTTAAAGTGTTTTTTGCATTTACATTTACATTTAAGTATTTAGCAGACGCTTTTATCCAAAGTGACTTACAAAAAAGCTACAACACAATGAAAGAAACTAACAAAGAGTGCATATTGCTAACATAAAACTGCAGTATGTTAAGTTGAAAGTGCAATAGTGCAATAAAGTGCAGCATAAAAGAGAAGTTAAGTAGAAGTTGTTAAGTGCATTCTCAAAATTCACGCTAGAAGATATTCTTGGAAGAGCTGGGTCTTCAAGAGTTTCTTGAAGGTGGAGAGGGTATCAGTTGATCTGGTTGCACTTGGGAGGTCATTCCACCAGCGTGGAACCAACCATGAGAAGCGTCTGGATTGACCTGCACAAGGTGTTGGCTGTGCTAGATAACGTTCCTTAGAGGATCGAAGCGGTCGGCGGGTGACATAGGGCTTTAGGAGAGTATTCAGGTAGATGGGAGCAGAGCCATCTATCACCCTGTAGGCCACCATAATTTGACTTGAATTTGATGCGAGCAGCCAAGGGTAACCATTGGAGTTCAGTGAACAGAGGTGTAACGTGCCCTTTTTGGCTGGTTAAAGACCAGACGTGCAGCTGCATTCTGGATCATCTGTAGCAGTCTCACCGCACAGGTTGGAGGACCTGATAGGAGGGCATTGCAGTAGTCAAGACGAGAGATAACCAGGGTCTGCACCAGGAGCTGAGTTGCATGTTGGGTTAGGTACGGCCTGATTTTCCTTATGTTGAATAGGGAGAAACAGCACGACCGAGCCACAGAGGCAACGTGATCTGCAAAGGTCAGTTGGTCATCAATCATGACACCTAGGTTTCTTGCCACTTTGGTGGGAGAAACAGACAGGGAGTCGATCTTGATGCTGATGTCATGGTGTATGGCTTGTTTGGCTGGGGGGGACCAGCAGCTCAGTTTTGGAGAGATTTAGTTGGAGGTGATGTCCTTTCATCCATGCAGATGTATCAGAAAGACAGTCCAAGATCCATGTTGACACCGTGGAGTCGTCAGGCGGAACGGACAGATAGAGTTGGATATCATCAGCATAGCAGTGATAAGAGAAGCCATGGGAGTGGATGATTGAGCCCAGCGAGGTGATGTACAGGGCGAAAAGAAGGGGCCCCAGCACAGATCCTTAGGGTACTCCTGTGGTGAGTTGGTGAAGTGCCGATGTGAACTGACTACTAATTACTGAAACTTTGTTAGTAAAGAATGCAGCAAAAGTGTCAGCTGTGAGGTTAGTTGGAGGAGGTGGAGAAGGTGGGTTTAGTAAAGATTTGAAGGCGGAGAAGAGTTTCTTGGTGTCCGTGGCATTGTGAATCTTGTCATGATAGAAAGCCTTTTTTGCAGCAGTGACACTAGATAAGAATGAAGATAGCAGTTCTTGGAATTGTGTTAGATTGGCCGAATTCTTAGTTTTGTGCCATTTCCTCTCAGCAGCTCTGAGGTTAGTGCACATTGAACAAAGTGAGTCATTAAGCCATGCATGAGAGTGGATCGTGCAGGTCTGGTAGACAGAGGGCACACACGATCCAAGCAGGAGCTCAGCGTAGAACAGAGTGACTCTGTGGCATCATCAACCTCAAGAGAAGAGAAACATTTAGACGGTGGAAGAGCAGACACCACCAAGGAGGAAAAGTGAGTGGGAGATAGATTCTGGAGATTGCGACGGAAAGAAATAGTGGGAGTAGGAGCAGATGGTTGCTGACAGAGAGAAACTTTGAACTGAATAAAGTAATGGTCAGATAGATGTAGAGGAGTAACTGTCTGCGAAGTAGCGACGCACTTCCTGGTGAAAATGAGATCAAGTTCCTTACCGGCTTTGTGAGTTGGAGGACTGCAAACCCGCTGTAGCTCAAAGGAGTCCATCAGAGATAGAAAGTCTGCAGAGCCTGGATTGTCTAAGTGGATGTTCATGTCACCGAGAACAAGCATGGGATAGTCATGCTCAGGGATAGAAGAAAGCAGAGTGTCGAGTTCCTCCAGGAAATCCCCCATTTGACCTGGAGGACGATAGATAACACACAGATATATTTTGACCGGTGCCGTTACCAAGATTGCATGGTATTCAAAGGAGCTGTATGCGACAGATGGTACCAGTTGAGTATATTTCCATTTGTCCGATATTAACAGCCCCGTACCACCCCCTCTCCTGGATGAACGTGGGGTGTGGGAAAATGCATAGTTGATGGAGAGTGCAGCAGGAGTGGCATTGTTCTCTGGTTTGATCCAGGTCTCGGTGAGAGCCAGAATGTCCAGAGAAAGATGGTTCGCATAAGCCAAAATGAAGTCTGCTTTGTTCACTGCAGACTGACAGTTCCACAAACCTACGGTGAAGAAGTTGTTCGTGGATGATGAGATGTGATATCTAGAGCGGAGGTTTGCAAGGTTCCGTTTTTGTTTGTAGAAGCGGAACCTGCGACGACTGGACACAACTGGAATGTAGCAGAGACACATTGTAGCGAGACGAAGGTTGCACAGAAGATTAAGTTACCGAGAATAGGACATGTTAGTTTGTTAATTAGGTCGGTGTCCTTGCTTGGTGGACACGCGCAGGTAGACACACTCGTCTTTACCCCAGTCAGTCTTCACACAAGGAGGGCTGAACACAAGGGCTGACGCTTCAGTGTCACTCCTGCTATTAGGAATGATGATTGACTGCACCCGGCTGAGACTGCCCACCAAGAGTCAGACAGAAACAATAGGCCTGATAGGAGTGGCCAACGACCAATTGATCTCTGATGACCCAGCAGTGCTAGTAGTTCACACCTTCTGATGGCTTGTAGGTGTATTACAAATCAGGTGGTTTCCCACAAGACAAGTAATCCAAAAGCAGCTTCTAAACACGCTCAAAATGTTACCGCAAAAGCTATGCAACGTCACCTGGCACCTTACAACACAGCACTGATTCCAAACGTGTGTTTGAAGTGTTTTTTCAAGCAGCCACATACCGATTTGTTTACCTTTGCCTGTAAACAACCTTGGACAGTAAACAAATCGTTATGTGGCTGCTTCAACAAACAGTTTTAACCACTTTTTTATTCATTTACAGACATACAC
Organism: Tenualosa ilisha; assembly: GCA_015244755.2. Lineage (NCBI taxonomy): Eukaryota > Metazoa > Chordata > Actinopteri > Clupeiformes > Clupeidae > Tenualosa > Tenualosa ilisha. The sequence goes on along the minus strand of PYXC01000541.1, from coordinate 6,594,355 downwards.
GCTGTGTTTTAAGGTGATGTTGCATAGCTTTTTGGGTGACATTTTGAGTATGTTAAGATGCTAGAAACACAGTATTAAAATTCTGCTCCCAGATGTTAGCTGTCTTTGCCAATTCTCTACAAGGAGACCATATAGGTCGGACCAAAATTTCTCGCGTCTTCGGTCCTGACAAGTCTCTGTGAGCTTGAGCAATATAAAATTCCCCTTTAATTAAGACTTATGTAGGCATTACCATGAAAATAATGTTAGCATATGTATGGGAGCTAGCTACATGCTATCGAAATGCGCAAGGATTGCCCTCTCCATTAGCCTGAGAATCTGGTGGTGCAACATGTTGCTGCTTAGCTTTGCAATGGACCAGACACAGTAAAGAGCCTTACAGACTCTTTGGTTTGCAAATGAAATGCCAGGAGGTTGTGACTTTGATCCTTGGGTCTGCCAGCATGATGACCTTGGGCAACATGTAACCCCAACTGGTCAAGAGAGACTGTCCCTGTAATGTTTTCGAGATAATTTGCACTGGCTAAGACAGGTTGTCACTGGCAACAACAGCGATCCAGAGATTTCAGCAGAGACAATAGAGCTTAAGAGTTTGTGGCCCTTCTACCCAGGACAGTAGTGGGGGCCTTGGGGACATGCTGTCTGTCAGGTTCAGCTCTCAATTGAGATTGAGGCTGCCCATGTGAGGCTCTTCACTCACAGTGGCCTGGGTCCACCAGCCACAGTGGGCTGCTGTTCTGGCACTGGCAGGGTGGATGACTATTTCGAGGTCCTGCAGTGCAAGAGCTGACAAAGTGCTGTACCCCCCTGAAAGTAGCCTGCACTACTACAGCCATCAATGGACATGGCTGCAGCAGTTGGCATGGCAGTTTGTGATGCACCTTGCCAAGTGGAAGGTGACTAATCGATGTGATACATCAATGTACCTTTGTTTTTGATACTGGCTTGACAGTAACTTAAGTTGTTCTTTTATCAGCTTAATGCTGTATCTTCTGTTTCATTTGTTAATAATGAAATTAAATATCTTAATTCATAAAAACTTATTCCATTTTTGCACACCTTTATCTCATTATGTCTTGATTATTTCAATAGCTTTGCACTAATACTTTACTGCGCTATTATACACTACTGTTTCTGCAACAATGAAAAATCTATTTATTCCTTTCACACTGTTCATCTGCATTATACTAACTCACCATCCATGTTGAATATCCTAAAATGGTTAGGATGTATATATGGTTTAGTTGGTTGGGCTAGGATATACTAGTGCGACCCTCTTTTGAATCTCAAACTAATATTGAGAAAGCTGGTCATTCTGATGTTGGCAGCCTATCAATATAGAAATTGTTGGAATGGTCTTCAAAACCAAGTAGAATTAGATCAATTAGAACCACCAGGTCAAACCACAAGCTGGTCAAACCACATAAACTAACAGAAATTATGTGACGATATACCATAAACTGTTTTTTTTTTTAAGCTATTTAACCAATTTAACTATCTTATGCTGGTAAACTTTTTTTTTAGCCAGGCTAGTACCGCCCAGTGCTTCCGCTAAATTGTCATTTAGCTCCACCACTGCTTCAGGAATTTGTCCGTAGGCTCAGGTTCGCACTGTCTCTGAGCTGTGTGTGCCAATCAGCGAACAGAGGGAGGGCTGAAAGTGATAATGTTGAATTCAAACACAGTGTTCCAACCAGAGGGTCAGGATTTGGCTGTTTACCTTCAGCCAATTAGCAAAGCACTTCCTCGTCGCCATTTTCCAAAAATCTTCACCCTCAAAATAATTTCCAAGACTATTTCGACCATGGTCATTGGTGGGTTTCCCCCCTTTTAGCTCATGCACAAGTCAAGAGTTGTGCAAAAGCTCCCTCATGTGTGGATGTAGATAGTAATCCATAAGAGATGCCTACTGGACTGCCTACAGGGCACGGCACGCAGATGTATTTCTGTCCCATTCCGCTCCCACGAAAAATTGCCTGTCTTGTCTCCATCCCGTAGCAGAATTTTTTTCAAGCCCTGTCACGCTCCAATTTTAACCGGGGAAAAATCTATGTGATGAGTTTAATTATACTGATTTTGGAAGTTTAGGCTACTGTTATCCTACCGACGCAAAAGCTGTAGACTAGCCGACCTAAAGAGATAAGCCAACTGTCACATTCCACATATTATTGAGGCATATATATTAAAAGTCACTCATATTAGGCTTTCAAATACGCAAACTATACCGCAAAAGAATCCAGCATTTCGTCCCTTGAAAGTTTCTGGTATGCACCTAAAAGTTTCAGGGGCGCACTTGAAACTTTCGGGTGCTCACCAGACACTTTTAGGTGCGTACCAGAAATATAAAAATTTTCTCGTGTCACTTTAGGGGCTCCGTATCATTTACCTGAAGGTGTATACTGTGCTCACTGTCTTTCATTGCTGATAGAGTGACTTTTCTGACACACCCACCAAACAAAAGAAAAATACATCAGAAGCCTGTAGCAAAATGTAGCGATAAAGCATTTCGTTCAGTTTATAAACCGTAGCAAACCGGTGCATCGGTTGATATGCTGAGAAATAGGATCCCACCTGGACCCTGTGTCACCATGTGACCCCATGGTGGAATAAATGTAGGCCTACCTCTAAAATGTGTCTGCGTTTGTGAGCCTATCTATGAACTGGGTCATGTGAAATTACACATGAAGTGTTAGTATGGAACATTTCGGATGAACCGCAAAAGTATACACTTTGTTGTTTCATTTTGATCCGCGTTAGTTGATTCAAGGTGTTTCTCAGTTGTTGTTGCCATCTGCATGTCACAGAAGCATATGTTGAGTCTTATTTACCTTTATGCTCTTAATTAACCCAAGTAGCCTACTTTTAGCGCAACGCCAAGGTGGGTTCGCGCTACCACAATGTCTGAAAAGACACCTCTACTGCATTACCGACTGTCCTCAAACACCCATTGCTCGGACTGCTGTCAAGCAGTCGGGACAAGCGTGGAGAAAACACCACATGTACCTAGGGAGACCGACGAAAAGCCTCTGAAGAAACTATCGACTTTCTTCGGAGTAATCATACCAACAGTTTTATCAATGTTCAGCGTTGTTGTATTTCTTCGTATTGGTAAGTAACAGTACTTGGTTATGCATAACTGATTTTCTACTGAATGTCAAATCGAGTTAGACTCACGATAATTGACGCATTCTCTCTCACGCACTTTCAGGATTTGTGGTCGGTCACGCAGGTCTTTATCAGTCCACCTTGATGTTCTTGGTAGCTTATCTAATCATAACCATGACTGTGTTGTCAGTTTGCGCTATTTCAACCAATGGAGCTTTGGATGCTGGTGGGGCCTACTGTATCCTTTTCACACAGATCTCTCTCCAATGCATATCCACAGTGCAACCATACATGGTCAATCTTGAGAACTGTATTACCAAACCCAAGTTGTATATCACGATTTTATAGTCCATTTCATTCAACGAATCAGTCAGACTTTTTCTTTCTTTTTCTTTTTCAAGACACAGCATATAAAGACTTTGAAGCATGACATGGTGTTGTTCCTAACCTTTTCCTTCAGACATGATCAGTCGAGCCTTAGGACCAGAGTTTGGAGGTAGCATAGGCATCATGTTCTGTTTTGCCAACATTTGTGGATGTGCACTTTATGTTCTTGGCCTCGTGGAAGCGATCACTGTGTTTTTTGGCATTTCTGAAGGTATATAAAACGAATCTCCTCCTGCCTTACATATCCGATTAAATGTCACTCAGTGAATCAGCTGAATGCAATTAGGAAATAGAATCATTGTGCTAGTACTGCGACTGTGATTTTGAAATCTCATATTTTTATGATGTGTTATATATATATATATATATATATATATATATGTATATATATATATATATCACTTTTAAAAAGTTGCTTAAATTATTCTCAAATGTTCTTTTAATAGGTGGAGCTGGTTTGGCATATCCTTATCATGTGCTTCCATTAGGGTACTGGTGGTCTCTCTTGTACGCTTCCTTCATCCTTCTTCTTTGCCTTGTGGTGTGTCTTGTTGGTGCTCATATCTATGCCAAGGCCACCTTTCTCATTTTCATCATAGTCATGACTGTGCTGAGCTCTGTATTTGTTAGCTTCTTCATTGTTGGACCCAGGGTAGTTGTCTTGCCTGTGGTGTCAGGCAATTCTACCCAGCCAGCCACTGCCAACTTCACAGGCTTCAAGATGGACACATTGTTGGGTAATTTATGGGGTAAGTATGAGCTACAACTGGCTATAATGTTGTTTTGCAGACAGAAGACAGCCAGGAGCTTCGTGCAGTAGTCTTGCTCAGGAATCTTTACTTGGTCTTAGTTTGATCAACTGTTGGTCATGGTTAAATGACATGTTCTGGGTTTGATGCACAGTCCCTAAAGGTTTGTTAAAAATTAAAAGTGTTTTAGTAATTGGTCAGCTTTAGTTGCTGGTTGGATATCTGGTCTATGCTGTGCCACATTTTCTTGTTTTTTTTCCTACTAACAGCCCTTGCTGACCTCAAACAATGGGGCTATGGGTTGAAAAGGAGTTTTCCTTTAAGCATAGATAGATGCCACTGATTGAGGCTTGGATATGTACATTTTATTCAGGGCCCAGCCTGCACTACCCACAAAACTGCATAGTGCAGAACTGAAATGTGTGTTTGCTTTGTCAAAATTAATTTGATGATGCCAGAGCCCTTTGCCAATGAACATTCTTTAAAAAGTCATCAGTTACTGGATATTATGTTTTATCATAATCACCTGTTCTGATTAGTATTGATTACCATTGCCTGTGATGGTGACATTTGATGCATATATTATGGCCATGTCTGTCCATGGACATTGATTGTCATTTAAACTTTGTCATAGCAAGCTACACGGTGGACTACACCACAGGGACCATGATGAGTTTCACCACAGTCTTTGCTGTCATGTTCAATGGCTGCACAGGCATTATGGCTGGCTCCAATATGTCAGGTGAGCATTCAGCACTATTCCCAGGGGTTGTCTGAGTGCATTGCTGTATCCCATGTGCTTTAGAGAGTGCGTATGTCAAGATGGTGCTTCGATTGTCTCTTTAACTGACAGATCTTGTGTGTCTTTCTTTCAAAACTGTTGTCACTGTGCTGCCAAAGGTGACTTGAAGAATCCCAGTTATTCCATTCCTCGTGGAACACTGACTGCAGTTGTCTTCACATTCATCACATATAACCTTCTAGCATTGTTGGTGTCATGCTCTTGTGACCGGTACTTTGACATTTCTTTTTTTACTTTTTTTTCCCAGATTCTGGCATGAAAGTGTTAAATTAAGTGTCAGTCTAAAACATTTCCTTTCACTGTTTCACAATCCTCAGTCTACTACTTCAGAGAGACTACAGTTTTCTGCAACACATTAATATCTGGTGTCCTCTTGTGATGGTGGGCATATATTCATCCACCCTGTCAGCAGCCATGAGTAATCTTATTGGGGCTTCACGGATTCTTTTTGCTCTTTCTCGAGATAATTTATTTGGTGAGCAGTACCTGCTATTCTCACAGATCAACCAAATAATTAAGCTGATGTACATGAATAGTATGAAAATGTCTCCATGTTGTTTTACAGGTGGAGTTCTGGCTCCTGCAAGCCGTACATCTGAGAGAGGAAACCCATGGGTATCTGTCCTCATCTCGTGGTCACTTGCACAGGTTAGGATGAAGGAGAGTAACAGAACAATCACAACTGATTGTATTTGTTTGTACATTTACATTTATGCATTTAGCAGACGCTTTTATCCAAAGCGACTTTCATTTGTCAACTATCAACTACATCAGGGCCAGTCTCCCCTAGAGCAACTTAGGGTTAAGTGCCTTGCTCAAGGGCACAACAGTGGCAACCGGGATTCAAACCCACAATTTCCAGACTACTAGCATTCTAGCCAGGTTCCTTAACCACTACATCACCACTGTCCCCGTTTGTAAAAGAGGCTGATTATTTAGACTACATAAGCTTTTATGAATGTAGAGCGATGCACAGCCCAGATTTTGATGTGTTGTTGAATTGGTAAGTTAAAATGTCCCCTAGGGTCTATCTTGGGTATGGCCAAGTATTGCCACAGTGCCACCTCAAGGTCATGGTCTGTGATTTTCCATTGTTTCTGCAGGTGGTATTGCTGATTGGGAAGCTGAACACCATTGCTAGCATTGTCACCATATTTTTTCTACTGGTCTATGCTGCTGTCGATCTGGCTTGTTTAGCACTAGAATGGGCATCTGCTCCAAACTTTCGGTAATTTTCCAGTTATTTCACACATGGTTTGATAACCCTAGTACCAAAATTCCATATTTATAATACATCTACGTAGTTTTGTGATGTGCCCTGTTCCACTCTGCTCTGACTAATAACACCCACTCTTGGTCTTATGAGGCCTACCTTTCAGTACTTCACCTGGCATACCTGTGCGCTTGGCATCCTGGGATGTCTGGTGATGATGTTCCTGATCAATGCCATTTACGCTTCGGGCAGCATTGCTTTCATGCTGGTACTGCTGCTGCTCATCCACTACCTTTGTCCCACAAGTAGCTGGGGATATGTTTCTCAGGCTCTCATTTTTCATCAGGTATGCATATACCACAGCAGTCCAGACATGTTTTGCAGTCCACAGAAAACAAGCTTGCCATGGTATTCTATAGTGTGAATGATTACATGAAATTTGAGCATTTGCTATTTTTGGCTGTAGAACTTGCATGAAAAAATGTATGAAACATTTCACATAATTAATTCACATCATACAAATACCATGGCATTTCATTGGTGCTACAGACGTGATGATCTGTGGAATTGCCCTTATATATTTTAGTTTCCCACTTCTGTTGAAGTAGCCCGTTTCCTGATTCTTATTGCTGTGAAGACAATTCAGCAGTGTCACTGGCATGCTAATAGTTTGGGTCAAGAATCTCGTCAGTCGTTAGTCTTCACTCACATTATGTAAAATGCAACTTGAATAAGAGAGTCCATTCAATTCTGACGTCCAACCCTACACTAACATGGTCGACAAGTCTAGACACTTGATAGGCGTACATTTGCCTCCTGGCGGGCAAATAGTGACTGCAAACTTTAAAACTATTGGGCCTGCCTTCAACCATTTGCTACCCCTTGGTCGCGACATTGCTTTCAGCCATCACACTAAGGATATAGCCTTCCCTCTGTTTGTTGATTGGTCTACAGGAAATTTTCTCTATTGAAATCGAAGCATTAGGAGACACGACACTCAGATTTTTAAAAAATGTGAATATTTGAATCTGTTGAATTAATCTGTTGACTCTTATTCTTTTATTAGTTTTTAAATAGTTTTTGTGACTATTGGGTGTGTGTTTCTGCAAGCTGCAATCCTTACTTTATGTGTGAAGGCTTCTTTTCTGAATTTGTATTGATCTCTAAGCCCATAAAGCCATAAAGTGTCCCTCGTCGCTGGATTGGTGACGCAGATGAGCAAAAGTCCAGACTCGGAATTTCTACTGTGCTTTTGCCCCAGAAAGGCAAACACACTCTGATTTGCTCAACAAGTTTGTTCAAGAGGTTTGATTTGAAAGTTGAACTGTATTTAGGTATTGGAGCTGGGAAATGGACATGACCTTTAATTTCAATAATAAAGGCAATATTCAACCTTGAACTGCTAACATGCTGCTCACACTCTCAACCAGGTGCGAAAATACCTGCTGATGCTGGATGTGAGAAAGGACCATGTGAAGTTCTGGAGACCACAGGTGCTCCTGATGGTGGCCAATCCTCGCAGCAGCACAGGACTTATTACCTTCATCAATGATGTGAAGAAGAGTGGGCTCTACGTGCTTGGCCATGTGCAGTTAGGAGAGTTGGGTAGGACGTTTATGTAGAAACCCTTCCAGTACATTATACCATGTTTTCCTTGCATTTGATGTCTGAATTTACTGCTTATAAATACGTAGGCTACTCATTTAAGCACTATGGAATATTTTTTGCCTATTATTGATTCCAAGTTGAAGCATGTGTGACTGGGCATTTGGATAGATGAAAGGTGAGATGCTACACAGAGATTGAAATAAAATCGATAACCTCCCAGGGACCATTAGATTGATACTGTTTTTTTTCCACCAGTTCTCTAATACACTCTCGTTTCCAATGGCTGTCAGCTGTATTTGTACTGTAGAAATGGACGACAGTTTTAACTTTTGGATAGTCACTCCAAATGTCATACAGCTAAACTATTTCCTATGTTAAATGGCCTTCATCAGTTAACATATTATATTTCTGTAATGCTAGTCATTCTGCTCCATCACTAGCTATCCAATCATCTTTCTCTAGCCCATAGGATAACCAATCACAGCTGTGGGGGTGTCCTTTACCAGCCTTTTTTCACCAATCTCACGCTATTTAAATAATTGTTGCCAGTTTGTACATCTCCTTGTCTTTTCAAAGGCACACCAGGCAAGCCTGCAAATTTTTGAGGTAGGAAATTGCTAAAGAGGCTGAGAGAGCCTCTGTGCATCCCGTAATGCCATTAAACCATCAAATTTATTACGAAGCTGGTAAATTAACTTCAAAACGGCATCAGAAGTTCCCTGGTGTTGCTTTAACATATATATTTAACAGCATGTCCTTTTGCAAAATTTGTGACTATTTGTAATTGTCAGTCTCATTGAGATACATTGGCCCCTTTTCCAGCTCTCTACAGCAGAACCAGAAAGTTTCAAACTAGTCAAATTCACTTCCAGGATGAAGCCACCTATCTACCAATGATGGGCAGCTTCATAGGCAGCAGGACCCTATAATATTTTGATTCCAGTCTGAGCAAACACTTAAAATAGCTGAAGAAAGAACAATATTGTTGATACAGCCATATCAAATTGGTTATAGTTGTTATGGTCTTAAAGTTAAAGTGTTATTGTTTGTATTTAGATTTTGTTAAAGGTGCCCCCAAATGAACCAGAAATGGCAACAGAATGGAAAGAAGCTGTTTTTATTTCAAGAGTGCCTGTGCTTAGTGTTACCTAGACGATAAACACTAACCAGCTAGTTTATTCTGTGCTTTTGACCATCTTCATAAGAATGCCATAGCATTGTACTATATGATATATACTGAGGCACTATGTAAAATACTTCAGTGGAAATCATTGGATTATTTGAACCCTCCATGAATTCTGCCATATGCCTTGAAAGGATAGGCTAAGATGATGGCAGAAGGAAATGCATTCAGTTAGATGAATATATGTGCCACTGACCTTTTCCTGGCTGTTTTCCCCCTAAAGATGGCCTGCCTGCTGACCCTCTGCAGTCATGCTATGACTCCTGGCTATCACTGGTTGACCATCTTAACATTAAAGCCTTTATCAGCCTTACTCTGGCTGATTCAGTACGACATGGCATCCAGCATTTGTTATTTATCTCTGGTTTAGGTATGCTACAGGTTTATGTTCATTCATGGTCTTTATTTTACAATCTTCATGTGTACATCTTTGTTTGGTACACACAGTTAAAATGCTCACACAGACATTGTACCTCACTCTATTTGAGTTGGTTGTCCACTCTGTTTAGTTAGATATACGTACATTTGCTAGAAACATTCATTTTTATTTCCCTGCAGGTGGAATGCGACCCAACATCCTAGTCCTGGGTTTCTATGATGACTGCACTCCAAAGGACAACCTGCAAGACTGTGTCTTTTCTACCCGAACTCTCTCTTTAGATAGGTTCAGCCCTGCCAAATTACAGCAGAGAATCTTTCATTTCCCACCCATACGAAGGGTTGAAGTGGGAATTGAGACTGCCTCTGCCAAACACCTGTCCAGTGAGGAGTATGTGTACGTTATTGCAGATGCTGTGAAGATGCAGAAGAGTGTGGCCCTGGCACGATATTTCTGCTCTTTTGACCACTCAGAGGTCATAGCCAGAGCCAAACCAGGCCAATCTGGTCTCTATATTGATGTGTGGCCACTGAACCTGCTGCGACCTGACAACTCTGGTTATGTGGACACATGTTCTCTCTTCTTGCTCCAGCTTGCCTGCGTGCTGCACATGTCGCATGCATGGCGCCAGGCTAGGCTCCGCCTCTTCCTATGTGTGGAGACGGGCTGCTGCATGCAAGAGGCACAAGAAGAGCTTCAGCAGATGCTGAAGGACTTACGCATGACGGCAGATGTCCACACTGTACCCTGGGACCATGTGGTGGTGCTGCATGGTCAGAGGCAAGCAAAGATAAGCCAGCTCCGTCCAAGAGCCCTGACCGAGGGAGATGCGGAAGGGGCCAGGGAATGTGTCCACAGCTTTCCCAGCAACACCACATTGCTATCAGATGAGTATCTCTGTGCTGTCAATCAGCTGATTCAAGAGAATGGTGACCCACCCCCTGCTGTGCGTTTCCTGTATCTACCCCGTCCCCCTGCAGACACACGCCGCTACGCCCCCTACCTACACCAGCTGGAACTACTGAGTCGGGAGTTGGGGCCCACTTTGCTTATTCATGGAGTTGCTCCTGTCATTACCACTGATCTGTAAATTTGTAGCATGTGAGAGATGAGAAATTGTCTTTTCTTGCTGTTTTCACAATGCTAGTTTTTTGTAACTTACAAAGTTATTTATATTTTGTGACGGGGGGGGGGGGGGGGAGAATAAATAAAAGACATAGGAATTTATTGCACAACTCTTCAGTGCTGCAGAATTTTCCATTGACCCGGAATGAGCCTTTCCAAAAATTGGAGGCCAGATTAGAGAAAATTAATGCAAACCATTACTGACAACTGTCGATGAGGTTCTTTATCACTTTTATCACTCTGCACAGGTAGCCTGTTCACCTACTGCAGTGGAATTTCTTTGAAAGTGAGAACAGAAACATTTGAAACAAACCACTTGTTTCTCTGCAGACGCCACGGAATGGGAACACGTTTTATTTTGAGAGGCATAGTATGAAGTTTCATTCTTTATTTGGCTAAGCAACTGTGTAATAAGCAGTATGATGTATTAGCCGCTGATGACCCCCTCCTGAATAAACTATCTAATGATTAGTTGAAAATAACCAATCAGTCAACCAGTGTTTATTTTTATTCAAGTCGTTATGATAATACAAAAAGCAACTGTGTAAATACAACAGTACACTGGGTAGGGTAAACTGTACCCTGGGACCATGTGGTGGTGCTGCATGGTCAGAGGCAAGCAAAGATAAGCCAGCTCCGTCCAAGAGCCCTGACCGAGGGAGATGCGGAAGGGGCCAGGGAATGTGTCCACAGCTTTCCCAGCAACACCACATTGCTATCAGATGAGTATCTCTGTGCTGTCAATCAGCTGATTCGTGAGAATGGTGATCCACCCCCTGCTGTGTGTTTCCTGTATCTACCCCGTCCCCCTGCAGACACACGCCGCTACGCCCCCTACCTACACCAGCTGGAACTACTGAGCCACCTTACTTGTCCTAAGGTTTTTGCCTACTGGTTTTTTTTTATTTATTTATTTATTTTTATTATTATTACTTATTTTATATATTTTTTTATTTATACGGTTTTATCTTTTGTTGTGTAAATATGTATATACATATTTTTCTTTTGCATATTGGATTTGTACATACTTTTCAATCCATTTTATGTGTGCACTCTATGGGGCAGCTTTGAATCTCATTACACTCTGTGTAATGACAATAAAGGCGTTCTATTCTATTCTAAAAATGGCTACAATAGGCGCATTTAAACTATTACAGTTGTTTACTGCTTTCTAGTATTGAACTCCTGTTTGAATTCTGTATTTAAAGCAAAGTGTGGTTTCTGCTGTGAATTTACATTCATGGCAATAATGTTAACATAATATAAGAATATATCTAGCAGTTTTTTATAGACCAAAAAGCTATAGTCTTCGTATGAAATAATTTGTTTCTGTGTCAGTCAAAAAAAAATTCTTTGCCTTCTATACAAATCTGAAACTGCTTTGGGCCTCTTGAACAAAACCTTCAGAACAGCTCTGACAAGACAAAATTCTTTAGGAAACTCATGAGAAATAGCCTTTTCTTGCTCTTTTCACAATAGAAAATTGTAGAATGAGGATTTCCATCTTCCAACTTGGACTTGGATACAATTTATGTCTTATGCCAAGAAACTAGGAAGTATTTATTGTTTAATTGGCCCATCTGTAGTGTGGGGGCTTATGAGGGGCTGGTCACAGAGAACCTTTTATATGCTAAAAGAGTTTGTGATATTGGGACCATCACATGTTTACGAAGATACTGGGCCTGTACGTAGGCTAGGCCAATATATGAGTATGTAAATTGGTAAACAGCAGGGTAACGATACCATAGAAAACCATAGAAAGACAATACATTGTAGCCAGAATCCTATAAGTTTCTGGTTTGATGACGATGGTCTACCCAGCATGCTTTGCGCCGCATGTTCTTTGCATAGGCACGTGGAGGCTGAATAGCAAGTGTCGGTGGCATGGTAATTTTGGTTTGGCTTTACAGAAATATGCATCATAGAGAAATGTAACATATTTCGTCATAATGATATTTAAGATGAAATAAACATAATGCGTTGCGCGCTTCGTTGACTGGTCGCGTTCACTTTAGATTGCTTGAGCTTATAAATTTAGCAGGCGTTTGAGTTTTTAGTTATTGTGCAGTTTCATAAAACGGCGGCCAAGCCTTTTAATGAAGTGAAAAACCATATTAGCCTGTGATGTAGTGTAGTGAATCCATCCGTCCGTTTTACTGTGTTTTGGTACATTATTGTTTAGGGTTCATACTTATTGTGAATGCTTCATGTTATGTCCTAACTATTGTTTTACAGTTGGTAGGACTGAGAAGTATCCAGACTGAGCGAAGACGTTGGCGAATTGATTACCTAGGATAACGTTGATGCGCTGATTGTTCAGGGATGATTATTTTGAAGGTGGGTTAACGTTTCCAGTGCCAGGGTGTAATTGCGTTATTTGTGTTCGAAGCTGATCCTGTGGTAGTCACATGTATGCCATGTGGCAAACCGATGTCGCTATAGGGTTAATCGTGAGTAGTTTGTCTTCATGTGTTGCCAATTAACTTTGTCGTTGGTGAATGTTGCGTGAACTATATTTACATTTATGCATTGAGCAGACGCTTTTATCCAAAGCGACTTACATTTTTTGTCAACTATCAATTGTTCAGGCCTAGTCTCCCCTGCCCACTAAGGCGGACATAAGTTTAAACTTTTTAAGTCTTTTTTTTTTTTTTTTACTTTCTCTTCAGTCACATTTTGCATGTATTTTTAATGTTTGACATATGAAGTGTGCTTGTTTTTTGAAAGATTATATCCTTTGTTCAATGTAAATGTAGATTACTTGTGAGCAAGTGAGAGTTGGTATGGGATGATGGCAGTGCAACACACCTGCACAATGCACTGGGATGCATCTCATTGCAGCCCAACCCCTGGAAAAACTTGTTGACTTGTTCTGCACGTTAATCCTGTGGTCAAAGGTGAGTTGTTTTGTCTTGTTTACTAACCTGGGGATGATTGCAGTTCTTGCCTTTTTGTGTTGCCCTTTCATTTTATATTCAGTGAATGTGGTGTTAAAAAGGCATACACTAACATTTGAGACTTGAGGTTATGGTTCTGGAAAAAATATCAATATAAATGTGTTACTGATTTCAAAGTGAATTTGACATGTAAATGTCTTGTCCAGGAAACCATCCAATCAATGTTGCACAGCCCTAGTAGAACTTCGCTGAAATGAAATCTACAAGATCTTGGAGCGATTAAAGGTAACTGCATATGCATCAGCTGTTCTCAGAAAACAGACCTCAGACATGCACTAGTTTTTATTGGACTCATTTCCAATATCTGTTGTGGTTACTGGCAGTCGTTTATATTTGCCTTAGTGTTGCCCGTTCATTTTTTTCAGTAATGACATGTGGTGTCTAGTAAGGCAGATATTAATTCTTGAAGGGATCTCAGCCTGGAAATGTATACATTGTACACTTCAGACACTCTCTTCAAGAACATTGTACTATCTTAAGTTTGCATGCTGTGTGTGTATTTGTTATGGTGTTTATTTTGCCAGTAGCTTGCAAGCGATGGTCTTCGCTGAAGGTCATTTTGGATGTTTATTTCTAGCACATTAATAAGCAACACTAAATACTAACTAATTGAACCAATTTCAACAGGAATTCATCCCGTCAAGATCTAAACTGGGTCAGTGGATGCACCCTATGCAAACCCTCCAGTCAGCACCTGCATTTTGTCCAAATGGGGAGGCATTAGACGCAGAGCTGAAGGGGGGTATGTGTATTGAGATGTGGACAAAATGGAGGTAATGGTCAAGAGTAACCATACCCATATCGTTTGGAACAGGATTTTATAAACATTAGATTTTGAAAGCCTAGAGTGTTGCATCACATGCACATGCAACATCGAACTGATGTTTTAAGCCATACAGACAGTTGTCTTATTTTCCCCTGCATGCTAGTTCTGTCCATTCATCCCAGTTCTGAATGTGGTAATAAATCAAAGGTATGCAAAATATGGTTTGTGTCAATCTGTCTTTGTTGTCATTTAAGCATGTATTTTAAGTTATTCTTGTTCTGAAATTTGACATGTGCATAAAAGAGGGTGTATGTGTTGTAATGTTAACAAAATAAAGATTTAATTTTATTAAGTGTGTCCTTTGTAATATTGGGGTTCTCCCACATTTTGAAAGGGTTACAACTAAAACTTTGACATTTAAATAGTCATGGAGAGTCTTAGTTAACTGTATTTATAATAAAATTTGGCCATTTGAATTATATAGAGCTGATATAATCTCCAGCAGCTCCTTATTTTAGTGATGGTAAGCACGAAAAAACATGTAACAGTTGCAACATTTATTATTGTGTAGCAAATGTTAGTCTTGCGTTTCCTGTCATATAACATCAGAGGTCGCTGTATTCCAGTATGGAATGGATACAATGTAACTTTTCTTCCTCGACGTTCCTTCCTTACAATTTCTCTCCACTAGAGGGAGTTTTATGGAATAATGTTCTCGCACCGCCACAAAGCCTTGTGAGTACTGACCCAGCGACATGCAAAACTGAAAAGATTACGATTCATATATGTTAGTCAAGTCTTCATCTAAGTACAGAGAGCTGTCATCGAAGTTATAGTTTAATATTTGTAATCAGGAGAGACGAAAACGGGAACACAAGAATGGTCCAGTTGGCGGTGTGAGCTCCATAGAGGATAGAGGAAGCCTCGCTGTCTGCCGAAAGTAAAGAAAGAAAAACAGTAATAAAGGCAACTACCACAGCACAAGCCGGTTCCGGAGAGGGATCCAAGAACCACTAAAGCTGGATGATCATAGACTACCTTTCCCCGGTGGTCTGCGATGGGGGAGACCAAAATAATATATCATCTCGACGACCAGGAAACTCCTTACCTGGTCAAATTGCCCATCCCAGCCGATAGGGTCACACTCTTGGATCTAAAAAATGCTCTTAAGAAACCGAACTACAAGTTTTTCTTTAAATCAATGGATGATGACTTTGGGTGAGTATGTTTGTGTAAACCTTTCTTCTTTTTTGTAGGCTACTAGTTATGCTTCAGCCTCTTATTTACAGCAGTTTAACTGTTAACAGTTTTTTTGTTCGCGTCTCCCTCCATACTTGGCAACTACAACAACAGTCACCCTGGTTTCCCTAAGCAGTTTTAGACGCTTGCGTTTTGTTCTTGGTTCATTTGCAAGACGTATTATTTGGTTGAGAAGCGACGGATTTCACCAGATTTCATCAGCGGCAGGTTAAACCCCGTTGTTTTTTTAACAAGCGGTTTTAAAATCCCATTTACATGGTAGAGTGAATGAGGGACTCCGTAAGACAATAATGGACGTAGCTAACGTTAACAGTCTACAAAATGTGGCCGCGTCCAGTGCTCCCGTAGTAGCCTTACACCGATGAGAACATAAGAGGCCTTTTCAATAAGGTAGATGTGTAACATTAATACATTTTGAGACCACTTTGTGGGGATCAGCTGGTTTAGGACATATTATATAGCCTAGCATGAAAAGTGATGTTATATGGTAGTAACGTTTGACTAGTGTAATCACGGAACCATCTGAAAGGTGCTCCTTTTTGAATACACGAATAGACTATTAATAAAACCATTTGATCTTTATACATGTGCATAGGCCGACTCAAGACTTGTCTTTCTCATAAGGGCACTGCTTTATGTTACTCCCCCAACCCCCTTGTCCTTTTTTAGAATATTTGGTCAGTTGACAGTGCAATACTTAATTGGCTTCATAAAGGATAAGATGTTCTCACAGAAAGCAAGGATTTGAACCCCGCATGGCATCATGATCTGGTTCATCAGGAATTCAGGAATACTAAATACACTTGTACACCTTTTTAAGACATATCCCTGAGGGATAATATTTCAGACTGATGACAAAAACAGTTTGCTTTCCATTACAGTGACCAATGCTTCCGTTTCTTTAAATCCCATGTTCTAATTTTCAGACACTCAGAATTGCCTTAGCACAACTTCGCTATTTGTTGTCTCCTGTCTTGCCAATGGCCTTCTGCTTGCGGCCGTACATTAAAGCTGGACAGGAATGCTGCCTTGAAACAACTGCAGTTAGGCACTCAGGAATGTCCTGATCACACTAACGGCTGGCAGCTTTACTGCTGTGGCCTCAGCTGTGAAATGTGTTCCAGGTCAGTCTCCACCCAAAGAAGAGCATCTCCCCACGTGCAAATTAAAAACTCCAAGACTCATCCAGCCACTCTCCCCACAACAGGGACAGCAGCTACCATAGTTTATGGATTTGCACAATAAATGCAGCCAAGTGAGCCATGGGGCTGGAATTGACAGTTTGAAATGTCTGGTTGTACTCTTTCTCACACAGCTATAGACTGCTTGGTGATAGTGGATTGTGTATGTGTGTGTTTCATTTGTTTCTGTGTGGATGTGAATCAGGAGAAAGACTCTTGCAATGACTGTCTTTCATGTTTGTGTCTCAGTTCTCTTGCCATGGTGGGAAAGAATCTCATTTTCTTTCTTGAGTCTCTCCCAATCGATGACCCAGCTTTTCTGCTGTTTTACGTTCTTGTCATGCCATTCTCTGTTGTATTTGAGTTTGTATGCATACATGTGTGTCTGAGTCTATTTGATGTATACCAGCAGATTAGTCCCCTCCCCCACCCCACATCTTTTGAAATATATTTGATTCCATCTAATTTATTCACCAGAACTCTCAGCCAAGCTGTAGGTGATTGATGTGCTTTGATCTCACACATTGTATTTACTTCACACTGACACTGAACACTTACACAGACTCACAGAGCTTAAGTGCCGTGCCATGTAGCAATACTGGTTGCCTAAAGTCTCTGTCCACCTCTTATATGCTGTTTTCAGGGTGGTGAAAGAAGAAATCTCGGATGACAATGCAAAGCTTCCTTGCTACAATGGACGCGTCATTGCTTGGGTAAGTTAAAGGTGGACACCAGAGCACATCTCGGACTCCTCATATATGCGCCTGCCATGTGCTCAATAGCCTGTGAGGGGATGTCATTTGTGCCCATCTGGTCGGTCCACTTGCACTCACAGTATGACAGACTTGCTTGGTGCAAGCAGTTTGTGTATGTGTGCATATATTACTGATGTCAATACAATCCCAGTGTTACAATCCCTGCTTTTATGTACACATTCTTCAGATCCACTGTGATAGACTAACAAACACATTTGAACTGACTCCCTAGTAGGAGGCAATCTTACATTTTACATTTAGGCAGACATTTACATTTAGCAGACGCTTTTATCCAAAGCGACTTACAACTTTTTGTCAACTATCAATTGTTCAGGGCCAGTCTCCCCTAGAGCACCTTAGGGTTAAGTGCCTTGCTCAAGGGCAAAACGGTGGTAGCTGGGATTCGAACCCACATCTTTTTCAGGCTACTTGCACGCTAGCCAGGTTCCTTAACCACTACGCCACCACCGCCCAATCTTAATGAATCTAACTTGAATCACAGGACTTGGTCCAATCAAACCAAAGTAATCCCACAGTCAGAGGATGAAAGTAGACAGAGAATCCTTTGGAAATGCCAGGCATTATGTTGACCTAATCCAATGCTCCCATATAATTCATTAAAATATAATCAAAATGAGTCACGCTGGAGTCTGTTTATGCAGTATGACCACATCCTTTGATCACATTTTGGATGACTCACTCTAGTAAGTACTGTACAGTAATAGTGAGCTTATTGTAATTTTGCCTCTCTCCCTCTCTCTGTAGCTGGTCTCTGCTGATGGCTCTCATTCAGATGGTGGCTCTGTGGCAGAGAGCCAGTCAGATCGCCCCCCTTCCCTTGAGAGGTGCCAAGGCATTGGAGACTCCAGACCACCTTCTTTCCAGTTAGTACCACAACCGGACTTACTTCCTGTTCTCTCTGTCTATGTTTGTTTATTTATTTATGTATTTAGTTAGCGGCGTCTCTTCCCCTCTCTTTCGTTGTTTACCCATATTAGTCATACCTTGTCTCACATTAAATCAGTCATTTCATCTTAAACTCTTCAATCTGTGAGCTTTTCTTGATTGAAATCCAAGCTGTTGCTCTCCAACAGACTGGCAAATAAATCCTTTTTTCCGTTTGTTTGTGTTTTTTTTGTTCCGATAGTGTTTCCATTATAAGTAACCATTCATGGCAACACAAATGACCATTGTAACAACCATCCTTCTTTTCTCTGTTGTATGTGTGGTTCAGTGCAAAGTCAGCTGGCAGTCGTGACGGCATGGATGATAACACTGAGACTGACTCCGTGGTGTCTCATCGCAGGGACAGGGACAGGGAGAGGTCACGTCGGAAGCATGCCCAGGACCATGCAGGTTTGCCATGCTCTCTCTCACTCTCTCTCTCTCCCCATGTTTCCCATCATTCTATCCTCTGCCACACCTCCACTGTCTATCCTTTTATTTCCAGCTTTGTGTGACCTGACGTCCGTCATCATCTGCTCTCTTTGGCTCTAGTCTTTCACTGTTTGTCTCTCTTTTCACTTGTGTACTAAAGCCCTCCAGAGGACCTTTGGTGACCACAGTGATTGAAGGTGAAGTGCTTGGGAAACTACTGTGAATAGTAATTTATAATAGTTAGACAGTGCCTCGGAATTATTAAATAGGATTTTGGAAGGGTTTAGGGTTGATTTATATGAATAGCTATTTTTAAAAGATCAGTAAAGACAAACAGAACATTACCCTCTCCTGTGACATGTGTTGATGTGTTTGCTTGAGGAAACAGCAACTGCATAGTTGACCATGGTAGCGATGAATGTCCATGTGTCTGCTCTGATCCTGGGGTGCTTTTGTTGGTGCAGGAGGGAGAATGAATGGGTACACACGGGGAGGCCGAGGCCTGGATCTGGGGGGTTATGACAGTCGGTCGTCCCTCATGAGCAGCGAGCTGGAGTCCAGCAGCTGCTTCGACTCAGAAGATGATGGATCCACCAGCCGGTAAGAGGCATTACCACAGGGACCTGTGCTGCAAGAGGCCACAGTGTCCGTACTACATTCAAGTTCAATTGTCCATGGGACAGTCTGACCTTTGGTTATCTCCCTATCCCTCTCTATTCCACTTGCTTCCTGTCAGTCTTTGCTTATACATGTGAGTTGGATGACGAAAAGCCTTAAAATGTATTTATAAAAAAAAAGAGGCACCACCACAGTCAGCCATGCATATATGAGCAGCCTGACGCGCAAGACAGGCTTTCTATGGTGACACTCCGCCCCGTCTGGTGCTAAACTGAAAGCCCCATTTTCATACACCATCAGAACTACTTTACAGGCAGTGATCTCAAGCCAATAGTCAGTCCAGAGGAGTGGTCTGAGAAATATGATAGAAGGTCTAACTTCACACAGGAGCACTTGACTTGAATGACCAGTCAGACGAACATGTGTGCATTTGTGTATTTTCAACACTTCAACTAAGGCTTGAGAGTGATGTTCAGTTCTGTTTATCTGTCAGGTTCAGCAGTGTTACAGAGCAGAGTGGCTCATCACGCCTAGTCAGACGCCCTCGCCGTCGTCGAAGGAGACCTAAACAAAACATGGAACGGGTGAGCTTGTGTACAATTAAAAAAAAAAATGAAACAATTCCACATTTTAGTGCAGTGGAGCCATGACACTTGTAACATCCCTGTGGGCCACTCTTCTCTGTTTAGTCCTCATCCTTCAGCAGCATCACAGACTCCACCATGTCACTCAACATCATCACTGTCACACTAAACATGGGTGAGTATCTTAGCCTACCAATGGCTTACAGTCCTACATTTAAATCACTGTCTAAGAGACCGGATGCCCTGCATTCAATGCCAGATCATCTTTCTCATAGTGTTAAATCAGTACAGAAATGAAGACATAGATGGCTAAGATTCTTAATAGTTAGATTTTAGGCTGCACACTTTGTTGTGTTGTTTAGACTGAGAACCCATTTTGAATTTTGAAATGGAAAATGTGTAGGAACCCTGTTATGTTCATGTAACATTATTCTGTCAGGCAGCCTTTTCAGATTAGGGTGTGTACATAACTTAATATTTCGTTTATCACAGGCATATGTGAGGGACCTTATTTTGGTTTTTAGTCATCAGAATATGGAGATTGAAATGTTCGCATGATTTGTTCACACGATCAGAACATTTCCATTATTTCAAGTAAAACAGGAAAGAGAATGTGTTGTGCATAGTGTTTTATCATTGTCTTTCCACTGACCCTTGTCCTTCTTGCGTTCCCTGGCTACAGAGAAGTATAATTTCCTTGGCATCAGTATTGTGGGTCAGAGCAATGAGAGGGGAGATGGAGGCATCTACATTGGTTCCATCATGAAAGGTGGGGCCGTGGCCGCGGATGGACGCATCGAGCCAGGAGATATGCTTCTTCAGGTGTGGGATCACTGCATTCAAGCTCAGTTTATCCTGAAAGAACCTGTGGAGTGTTGTGGCAGGTGGGATTTTGTATGGCTTAAAGCAGATTGGTAATTGGAGTTAATGACTGCTGTTGTCCACTTGCAGGTGAACGACATCAACTTTGAGAACATGTGCAATGATGATGCAGTGCGAGTTCTGAGAGATATTGTTCACAAGCCAGGGTGAGTGACAAGCCATAAATTCAGGCCTCAAAATGTTTATGATTTTTCATAAGGAATTCATACATTCAAAAGCGGACAAATTCAGAAAGTCAGATGTTGAAATACATTTTTAATTTTTTTATCTGCCTAGGCCTGTTTCTCTGACTGTCGCAAAGTGCTGGGACCCAAACCCAAACAGTTGTTTTGCGTTACCCAGAAGTGAGTATTTATGCACTGGCCTCCAACCTCCCACCCTCTCTCTTGAACCCCTCTGCTTCTTTGAATTACATCCTCCATGTTTATCACTGGACGCTGTGTGACTCCTGCTTTGTCCTGCCCTCTGTAGGTGAGCCAGTCAGACCCATTGACCCAGCTGCATGGGTGTCTCACACAGCGGCCATGACGGGGGTGTACCCTGCCTATGGGATGAGCCCTTCCATGAGTACAGTCACCTCCACTAGCTCCTCTATCACCAGTTCCATCCCTGAGACCGAGCGTAAGGACCACCTGCATGCTCCCACAACAGCCACACACAAACACAAACATCTTTATTTATTTAAGCCTTAACCAGTTGTCTAGATGAACTGTACTAAGGCCCTGTTGAATGAAAAAATCTGTTTTCCTTTCAGGCTTTGATGATTACCACCTCTCAGTTCACAGTGACATGGCAACTGTTGCCAAAGCAATGGCATGTCCGGATTCTGGATTGGAAGTTCGTGATCGGCTGTGGCTAAAGATAACCATTGCTAATGCCTTTATAGGTGCCATATAGACTGCCTTCCTTCTCTCTTAATGAATGTTAATATGGAATAGGACACCTGCATAGACTAGTGAATAGTTATGTGCCATGATAATTATCTTCATTGCTGTAGTAGTCTGTTTCTATTTTGACTTTATTTGGTACAGTACAGCCTGCCTCCATTTTAGTGTGTGGCTATGAAATGTATAATCTGTGTAAAATATTTTCAAAGGAAAAGACATGAGTACTAAATTCAGATCCTGTTCCCAGGGTCAGATGTAGTGGACTGGCTCTTTCATCATGTTGAGGGCTTCACAGATCGGCGTGAGGCCCGCAAGTATGCCAGCAACCTCCTGAAGGCTGGCTTCATACGCCACACTGTTAACAAGATCACCTTCTCCGAGCAGTGCTACTACATATTTGGTGATCTTTGCGGCAGTAAGTTCTCTTTGTTGCCCATTGATTGATGTATTCTGATTGATGTATTCTGATTGAGTGATTTTCCCTGTTTAATACTGATACTGAAAGCAGACTTCGCACAGTTTGAACTAGCTGAAAATTGTTAACCATGTTGAGAGGTACAGTATGCACAGTGCTGTTTAATAATTACAATAGTACAGTAGTGATGGAGCCAATTCAACCTGTCATTGCACCTGTCATTACGTCAGTTCTCCCATCACTGAGGTTACTGTTTTTTGTGTGCGGGACTGAAAACGTATTTGCTATCTACCCTGTTAGACATGGCTCACATGTCACTGCAAGACCATGATGGCTCGAGTGGGGCATCGGATCAGGACACTCTGGCTCCTCTCCTGCACTCAGGTGAAGCAGCATGGCCCATGTCTTTCCCTTACCAGTACCCAATCCCCCACGCCCCGGAGCTGCCCCATGGCTACAGTGAAGCAGGGGGCGGTAGTGCCGGCAGCCAGCATAGCGAGGGTAAGATGATTTTTGTACCACTTACACACACACAAACAGTGGTGGACATGGATAAAGTCAAACAGCTTTTGGTACTGTAGATAAAGATGAGACGGTCAAGCAATGATGGAAAAATTGAAAATGGAAAAACAGTTTGGTTATGTTTTGTTTTTTTCCACAATGAATGCACATCAAGGGAGAAAGGGCATGCCTCATATAAAGATGAGCTACTCTAACTAGACAAGGAAATAGGCTGAGTTAACCTTAAGTAGCTTATCATTCCAGATTGGCAGAAAATAAGACATACCTTTCAGTACTCTGTCAATCACATGGACAGACAGTTAAAAACACACTCTAAAATGTTTGATGAATGTACCCCTGTACACTGAGGAGTGTAGTGTAGTGTATGCTTACCACCCTCTCTCTGTCTCTGGTCAGGGAGCCGTAGCAGTGGGTCCCACGGCAGCGAGTCGGATGTCAGGAGGGAGAGGGCTCCCAGCGAGCGTTCAGCGCCAAGTGAGTGCAGCATGCGCAGCTCACACAGCATGCGCAACCCCCGCTCCCACGGCCACAGCTCTGGCTCCGTTCGCCTGGCTCACCCACCTTTCGGAGCGGCAGTTGGAGCAGTTGCACCGGGTTCACCCTCAGGCCGCACGTTGGTATCCATGCCCCCAGAACTCTCCGCCTCACGCCAGTCCTGCCATACAGTGGGCAGCCAGGGCGAGTTCTTTGTTGACATCATGTGAAGCAGTGCTGACACTGTTGGTCAGTCAGATGGACAGATGAATTAGATGGATGATGTGTGCATGTGTGTTTCCCCTTCCTCATGAGAGACACTTAAAAATATGACGTATTCACAGTAGGCTGCCTATGTTTCCAGTGGCCACCTGGGGAGTGTAAGAGTTGGGGGCACTCAGAGGAAATGAAGGTCAGAGACTGTATGAGTGAACATCAACATCTGTCAGGTTGAACAAACATGTAAGAAAAGAAAAGCACCCACTTCAAGATGTGACAAAAGACAACTAAGGGCTGTATTTCCCTTTCTGCCTCTGCTTTCGCTCTGGTTTCCTTGCCATCGTTTGAGCATGAGTATGCTGATCTAGAATGTATCTCAGACATATACTTTTAGTACTGGTCATTTCCATTTTGTCAACATTTCTTTTTTGTTGTTATCTTGGCGCTAAATTTGACAGAAATGCATTGCCTAAAATGAACTCCATTTTTGATGAGAAAATGTTTTTTATTTATAAATATAGTTTTATTGCCTAAGCTTGGGATATCCCTTCATGTGAGACTGTGTGTTTATTAAGAAGACCAGTAGAGTGTATTTGCCCTCTAGCTAGCAGTGCTGAGTGAACATAAAACAAGTGAGGAATTTCACTTTATGGACTGGAATGTTTGTTGGAATGTTATCTGGAACCCAGATGTTTGTGTGAGACTCCTCATAAGAAAAACGAGGTTTTAGTGTCTAAATAGACAGAAGGACAAACATACTAGTCATTAGCAAAGACTTACGTCTGGAATCTCTGGCTAGAAACTAGTTTGAACTGTGTTTTGTTGACACTGAAACCATTAGCCTGTGTAGTGAAATGCAGACGTTACTAAATACTCAAACCATTTGTTAAAACTTCAAGAACAGAAAACAATAGTTCAGCAGCTCAAGAATGCGCTGTCCAGTCCACCAAGATCAAGGGTGTGGCCTGGAAGAATTTCCCCTCAAACCACTTTTGGACGAAGTTCTGTTTTTTTGTAATCATAAAATATTCTTTCAAGATATTAGATATGTTTTCTTCAAGAGGACAACATTTTGCATAAGCAGTGTAATTGACGAGACGACAATATTGCTTATGAACTATAGGATATCTGCAGACATCAGTCGTGGTGGTAAGTGATACCTGAATAATCTTTATGTGATACAAAACAACATTTTTTTTGAAAGATGCTCTGTCCGTAGGCTTTCTCAGGGATGCATGCACACTTCCATGTAGGCTACCCCAAATTCTGGCTATTATTTTGTAGACAAGCTAATTAAACATTGGCTTGTTTGGTTGGTAGTGCCCGATCCAATCTGTCTGTTTCTTTGTCAATAGAAATTTTACTGTGATTTACCATTTCCATTTGGGATAGGTTGTTTTTTCTACCACGCACAGCGGATTTCGGTAATGACGTAAGCGCGTAGAATGCTGATGGTTGTCAGCTGACTGACCATGATGGGAGGGAGGGTCTTGAGTCGGTGAAGCAAGAATCCCGCTAATCCCTTTGATCCTGGAAATAACCAAGCGAAAGGAAAGGGCCGATACCGCGCTTTTTGTGCAGCGGTATTTCTCAGGTAAGATTCAATCCATTTATATAAAATATCGTGAAACTATAGGTTTAGTGTTCCGTGGTTTCGTCGTTCGCGACCTTATTATTAGCGGCAATTCTCAGCCCCATTTCGCAAGAGGACTAGTATAGCTCCAAAGCATTTATGCTACATTCATCGTTGAATTCTCTGTCCGTGTTAGTAATCAAAAATAATAAACGAGGTGTGGGCACAGAGGTCAAGAAGAAGCCAATGAACACGGAAGGGTGAAAAGCATTAACATTTCATGAGCATTTTCTTTCCGTTGAGTAAGGCAGACATCTTGGACCAATTATATTGCGATAAACGAGCCATGGGAATGATAGCCCACTTCCTGTATTTTCACCATTGTAATGTCCGAACTTGCCAGCGGTACATTGTATCATTTCGCAGCCACGTTACCTTGTGTCCTTGAGTTGATTTCAGCTGAAAATGATAGAATCCTGCGGTATTTTTGACCTTAGCTGAGCGATGTTGTCAGTCCAGGCTAGGTCATTTCTTAGTTGGCACGAGCAGACTTGAGTAAACCGTCTTAAAGGATACCGTTATGGCCTCGCTCTTACAAAACTAGGATGTTAACGGTTTTTACCTATTGAATGTGATTCAGTGAAGAGTGTGCCTCATGTTTAAATGCAGAATGATGTTTACTGCATATTCCGTCATATCCTACATTCCAAATCGTCGAGACCTCGCTCGCACACATCCAGGGCAAAATACATGTCTGACAACGTTACATTTTTATTCTACTAAACAGGAAGCCTGTGATGTGAGCAGTGGCATTCTAGTTGGTGTTATAGCCTGCTGTGATATTCTGTTAAGTCTTTCTGGAGGTCATTGTTACAGCCTAATCATTGTCAAGGATGCAAGCAATTTTGCAGGCATTTTCCTTAGGCAACCAGGCAGCTGCAAAAGTGGTGACCCAAATGCTGACCAAACCCCAATTCTGTAGTATATGCAAGACCTTGAAGAGTTACCAGTCCACAGGGGAAACTTAAGAATAATCATATGATTGTGACTCACATTTCTCAATGGAACTCAGTTATTGTTAGCTGCACATCATGAATGAATTTCTATGCATGTATGTCTCATAGCCTATACTCTTACTGTGTAGGTGTTGGACCATCATGACACGTGAGGACTGAAGGACAGCCACCATGATTGGAGGACTGTTTATCTACAACCATAAGGGAGAGGTTCTGATCTCCCGTGTCTACCGTGATGATATCGGGTATGTTCTGAAAGGCTGGGGGATTACAATTCTGGAACATTCAGTAGCCACACATTATGTTGTCACACATGGACAGCAAGCCCAGTAAAGAATATGCATGATTTGATAGGAATGTATGTTGCTGTGCATTTTGAATTGTATAAAACATGACTATGTACAATCTAGTATTGTGTACAAAGCCATCCGTATTTTGGTACCATTTTAACACCATCAGCCATCCCTCTAGCCTTTTTGTGTGTGTCAATCTATAGTATGTATGTGTGTGTGTGTGTGGATGAGAACACACCTACCCTACCTGTGTTTATGTATCTTTCCTCTCATTCTCTCCATCCCTTTTTGCCATATTGCTTCTTCCACATTCCCATTATGGCATCTGTAGGAGTAGGTAAGAGATGTTCCCCTATCCCTTCCCCAGAAGCATGTTCCCAGTCAAACTCAAGTGCATGGCACCTGACCAATGGCAAAAAAACTTGAGGGCCTCAAAGCATGAAGCCTGACAAACAGGCACATAGCCATAAGATGTCTATTAGTGCACCAACAGGGCAGGCCAATGAGATGGTGGAAACGTTTAAAGTTAGGAGAGAGCGGCCAGTTGTATAGAAGGGGGTCGCACACAAGCTGTGATTTCCCACTCATCCTCCTCCAATCCCCCCTTTTTCATTTCCTTTTAAAGCATGTTCACAAGAAATGGTGGAAACTGAACCATGAAGTCCAGCTCAGAAGTGTTTTTCATTCATTCATGTGAAAATTAGGAAGTCTATTGTAATTCAGCCATTCAATATATTCATGTGCACAGTGTACATTGATGATCTCATGCAAATTGAATAGGAAAAGGTTAATTACCCATATTATATAATACAAGGCGTTTGCAGTCAGTCACTGAAGGCATCAGTTGGCTGAAATGTGTTGAGAGAAAGGAAGCCAAGCTGAGGATTTGTCTTACTAGAGGATGTTATTAAGTGGCAGGTGTCTGGTGTTGTGTCGTGCGAGAAGCCGGTTTGCTTGAAGGTGTGCCCCCAGGGATTCTACATGACCTTGATGGTTGTCACGCTGTACAAGTGGAGGTGTTGCCTGCTGCTTTCATTGTGAGCAGGAGTCTTAATTTTTTCCCCTCAACTGTCTCCATCCCTTTCTCTCTCCCACTCCTTCCCACTTTCTTTCCCCCTCTCTCTCAGGCGCAATGCAGTGGATGCATTCCGTGTGAATGTGATCCATGCACGGCAGCAAGTGCGCTCGCCAGTCACCAACATTGCCCGCACCAGCTTCTTCCATGTTAAGCGGGCTAACATATGGCTGGCTGCCGTCACCAAGCAGAATGTCAATGCTGCCATGGTGTTCGAGTTCCTCTACAAGATGTGTGATGTCATGACTGCTTACTTTGGCAAGATCAGTGAGGAGAACATCAAGAACAACTTTGTGCTGATCTATGAACTGCTTGATGGTAAGATAATTAGTTAAAGGTGCAGTCGGAGATGCTGGTGGATATCATGTTTGTTTATGTTTTTTTTCATGTTTATATTTCTAAGCAGACGCTTTTGAGCAACAAAGCCTCCACTAAGTTTGACCAGAGGACTGAACAAAACATGGCATTGAAGTAGCTCACCCCTGCCTTCAGTCTGTCGGGCGAAACTCAGTGTTGTTGTTTGCGGGGCAGGCTGCCCCTGTATGTTTGTTTCAGTGTTCGGAGCCTGGGTATTGTAGAAAGACTGGATTTTTTCCACTGTCACCCAGGAGAATGAAGAGCTAGCAGACCACGAGGAGACATTGTTTTTATAAAAAAAAGTGTTGTGTGTTTACAAACCACATAACATTGCAGACTGCACTTTTCATTTATGCAATTTATCTAAAGGCATTGGTCTGGATCAGACTGGGTCCCGGTAGGTGCTGTTAGCCATGTCAGAAATGCCAAGCCTTGTCCAAATATTGTGCTCTGACTGCAACTGACAAAATGGCCCCTTTTCCCTGTCTGCACCCTCTCGTCTTTCAAGTTTGAACGCCTCAGTTTTGTTTGCTGTGCAGATTTAACAATGGGTATAGTCCCAGATGGACAGGAAGTAGAACTATCCGTCCTTTATATAAACTGTGTTAGTCTTTTCCTCTGTTACATGCCTAGTACATGCTGTAAAGAGTTGAGTTTGTAGCTTACTGTGTAACTGAGTTTTGAACAGCTGTCTTGTCTCCATTGATTTATTTGATATAAATTAGTTGGGATATCCAGTAATAAAAAGCTTTAGATTTTTTCAGTCTTACAAAGTAAATAGTACTGTGACATGATTTGCAGTCAACCTCCAGTCATCAGGCACAGGTGTTGCATTTAGATATATTGAATAAATATATATATATAGATAGATAAATGAAAAAAAATGTGACAGTAATTTTTGCTGAAATGGGTCAGTGAGAATTATTAAATGAGATGTATTTCAAGTGTAGGTTCAGGAGTTTTGGAGAAGAGTGTGCATGACTGCGTCTGTCTGTCTGCAGAGATCCTTGACTTTGGCTACCCTCAGAACTCTGAGACAGGAGCACTGAAGACTTTTATCACCCAGCAGGGCATTAAAGGCCAGGTGAGAAGCCTGCTCACACAGTTCTAACTAAGCATGGAGATCAGTACTTCCAAACACAATACACATTCCAGTATTGATATTCTGAACTGAAACCCCCTCTCCCCCTTTCATTCCCCTCTCCTCTGTGATGGAACCTGAAACCCACAGCATCAGGTAATGACTCGACTAACAGCAATTATCAGTTTATATCCGATGTCATGACATGTCATGATTTAGGACTTGTTGACTGATTGTTCTGCTTGTAACTCCACAGACCAAGGAGGAACAGTCTCAGATCACCAGCCAGGTGACTGGACAGATAGGCTGGCGTCGGGAGGGCATCAAGTACCGCCGCAATGAACTCTTCCTGGATGTGCTGGAGAGTGTGAACCTGCTCATGTCCCCACAAGGTAGAAGACTTTGCGGTGCTGGGCAACAGGATTTAAGTTTGCATGTAGGCTAAAGTTAAGGGCAAAACCCAGTGATCACATAGTATATTTTAAATGGTCCACTGTAGGTTTGAAGAGAATGTAAAAATGCAATGGAGTTTTCCTTGCCCCCACCTCTCTTTACTGATGATAACTACTGTACTATCTTGTACTGTTGTAGTATGTAGTATGTTATTCTCTGATGTTTTCACTCAACCTGCTGCTGAATGCCCTTGCTGCAGGTCAGGTCCTGAGTGCGCACGTGTCTGGTCGCGTAGTGATGAAGAGCTACCTGAGCGGAATGCCTGAGTGCAAATTTGGTATGAATGACAAAATTGTGATCGACAAGCAGGGAAAAGGCGGAGCTTCAGATGAGGCAGGGAAGAGGTGAGTCTTTGTGGCTTCTCCATTGCACTTTTTTTTTTCAGCATAAATGGGAAACGTGAGGGGGAGAAAGAAAGAAAAAAATGGAGGCAGTCAGTGAACTTTATACTGGTGTTGTGTGCATTATTGTTTTGTTCTGTTTTGCTTTCTTCCATTATGTTGACGTGTATAGATCTATCCAGTGTATTTCATTCAGTTGTGTGCTTTAAGGTGTAGACGTCACAGTTGGTTTTGTTTGAGTTCTGAAGTTGTGTACTTTTGTTGCATTCCCCTTGCTTTCTCTTTGTGTGCTGTACCCCAGTGAGTTAGGGGGCAGGTACTGTATCTCTGGCCTTCCTTCCTTCACATTCATCTCCCTCTCTGTGCTCAGTGTTGTGGTCGCCCTTTCCGTTTGACATATTGACATTGCATACACATAGACTACAACTTCTATTTAGCACTGCTTCTCATAACTTGTTAGCGATGGTAACATAAGGCTTGTCATTCTACCATGTGTCCCCTCTCCCCCATTAGTAGATAAGGTTCTTGTGGTTGTGTAGTTATCACCACAGAGTGCTGTGCTAGCTACTTCCCTGATCATAGCAAAATCACTCACGCTGTTAAGAACCACTTAAATGAAGGCAAAACATTTCTGCAGGTGTGCACACTATACTATAAGCACCTGTGGGTTAGTTTAGCCTATCTGACACTCCATCTGGCTATCCATATTCTCCAGCAGTGGGAAGCAGTCCATAGCCATCGACGACTGCACCTTTCACCAGTGTGTGCGCCTCAGCAAGTTTGACTCGGAGCGCAGCATCAGCTTCATCCCTCCAGATGGCGAGTACGAGCTCATGAGGTGAGTGGGGGCACCAAGTGCTACTCAGTCGTGAGCTGAAGAAGGGTGCATATTCCGTAGAACAGTAGTCCACCATACTGAACCAATATTCCTTCAACGGTGGTGCAGAAGTGCCTTGGTAGAGGTGCCGTTCGGCAACCGGAGGGTAACAGGTTAAAGTCCCAGTTTTCCTGACCCTATCCGTGTCCTTGAGCAAGACACTGAACCCCAAACCGCTCCTGGTGAGCAGGTTGGCATCATGCATGGCAGCTTCTGCCACCGGTGTGTGAATGGGTGATTGTGAGGCAAATTGTAAAGTGTTTTAAGTGCTCGTAGGAGTGGAAAATCGCATATTTACCATGTGAACCAGTGGCTGAAACTGTCCGTGTTGACCTATATTTTGTCTGCTGATTATGGATGATTCGGGCAGATATCGGACCACTAAGGACATCATCCTGCCTTTCCGTGTCATTCCACTGGTGAGGGAGGTAGGCCGCACCAAGCTGGAGGTAAAGGTGGTCATTAAGTCCAACTTCAAGCCCTCTCTGCTGGCACAGAAGATTGAGGTGAGCAAGACCTGGCCAGGGAGTATAAATCCCAGGTGTCTCTGGGACAGTTGTTTTTGGGGCAGACGGCTTTATTTAGTGTGGTAATAACCCATCTGTACTCCTCCTAGGTCCGCATTCCAACTCCACTGAACACAAGTGGAGTTCAGGTGATCTGCATGAAGGGAAAGGCCAAGTACAAGGCCAGCGAGAACGCCATTGTGTGGAAGTGAGTGCTGAGCAGAGCATCCTTGTTCTGCTGGCTTGCATCTCTCTCTCTCTGGTAACATCCATCCAGTGTGGTGTGCAAATGTCAGTGGTGCAGAACTAACTGGCTTGTCATTGTGACTTTTCCTGTTGTTAGGATCAAACGCATGGCTGGAATGAAGGAGTCCCAAATCAGTGCTGAGATTGAGCTGCTGCCCACCAATGACAAGAAGAAGTGGGCTCGCCCGCCTATCTCCATGAACTTTGAGGTACAGGCCTCCAGTGGTGTTGTGTGTCTATTCAAAACACTCTGACTTATTCATTTTTTACTTGTATGTATGTATGTATGTACATATGTATGTGTATGTATGTATGTATGTATGTATGTGTTATTTCTCAAATGGGTTACTGCCAATACTATATTGTTTCTTAATTTGTCATGGTCAAATCCCTTTCTTGTGCGTAGGTTCCATTTGCACCCTCTGGGCTCAAGGTGCGCTACCTGAAGGTATTTGAGTCCAAACTGAACTACAGCGACCACGACGTGATCAAATGGGTACGTTACATTGGTCGCAGCGGCATCTACGAGACACGCTGTTAATGAGCCACTGAACAGCTGAAATCCTCTTTTCTCTGTCTTTACCTACAGTATAGCCATCCCCCATTCCTCTTCCAATTTGTGGACAAATTGTATATCAAAAAAATGGCAAAGCTCAAAAGAATATGCAAAATGTGAACGCTTGTTTTCTTTGTCTGTATACTGAGTGACCCAATGAAATGGTTTAGTGGACAAATGGGGACTGAAGAGTTACACCAGGAAGTTTCACCCTTTGGGCTTCCCCCCTTTATTTTTTGGGGTGGAGGTGGTGTGGTGATGGGGGCTTCTCAGCCACCCTCCTTGCCTGGACCAGTGCAACAGGCCTGAGCAATGTAACTTGGCCACTGGACCCCTTCATTGAGTGCTCTGCGTTTGT
Organism: Tenualosa ilisha; assembly: GCA_015244755.2. Lineage (NCBI taxonomy): Eukaryota > Metazoa > Chordata > Actinopteri > Clupeiformes > Clupeidae > Tenualosa > Tenualosa ilisha. The sequence goes on along the minus strand of PYXC01000541.1, from coordinate 6,562,175 downwards.
GGGTTGGTCTCTGTGGTTGCCCCTTACTGACTTTATCATACCTTTAGTGTCTGTGTCTGATCTCCCCTTCAGTAACTTGGTCACTGTCTAGTTCAGTATAAAATACATCATGGAAACAGTCTTGTGTTGTGTGTCATTTTTTCATGATTCAGAGAACATAGAGACGATGGCTATAACTTGTTTCATACACTTTTAGAGATGTCTCAAACAGAAAACCAAAGACTCTTGAAAACCAAAGGTCTATGTTGAAATTTATTTTACATTTAGATGTTCATTTTGCCCTTCCGTGATGTTCTGTTCATTTACAAGCCAAGGGTAACAAAAATGCCTGGATGGTGGAGTTCTTGACTTAGAAATAAAGTCTGTCAATAACGATATTCCTTAATTAAAAGTAGAGGTGAATATTTAACTCACAGGTTGTTGTGAAATGAACACAGCTCATGATTTGAAGAGGAAAAAACTCATTGTGCATAAAGTCACACAAATTGAGGAAAAAAATTAATTTGCAGTAACAACCAAGCACACTTTTGCTAAATACCTCAAGGGGTCACTATGCTTTCAGGAACATATCACAGTTCTGAAAAAAAGAAATAAAATCTACGTAGAAAATGATTCATTGCTTAACAGAGTAGTACGGTAGGATCAGTTTTCATATGGGGCATATTCCAAGTAGCTTGTTACGTGGCAAACCTGGGTGAGTTGAGCTGAACGTAGTGATAAATCTGATAACAGAAGAGACAGTGTCTTACCCAGGTTTATCACTTAACCTGCCCCACCCCCGCCCTGGTCTACTAGATTTAAAACTGGAAACATCAAATCACTTTTCCTAGATGAACCAAACAAAATGCCTATATCTGTTTATAAATGTGCACTGCTCTCTTCCAAACTGACCATGAAGCTGTCTACCTGATCTACTTGTTCTACTGTCCTGAAAATACCTCTAGGCTTCTGCTGAGTTACTGACAGGTGAGTTGAGTTTCTGGGCTGCTGATAATTGCAGTTCTGTCAGTCGAAAAGCAGAGAGAGTGGCAGCACCTAAAAGTCCAACTTGACCAAAACACCTGCAACCTAGTGTTCAAACTATATTTAAAAGCTAACACAACATACAGCTGTCAAACCCAAGGAAAAAAGACTCCTGCATCCACTTAAGAATAAGTACAACTGAACCACTGGCATCTTTTCACAAAGTAAAACAAACATTCACAGTGATAAATAATTCATAGACCAGTGATACTCCAAAAAGATCAGACTGTGCTGATGAAGTAAAGACAGCCCACACCTGAGCACACCTCAACAGACCACAGCAGAACTACTCTGCTTGAACAGGCAGAGTAACTCACAGGACTAAGTAGTTAATGAAGAGTTAAAAGAGTATTTTCACCCTCCCAAATACTGAAGAGCAGGTGGATGGCATTGCTGCGTACCATATTACAGTTTGAGAATAAAACTGTATGGTGGGTAAGACATGCAAGACCTTAAAAAATTAGGTAGCCATTAAAATTGACTGACTCCTGTTCATAAACTGGGAGGATCAACATAACATGGTGATATGACAGACAAGGGACCAAAAACATGTGGGATATAAAATGCTGATGATGAAGAGTGAGGAGTTGTTGCAGTCTGCAGCTAAAACTGGTGTGAAACTGAGTAGACGAGAGAGTTGCAGAGACTTGTCATCCTACTCATCGTCGTCGTCGTCGTCATCGTCATCCTCGTCATCGTCATCTTCACTGATCGCCTGTCCCCGCCCTGCGTACTGGTAGCCATGGGAGACACCGCTGTGCTGGGACCGGGGGGACGAGGGTGGCGAAGTCTTGGTGAAGAAGGGTAGGCGGAAGGTGGGCGAAGGAGAGCGCTCGCGCGCCGGGCTGCTACTGGGGCTCTGCCGCGGGCTGATGGCCTGCAACATACGGCCCTTTCCCTCCTTCAGCATGTGCTTCTGTTGGAAGAAGAGAGAAGCTTTAGAAAAAAAACAGGCTTTGGGTTTTTGTCTCATCCACCTCTATGCATACTACTACTTGGGTGACACCACAGAAAATAATGTGCTATACGGTACTTCAAAGACACCTCCCCTAATGTTCTCTTTGTACCAGTGCTGCTGCTTTGAGTGAAGTCAACTTCTTACCATCAGTGATATAGACAGGAGTAAAAGTGACACTCATTTCAATAAGCTGCTATTAGTACCAATACAAGGCAGCACTGTTCAGCGTTTGGAGTGCTTGCAGACTCACCAAGGCACCCTCTGGACCAAACATCTGCAGGAAGTTGCCAATGAACTCCCGGGACTTCTCCTCCCACTTCTGAATGAGGTCTATGCTCTTCTCCTCCACCTTCTGCACAAACTCCTTACTCTTCTCCTCTACGTCCCGTACCTTCTTTTTCACTTTGTCCACTCGCTCCTGCAAGTGATACTTCTTCTCCTAGAAGGTCGAGAAATCAAACATATTGTATGCGCTATAAGGCAGGGGTGTCCAATCTGCTTTCCACTAAAGGCTGCATCAACAAAATCTATTTGGCCAAGAGTTACTCTACTGCTAATCGAAAGGTGCATCACAGCTTACTTGACAGACAAAACGGTTTATCAACGGGCTGATAGGTCGGACCATTAACAAAGCAGTTTGTCCATACAGTAAGCAGTGCTACCACTAAGCAGAACTGTTTGGTTCTTACATTGATAAAGCTGACGTTCAGTTCCTTTGCAGTGTACCCACGCTGTAGGTTGCGACGCACGTAAACATCATAGTCACGGACTATCCTCGTGATGATGTCAGAGGTGGAAATGCCCTCTGTCCGCTGGGTTGGGGCAAACATTCCTTAAAAAAAAAAAAAAAAAAAAAATCACACCAGAAGAAAACAAACTGTAACTGAACTTTCACTTATCAATACCTACCAGCATCTTTGATGTGCTTGTAAACATCATCACTTCCTGCTGAAGAGTATGGGATGTCATCATGGGCTACAAAGTCAATCTGACAAAAAAAAGTAATTCAGCTATAAAAGCACACTCTCTATTAGTTCAAAGGTAATTCATGTTTCTCAGCTTAAAAAAAAAAAAAAAAAAAAAGAATTTTAAACACACCCAATAAAGGGTCCTTTAGTCTTACCCGATGCTTGGTTAAAAACTCTGGTGTGAGTGTCCAGGGTGCATTCCTGACTACCTCATCAACATAGCGGCAGTGGCTGACGGCATCGTAGCGCTCATCTTCATTCATGACGGTGAAGCCCTTCAGCTTGTGTGTGAGCTCATCGCTGCACACTGCAGTAAGGTGGGAGAGGCACTGAATACAACACTACCGTTACCACACGGGCTACACCTCCATCTGTACTCATAAACTCTGACGCAGAATAATTTTTCTCAAAATCCATTCCTTAACTTACACTTATGATCAATCACACTCACTGAGAGGGAGAAAAAAAACAGAAAAAAATAACATATAGTGGAGGACAGAGTGAGAACAACAGCGGAACGGACAAGAATCAGTCACAGAGAGACAAAGAGAAGGCTGACCATTTAAATGAAAGTGAGCTTACCACCGACAATGAGATGTGTGTTTGGGAACAGTCCTTTGGCCTGCATTAGGGCTCGCGCATGGCCAGAGTGGAACATGTCAAAGATGCCATCTGCATACACCCGCACTGGTCTGTCTGCTAAATCAGCAAAGACCCAAAAGAGCCCAGTCCATTGGTTACACACACAGAATATGCTTTGCGATTTCTGATTCTTAGAAATTAATTTTAGATTCTTAGTCTAAAATTCTAGACTTCTTACACCCATCAAATATACTTTACACCTCTATAACTGAATAAGACTCTTTAGAGCAGCTAGTGTTTAGGGTTATTCATAATATGTGATTGAGGCTGTCTAGGAAACATAATTCAAGGCTTTCATTCCACACCAATCTGGTCTTGGTCACAGAGCTAGTGCCGTCTACTAAACATTTAGGGGTCAGGGGGGACTCACGTGGAGTCCCTTTAAGAGCTTCTTCCATGCTCACACGTTGATATGGTCGGTCCTCCAGCGACTCAAGTTGATCTGCATATGGTGCTGGGTCTTTCAAAGCCTGAGTAACCAACAGGAAGGGAAAAAAAACAATAAATCCAGCCCAACCTCTGCTTTCCAATTTCCCCATTTTGTATTCTTTCAGCAGAAACAAAGGTAAAGCCACTCAGTACTAGCAGCAACGAAATAGAAATACCACAATTCCACTCTTGCAACTACTTAACAAAACTACATGGTTCAGTTAATTAATACATTGATATGAATGAAACATGAAATGATTTCATAAGCATCCATCCAACTGGTTTTACATAAAAAGGGTCATGAAACTAAAAAAAACAAAAAGGTCCCTGCCTCAAGTTGAAGAAGGCCTTAATCCAAAAGTGTCTCTATATATTGTACTATTACCAACATCTCTCCACAATTTACAACTGCTTCAAGTCTAGTACAAACGTAACAAATGTGTGCACCTTGAAATGTGGGAAACCCTCATGTTATAAGTGTGTACATAATAGCTTACTATGCTTGGTGACTGCTTAACTGCACATGAATTCAATGACCCTCTGGTAAAAAGTAAAACAAGGAAGAGGTCATGTGACTGACCAATGTGTATCGCTTGATCTTGCCTGCCCGCTCTCCCTCCTCTGCCTCGCCATTTGACCCTTCTCTTTTTCTCTTCCGGGACAGGAGTCGTGCTGAACCATGGGCTTCCATGCTGGGAAGAATTCTGAGGTCACACACACACACACACACACACACACACACACACACACACACACCACACACACACACACACACACACACAGACACTGAGAACAAATGTCATCCAAACCCTGTTGCATAACTGTATGCCAGCACAGCTGTTTTCACATCAAATTTTAACTCCATGTTTTAGACTAGTGAACTACTGAGTCTGCTTAACTCTGTCATCAAACAACTTCTTTATGGTCTGTGACCATCCAACTTTTCAAAATTTAGAGTGAAAGTCCAGTCCACACACTGGTGTAGCTCTGTTTTAAAATTAAAAACAGATTTTGGCCACCAGTGTGCAGACACTCATTCTACTTTTTGACCTATACATTATGGGTAAAAATAGTGCAGATTCTATGTTAGCAATATGCATTCCTAGTTTGTTCTTTTATTGAGTTGTAGCTTGAATGTTATCCTCTTTTGTAAGTCGCTTTGGATAAAAGCGTCTGCTAAATGCCTAAATGTAATGTAATGTAATGTATGGGATGTGATGGGCATACTTTTACATTTTTACACTTTTACACTTCTCAAAATTGCTATTGTTTATGTGCGGTATGTTTAAGTGTGCACTGGGCTGTGGAAAAATCCGTCACAGTTCCCACCAAGATGCAACAGAACCACAGCCACGAGTCCACTGTTTAGCCTTTTAGTAATGCAATCATGCACCCTGGAATTCTAGTGAGTAAACTGAGTAAGGCATGCTGTGAGGCACTGTTCGGTTGCCATCCACATTGTCCTATCACATGTCTGCAAATGGGTCTTGATTAATGTTATGTGACACCATCTAGGCGCATGTGATCAAGTACCCCACTGGTAATGCAGACAAATGGGAAACAGAAACAACGGTAAGCAAATGTGCGTTTTGATGACAATATGACAAGGCTCCATTGAATGGAGAGGGATATCCCTACTGCAGCTGTCCTGCCATGTAGCTAGCCATATTTACAGTCAGCCTACATCAGAAATAGCTACAGCGCCTAGATCCCAGTCTCGAAAGACAAAACTGGCTGAAGTTACCACTATTTGGTTCAGTTGTGAGAGCAAACTTACAGCACAATTTTCTACGGCAGACTTGTCACAGGGCACCTCCAGTGGCTAGCACACAAACGTTTTATCCGTTTCTTCCGGCCTGAACAATTTTAACACGAGATAACGTTAGAGCAGATCACGCATTCCAACTATAAGTGAGCTGACCAGGTGCCACTGAACTACACGGTGTTAACAAATTTACGCGTGGCAGACCACTGATCTTTTGTCATTGACACAAGGTTGGTTGTGATCTATAACGTTATAGTTAGTAGGCCAATATGGCCTGAAAATACTCGCAAATGTCATTCGACAGTGTTGCATAACATGAAGTCTTTTTATATGGTGTTTTCAGTTCAGTTAGCAATCAAAGGGTATCTTATTATTCAACTTAGTTGGAGTCAGGTGATGAAGCGTGTTAGCATAACTTTAGCCATTTATCTTCTAGATCTGTTTGAAATTATCGACCGTCTCCGTTGCACAAATCAGGAATGGCTTAGACAAGACATCCGTCATGCTAGCCTGTCCCAGAGCCTAATATTCCCAAAGCAAAACGCTTAACGTTACTTACCCGTGCAGAGGTCGGAGTCTTGAGTTTGATTCGAAGTTGATTTCTTTTAACTCACTACAGTGATCAAGTGCACTCTGCAGTCACTAACAGTAATGGCTGTTTGATCCGTCAGTTGCGCATGAAAACAGCTCATTAAGCCTTTCGAAAAAACAATAACGTGACTCTCTACTCGATTTTTTTTATCAACCCCAGCTGTACTGACAGTGCTCATACCAGATGACAGCGGTACCAGTCATAAGAAACTACATTACTACAAATACTACCTCTAAAGGAAATGACGATTGGAGAAAGGTTGAAGGGCTGGCTGATCCTATCGCTATCAACAATGGTTAACCTTTCAGGCATACATCACATGTGCCTATATTAAATAATAGCCTATGTTCGGCCTTTATGTTGCCTTGAGTAAAATGTATCTGTGTAACCTTTTAAAAATGTGCTTTTTCTCAGAAGTCCACCTTAAAAACAAATGGAGGGTAATCCACTGGGCCTGCACCGATTCGGCTTGTGGGGACATCTGCTGGTTAGGAGGATATTAAGCAAGCCTCGTGTCACTCGTCTTGTGTGAGCCTCTCCTACACTGCACATACATTAAGACTGATGGAGTATGCAAACAGGATGATTATAAACGAAGAAATACGCAAACTAGCCTAGGTTCATTTTTATTACAGCCAACATTACAGCGCTTTTGGTGCTTTTAGTTTGACTTTTAGGCTTCTAACTTTATGGGTACTATCCCTGGCCATGTGATGCACACCACCAGATTTAGATAAAATTAGATTACAAGCATAACAAAAATAATCACTAAATAAGCTCATTCTTTGCAAGTATACACCAAAACTCAAAAAGAATGTTTTAGGGTAGAAAAAGCTGTAATACATAATGATATATCTTCATTTATTATTCTTTCTTATTTACTCTTTATTTTCTCTCCCACGGGATAGGCCTGTTCCTTTGGCCTATTCATCTCTGTACACATTCGAGCAATTGACATTCATTAGCCCATGATGGAAGGTAAACCAGCTGAACCTAAACTATGTCAGCGTACATTTTAATTTTGTGTGATAATACACTACAATCAGTTTATATAGCTCATTGAGACTAGTGCAAATCTTGTGTTATTTGGTCACATCACATCATACCTTTCACAGGAGGAAAAAGTACATCTAGGTAGCAGTTACACTGTTGTAGAATTCAAGCATCACATTTTAAAACCCAAATTAGCCTACAGCTGGGTTTTAACAGCTCCTACTTCAACCCAGTGCCATGATACCAAATCACACACCCTTAATTGGAATGCAAACTGCATGGCTTATTGAGATTACTTGTTTCACATCTTAAGGCACAAACAGGGTATGATCTTCATGGGTACACAAATCTTGGCAAAATCACTTTAAGGCAGTAGCCTTGCAATGCCTGGGCAATGTTGGAATGGATGAATTTTTGGAATGCCAAATCATTGTTGGTTCAATCATTCTTGGTTCTTCATCTCACATACCCATGCGTATGCTTTGAATGATTTGGAATATTGCTGTAAAAGATGAAAGAATAAGCATTAGAAAAACACAAACACACACACACATACACATAGAGGCACACACACACACACAGGAATATATTTTTTTAAATTATATTCTAGGAGTTTGGGTCCATGGTTATGATTGGCTGAATTGCTTTCAAAGCCTTAGCTGCTTCTAAAAAACTACATGGTACACATGCAACATTTTTTTTTTGCCTAGACAGATGTAGGGTCTGGCAACGAGCGACAGATCTCCTATATCCAAGGGGCAGCACCAAAGATGGTAGATAGGCAGACCAGGTGCTTAATGACGACATCGTGGACGTCAGATTTCCAGCAGAAACTAGACAGCAGCAACACAAAAAGTGAACTATACGCTGAATTGGCCAACTCATTAGACCTTTTAGAAATATGTTAGGTCTAGTGGCGGCAAACCCCTATGCAGACCAGAACCAATACCAATGCTCTTGCTCCTATAGACATGACTTATGATGAAGTATCTTGCTGTGCCTATACCATCTTTGTCGGGACAAACAGACGCATATCAAAGAGCTTGTTGGATTTGACTGACTGGCTATGTCAAAGAGACTCTTTTCATTGGACAGACTTTGGTCCAATGGAAAACTCTCATTGCACCCCAGTATTGTTTCGAGCCAGTCAGCCAGCCATCTCAAGTGAGCCTAGGGCCTCTGAATGCAATAAACCAAAACACCAACAGCTCTGTTGCTCTGTTGGCATCATGTTAAGCCTGTCCCTCTACATGGTTCTGAACCTGATATGATTGGTGGCTGGGATATGCCCTGAAGGGCAATTCAAATTTGTTAGCAGAGTGTATGGATTTCCAGGCTACATAATCTGTTTACCAAAATATTTTAATAATTAGGCCTACAGTAAAAATATTGCAGTCTAATTTAATTTTTAAAGTTAATCACAGAAAACATTTTTCACCTCTATTTTTTTCCCCGCTAAACATAGTCAAAGCCTTCAAGATATCAGAACAGCTTTCAATGGTGTTTCATTCAGCGGTCAATTAATTTGTAAAATGAGTCCTCATGCTCCCTGAATCACTCTGTCACAGATGAACCTGGATTGTCCCTCATCAGGGAGTAAGATTAAGCAACTCCAAGTAGAGGCACAACCATCCATTTTTTTTCCCTAAAAATTTGAGGCCGAATGGAATATTCGTTGCACCGTGTTCTATATCATGAGGTACATATAAAAATAAAACATTATTTCATATGCTTAACTTAGGTCAACAAAGTCGATATTTCCCACAAGTGTAGCTTACATAGCCTATTTTAGCAAGTGCTTTGGAAAATCACTGATTTGGTTGGAGACGATAGTGCACAGTATGTGATCTACTGTAGATTTTGCCTGATAAAAGAAGCCGGACGATAATGAAGTCATTCCTGCTAAATGCTCATCAATACATGTGAATGTGTTTATTTTCAAAGAGTTATGTTGACTGACAAGGTGATAAACACAATTTCATTAGGCTCATACATTAATTACTTTTCATCCTTTACAAGGGTGACTCTGGACTCTTTCAAGTGTAGTAAATTTATCAAGAGACCCTAGGGGGAGCCAAGAGACCCTCCATTCACCATGTAATGACCCATTAAACCAGCAAAGTAAATTTTCCTAAAACCATGCATAGTTCTTCTTTAACACTTTGGTCATAGGACAGGAGCTTAACAGCTGTGGCCATAACAAAAGCGGTTAACTGGGAAGAAGACTTTAATTGGAGCAATGGGGAAATGTCCTGTGGTGTGAGGACTCAAGATTTACCCTATTTCAGAGTGATGAGTACGACAGGGGGCACATGATGGACTGCACCCATCTTAGAGGCTGTACACACAGGAACAGATTTATGTCAAAACGGTTATTGTTTTGGCTTTTCATTCACATGGGACCAGCATTTTGGCTGACCTGGAACAATATCCGAGAGCAAATCCCAGAGTGGAAATATCTCACAACGTCAAGGTTGCGTTACCATGTGGATAGGCAAAACGCTAGGATGTGGCAAAGTTGATCACATAGTTCCAGGTCCACTCCTAACCAGTGTGGCAAGCATCCCAAAACACAGTGTCTGTCAGTCAGTTTGTCACATTATTAGAAAATGCCTTTTCCTGCCTGTGATCATTTCCATGCAGGCAGTAGACTATAAACCTTTGCTACAAGCATTGCCTATCACAGAAATTTTGTTAGCTCCTTGGAACTTGCTCTACCTAAACTCCTATGCCAAGTAATTAGCATGTTCACAAACAGGCTTCACAAACCTTCAACTTGAAAGTTTGTTAGTCTTAAAAGTAGCAAGTCAGAAGAGTGTACAATTCAAAACAAACTTTCTGAGTGTAGGCTTCCACACTTGCTGTATTTATTGTCACTTCTTGTCAATTCTTCACCTGACGCTATGACCACTACTAGGCGAATGTGACACCTACTGTCCCAGCATATGTATTATATCCTTTTCACACAGTGTATGTATGTGAAGTAGTGCTATCAACTGATTTTTTCCCAATTCATTTGACTAATTTCTTCCAATGATTTGATTCGTTGATTTGTTTATACAGTGTGCAAGAGTAGCCTTTACGAAGTGATTTGATTTCCTGTTGTCCACACAATATCTTAGGTCAAAACAATGCCAGGCAAATCAGAGATATCACTGCTATCTGTGATTCAGCTCAGTTTACATGGAATTTCAAAATGCACTTTTGCATTTGAAATTTTTGTCATTTCTAACCAGGCAGTAACTTAGCCATCTTGTTTTTTCTCTGCCACTTCAGGCAGGAAATGGTTTGTTGTTACAGAGAACTGCTGCTAATTTTATCACTTTGTGAGTGTGAACACCTGCAGAGGCACATGCAAACATGTTTGCTATCACACCAACCTTGCCATGTGTACACATTGTGGGTCCTTTTATCTTGATCTTAACCTTCACTTTTATCCCCAAGGTTTTCATAGATCAAATAATAAAAAGTATCTCAGTGTAATCCTTTGGTAAAGAAATTACATAATTCAGAAGATGATACGGTGGAACTACACAACTACACAAAGTTGTGGTGAAGAGTGAAATGAGCATGAGGACCTGACCACTATACACCACCAGCCAATGAAATCGGCTACCCACCTGATCCACAAACAACAAAGATGAAGAGAGCCAGAAGCCATGGTCCCACAGCAACTTTGTCATCAGAGCTGCTCTTCTTCAAGAATAAAATATCACAATTTATTAGGCCTATTAGGCTATTACAGTATAATATTATCATATGGTCATAAGCTATATGATAATCTAAGACAGGATCTACCAAAAATATATTCATGAAAAGTGGGCCTAATAAATGTTGAGTTTCCACAAAAAACGTTTGCTAGGCTATTGTAAAACAAAACAAAAAACGCCCTATTTAACTTCACACAAACCCTGCTAATCTTCCCATTACCGAAACATCTGGTTCGAGAACAACCCTCTCATCCTTACCGATGATTTTGCGACGTTGCCCCTCTGAGTGATGTTTTTGCTGTGTTTTTCATTTGCCATACGAATCCTTTGCTTCGCAACCATTTTTGAGTGTGCTCAAGGATGACACTAGGCGCAAAATTGAAGATAGCTATCAACACTCAACACGCTTTCAGTCTCGTTTTGATTAGCCTACCCCGATTTTCCTCTGAGACTGCGCTGACACATACTGTCTACGTATTTAATACACATAAGCCCACCCACATCAGAACGAGCTCTTAGTTCCGTGCTCGTCGTCCACGTTACCGATTAACATTGCCTTTATGCGTGCGTGTATATTTTCTCATTCACCATCCAGGAACATTAGGCTACAAATTATGTTCCTATTTCCCAGTCGAAATTGAAGTCTTGTAGCCTATGAGGGAAGAATAAAATAAATTAGCTTTTACTGGATTTGTAGGCAAATCGGATTTTTTTCAAGGAGCCATGATTGTCCCATAAGCAACCATAGAGGTTATGTGTAGTCGTTTGTAATAAGTACTATGTTTTTATTTGGTGGACTCCTTTCATTATTTCCTGAAATAGCCTGGATTTCAGTAATGGCATATTAAAGTGTCTTGAAACATGGAATAGGCCTATGATAAGAGAAACAAAATTGAGTAATAGCCGAAATAAAATATAACAGTATGCATACAAGGATGACTTATGGCAGAGACACTTGCTTATGGTCTCCTGCTAGCCTAGATAAATCTAACCCACAGTCTAGACTGACGTTGGGCCTGGCAAAGGGTGATTGACAACCCAAGTTGAGTTTTACCAAAACTCTTCAGAAGTGCACCAAACATGTCCTTTATTTCAACCGCAGTTTAATTGCAGTTATTCACTGAATTCAAAGGTCAATACATGTCCATTGATTCACTGTGATTCAGAAATGGGCTGCTATGGGAGACAGACCTGCAGTGCACCTGGGTTTACCATTTAAATGATGGGCAGCTCAAGTCTTAAGTCTTCCTAGAGTTAGACTGGACTGTCTTTCTGACGTATCTGCATGGATGAAAGAACTCATCTCCAACTTAAACCTCTCCAAAACTGAACTGCTGATCCTCCCAGCCAAACAAACCATACATCACAACATCAGCATCTTCATAGACTCCCTATCTGTTGCTCCCACCAAGGTTGCAAGAAATCTGGGTGTCATGATTGATGACCAGCTGGCCTTTGCAGATCACGTTGCCTCTGTAGCTCTGTTGTGCCGTTTTGCGGCGTAACCCAACATGCAACCCTTCCAACCTGTGCTGTGAGACCGCGACAGATGATCCAGAATGCAGCTGGTTTTCAACAAGCCAAAAAGAGCACATGTTACACGCCTGTTCACTGAACTCCACTGGCTACCCTTAGCCACTCGCATCAAATTCAAAGCACTGATGTTGGCCTACATTGATGGATCTACCTTAATACTCGCTTAAAGCCCTGTCACCCGCCGGCCACTTTGCTCCTCCGAGAAACGTTATCTAGCCTGGGCAACACCTTGCGCAGGTCAATCCAGACTCTTCTCACGTGTTGTTCCACGCTGGTGGAATGACCTTCCAAGTGCTACCACAGAAACTCTCTCCAAAGACCCAGCTCCTCCAAGAATATCTCCATACTCCATACTCTCTCCATACTGCACTTTTTTATTACAATATTACACTTTTATCTGAAAATACTGCAAATTTCATGTTAGTAATATGCACTCTTACTTTTTCATTGTGTTGTAGCTTGAATGTTTATCCTCTTTTGTAAGTCGCTTTGGATAAAAGTGTCTGCTAAATGCATAAATGTAATGTAAATGTAATGTAAATGTTTCTGTGTTCATAAGCCTTATAGCTCGATGAGAAAAGCTGTTCTGGAGTCTTGTGGTTGCCTTAAGACTGCAATATTTCTTGCCAGATGGTAGCAATTGAAACAATCCAATACTGTTACACAAATTCTGGATGGAGGACAAGTTGCAGCCACAGATGCCTTGTGCTGTGAGCACAACTCTATCCAGTGCTTTTCGTTTCACAGCAAAGTAGCTTCCTTTCCATTCAATGATGTCACCGCACCTATTAGTAGTATTAGTATTATTATTGCAGAAGCAGTAGTACTCTTTGGTAGTAGTAGTCGAATACATACGGGCGTTGGTTTTCTTTGAACTTCGTTTCCCAGAAGCGCTAGCAATTTTCAGGCATATTTACGTAGCCCATCTCTTCCTGTTACTCGAGGAATAGCTAAGGGAATAGGCTAAACAGGGGGAAAAGGCAAGATGAGGGCTCGGTGGTTACCTCTCTCGGTCCTTTTCCTATGGGCTTTCTCTCTTTATTCAACGTCTGCTGATAATGGTGGGAAAAGGATGAAAATGCAGTATGCCGCCGGGCCACTGCTCAAATTCCAAATTTGGTGAGTTGATTAACGTAGTTTCATTTTTTTATCGACGAGCCCGGAAGAACATAGCTACTTTTTACAACGTAGCTAACGATGGTTAGCTAACTAATCTGCCTTCCCTTGACAAAGTGTTTAGCTTGATTCACTGTGAAAGTTAATTGGATTGCCCCCACACCGATGACGCTAGTTAACGTTAGGCTTATGTCGCCTAAAAGGAATATAATTTATGGTAAATTGTTAAAGGAAGACAGCCAAGCACTTTAGGCCCAATACTTCCAGAACGACATTAACGTTAGCATGCTGAGATAACGCCATCGGTAACAGTAGCTGGGGAATGTAACAACTGAAGTTGATACAAAAATGTTACACTATCACACTTTTTGTACTTGTTAAGTTGTTACTATTTTGCAAGTGGAAGTTATGGAAAAGGCATCGCAGAGTCTGCTCAATTAATGTAAATGACATGTTGGTAGGAAGCACGTTTTGCGTCCTCGAGATAAGGATTAGCTAGCAGTAGCCTAAGCTTTTCTTAGGGAGTTTTAAGGCATGGTGGGTGATGCTCGCCCATTTCTCAGATAAGTGAGTTGATGTGTTAATGTTGAGTTTGTCGTGCAGGCTCCTTGTCTCAACAGATTCAATATTGCTCTCTCTTTCCGTTACAGTATTTCCTGAGGGTACAAGCGGGTGTTTGAAGAGTACACGCAGGCCTTGTACCAGCGGTACCCAGACATCCGCATCGAGGGAGAAAATTACCTTCCTCACCCCATTTACCGGTTAGTTTTAGGAGACATACAGTTCTTTATGCTTGCAGTTAAAATTATCATAAACAGTATTTTCTACCAGATGATAAATCTCCAAAATATCTTTTCTCTCCCTCTTTTCTAGACATGTTGCTTCCTTTCTTTCTGTGTTCAAACTAGCCCTGATCGGACTGATCATAGTGGGAAAAGACCCATTTACCCCCTTTGGTGTTGAAACTCCAGGACTGTGGACTTGGGGTCAAGAGAACAAGGTAATTTAATGTTGTGGTTGAGGGCACAGTATGTCAAGCCCACAGAGCCTCATTAGCAACTTGGAGAGACTGGTTCTTTTGAGGGTGCAGTATCCACAGTAACCAAATTCCCTATCTGCTAGGTAGAGGTCCTAAGTGGCCCTTCAAGTCTGTGTTTGTGTTTGTGTGTGTGTAAAAACCAGAACAAAATATATTACATTAACAATGATATTTACAGCTTAAACAAGTCAAATAGATTTTAAATTGTAATAATAGCAAGCCATCGCAACAGCACTCAACACAAAAAACTACTAAGCATTTATTAATTAGGCCTTGGGCCAAGGTAACAAGATTTATTTATGTATTTTTAATTAAAAACCACCTGAAAATCCCTGAATGAAAGCTAGAATGGAAAACACTACATAAATCATTCTACCAACAATGACAACATACAAATAGGATCTTGTGATTCCGCTGTGTTACTACAGTGTTTTGAGCTGCTCGTGATATGACTGAATACAGTGTGTACAAACAAGAACCATTTGCATTAAGTAGTCATTAATCAAGTCGGACAATGTGCAAGACTCCCTCAATAAGTAAAATGTTATTGTAGATGAAAAATCAGGAACTAAGGGGCACAGCACCCCTGCTACAGCCCACAATGGATAATTACAGTTTCTTTCTTGTTTCATTAATTGCACCAGTATGTTCTGCAGCTTGATTTGAGCTGAATAGGTATGATTGTTTGGAAATCAAGAATTTATAGAACCTGGAAGGTTTCTCTCCTATCTGGTTTATAAAATGTTTGTGTCATAGTCATCTTTGCTATACTAATGGCAGGGAAGGAGTTTAACTTTGGGCCTTGATCTGAGATCCTTTTCCCACACTGACTGTTTTGGTATTTTCCTTTCAATAGATTTATGCCTGCATGATGGTGTTCTTCTTCAGCAATATGATTGAGAATCAGCTTATGTCAACGGGAGCATTCGAAATATCGCTGAATGGTAAGAGTAAAGTATTGTCTCTCCTCTACTTCTGCCTTGTGCGTTTGGTTTATGGTACTTAACTAGGTATATACCCCTCCCCCTTCCCTCTCCCCTCCCTCCTTTTAATAGATGTGCCAGTTTGGTCTAAACTGGAGTCAGGTCACCTGCCCTCCATGCAGCAGCTGGTGCAGATTCTGGAGAATGAGATGAAGATGAACGTTCACATGGACACACTTCCACACTCGCGCTCCTAACCCATTGTCTGCCCCATCAGATGAAGCTTGGGAGCCAGACACGTATGTGCTTACTGAATGTTACAAATCCCATCTGTCTATAATTGGACCTATAGTTATAGTTGTTATAGTTGACTAACACATCCTTGAAGCAATGTGGTAGAGTGGCTGTACACTGTTAAGACCTACTTGGTTTTATTCTGTTGTTGGGATTGCTGACCGGGATATGGCACCAAGTTATTTTACAGAAGTTGTTCAGTTATATCAGTCCCTCCTTTTCATAATGACTCTGCCTCTGCCCTTTTCTCCCATACTAGGTTTTAGGCGAGCATCTCTTACGGCTGTGGGACCTTTCTTATGAAGGTCTGTGCTGAAAGCGGAACCTCTGCTAGCGCAGGCCGGATGTCCTGATTGGCTCTCACCATGCCCTTGGAGATGCTGTTCCTAATGATGTGCTGGAATCCCTTGCAAATTTTGTGGCCATTTTACTACTGCAGATCTTTCTTCCCTGAGCAACTAGCTGTATCGATATGCATCTTCCAACACAAAACCTTTGAAGTGCAGGGTTCTGTTTCTTTTTCAATTTTTTTTTTGTTTGTTTCCTATTCTAAGTATGTAATTACATCGAGAGTTAAAAAAAAAAAAAACATTATTGTGAGATGAGACAACTACATCACAAGAACTTGTTTGTCAGATGCTGCCTTGTAAGGTTAAGATCTTTAAATCAGAAAATACTGTGTACATGAATGGATATCAGAGACTTGAACAAATGCTAACATCCTCATCTAGAAAATGACTAGCACAGAATCTATCCCAATATTGTTTTCCCTGTGTGTCCTCAGAATATGATTCTTGTATAATTTAATAGATAATTTATTCACTTCAATCAACAAGAACCTAACTATTTAGCAGATGTTTTAATTTCTGAGCCATTGTAATTTTTATATTTCTTTGTATAGCAGAATGTGAGGGCTACAAAAATAAAGTGGATTCTAACCATTATTGAAGTTTATTCTTTGTGTAAACTATTCTAAACTGTAAATTCTTGCTAAAATGCTGTTAGTGTATTTTAAGCCAGTAGAAACTTGTCATGGTGTGACTGTCAAATCTGTTCTGTACACATGCCATTACCCTGGCATCTGATATATGTTAATTTAAGTCAACCCCAACTATATGAATTTATTTGTACGATTAATGTGTTTTAAAACATAGGTGGTGGTTTGGCTGAAAGCTTAAGAAGATGATATTTGAGATGGTGTCTTTGGAATCTCTGAAGAAATGATATGCTCTCATTTTAATGAGAAGGGGTGTATGCCTCAGCCTTAAGTCTAAGCATTTCAGTGTTCTTGTTTACACTTTTCAGTTGCAGTAAATTGATGCGTTGGTTTGTTGGTTGGTTAGTTTGAAGACACCTCAATTTGAGCATGAGGATGACTAAAAATGTGTGTGTTTCTGTTTTTTCCCCATTTCTTCAGCTTTGTCTATTCATTAGCAATATTCTAAGGCCTTTGAGGTGCACATGTAGCCTAGATAATGCTAACTACTTACTTACCTTACAAGAGTCATGGTGCACCTATCCCCCCCATTAGAATTTTTGGATGCACTACCTATTTCAGTCTTATGAATAGCTTGATGTGTTTCAAAGCCTTTTAATTTCATTGAAATACATTACAAATTACCATGGGATGGTGGAAGCTGGGACATGTCTCAATGCATGTGAAATCACAACTAGAGGGTATAAGCTTTTAGAAAATGTAGTTCTTGCTGTTTAACCTGTTTGCCTTCAGAGTATACGGCCAAAATGCATCACATGTCCACATATAGGCCTATTTGAAAAATCCATTAATCAAGAATAAACTAATTAAATACACTTCAGTTTTGTAGTGTAGTTTTGTTTGGAATTAAATCAGAATCCAATTTATTGGTATTACATACACAAGGAATTTGACTTTGGTAACATACATAACTATACATTAGTAACTACACATTCAACATAGACATGTAGTAATGTACATTCAATAGACAAATGGTAGTATACACATAGACACATACTGTACAACAGACAACAATGTACATGTGGATGGATGGCCAAAGTGAGGATGACCCACTTATCAACAGTTCAGGAGAGTGATGGCAGTGGGAAAAGCTATTCTAGCTCCTGCCAGAGGGGAGGAGGTTAAAGAAAGTGTGTGTAGGATGACTGGGGTCTTTGATGATGTTCTCTGTCTGCTTCCTGGACTTTCCACAGTACTGGAGGGAGGGCAGGGTGCAACAGTGATATTTTCAGCACTGACACATAATTCTTCAATGGATAGACATTCATGGGGCCGAATTAGGTAGTACACCCCAAAATTTCAATGTTAACATTCAAATTCACAGTCAGCATGGCCAGAGCTTTGAAAAAACGTTGGGAGATGGGGGCACTATGGCCCTAGTAGCCTATAATCTACTCTGATCCTGTCATAGCCTCAGCTTGACTGGATTTTCTAAGGTGAAGCGTCTTAAAGCAGAGTAGGAGCAGGTGTCCTAATCCAGTTATCAGAAGCCATCTTGAGGACATTTCTGTAATAATTTCATTTTGCATCAATGTCTCTGGTGTACACACAAACCATACACCACACTGCACTGCAGTATAATCAGTATGTAGATTATAATCAAACTTTGATGTATTTGTTGATGAAAACCCTGTGAGTTTGGCCTAGCATATCAAGACCTTCAACCCAGATAGCAAAAAGCTGGTGGTCTGCGATAGGACGAGATCAAATAACTGAGCTTTGGGTAAGTAAGGGAATGCAAAAATTCTACACCACCCATCAACCTAAAAACCTTGTTTACCCCACCTTTCTGCCCCCCCACCCGCACTTATACATAGGCTACATACAGCACAATGCTCCACCCCCCCCCCCCCCCACCCCCACACACACACCACTGCCATCACCAGCAAGTGAATATCAGAAGAAATTACTTGCTTACTTTAATGAGGAGAAGGGGTGCAATAAACCCTACTCCTACTACTTATTTCAACTGAGTAGTGAAAAATGTGATGTTTAAATGATGTGATGTTTAAATGATTTAAATTTGAATGCATAGATATCACAACACAGGACAATGGCAAGCATGGTTTTTGTTCAGTACACTTTAAGTCACCTTAGCTCACCGACTGGGGCTGTAGCCAGGATTTTGAAATACTGAGGTCAAAAATGGCCAACAATGCTCACCCATTGGGAAAATTTCTAACATGCAAAAACAGATGTGCAAATTCTGCCATGAGAGAGTTTGTGGGGTATGAAACCTTTTACCTAACCTGTGGGGTTTGAAATCTATAACGCCCCTGACCATGTGTGTGATTGTGTGTCAGGGCACTGGCTATCAGACACAAAAACGGTAATTTTCATAAGTCACTCAATTGTAGATAATGATTTTGAGCCTGAAATATACTTGGTTATTGGAAGTTTCCATTATGCGTTTTGATGTGTGTGCATGTGTGTGTTGGCAGAGGGTCACTTCTTGACCATCACTCACTTGTAAAGGTTATCTCTGTAATCTCCTTCTCTTCTCATGGCTTTTCTCAGCTGACTTTTTTTCTTCGGTTTATTATTTTGTAATAGCCAAAGAGGTTAACTGATAGCTGTTACTTGACAAAAAAAGGATATTCAATCATCACATTACTTAAAGGACAAGTTCACTTAAAGCCTTGCTTTCTGATCGTTTATGATGAAATACAATGGTTAAGATTAACATTTTGACGAATGCCTCAGTTCCAAACATTTTCGGTTGCTGCAGTACTATAGAGCTAATACTTATACTTAATATCAAGCTAGCCTGCTGTACTTCACAAAAATAGACGTCCACCGGAAAAGAGCAACTATCCTGAAACGAACATCCTTCTAGGACTTTTTGTCCTCTGTGCACACGTTAAATTAAAACGGTGCGTTCCAGTGCGTAACATACATCACAACCAAACAGCAATTGATTGGAGCAGAAAGCATTTGCCCACCATCGAGCAAATACATGCTTATTGATAGGTTTCAGACTCTTTGCACAAAGTAAAATGATGTGAAAGCAGCTGATACATCAGGCACAGGCAAAGATTAGGCCTATACCACACAGATTATACCATGTACCAAATCTTGATTGAAATTATGACTATTTTGTACATCACAATGTTTTTGTGTGTTGTGTGGTCTAGTTTACACTGTGGCAACATTAAAGAAAAAGATTGAATGTGTTTTGTCAAAAGTTTTTCACCCACTTGTTAACAATTGTTACTGCAAGAAATGGCTCAGACCAAGGAGAAACCTGAGTCCAAAATTATAATTAATAAATAATTCCAATCAGTTTTGATGTTCAGAAGTCTTATGTATTTGAAGTGGCTTTTCAATAAGTTTACTGGTTTATTTCCCATTTCAAAGCCAAGAAATTTAAAGAGTCAGTCGAGGTTATTGACTGATCACTTTAAATGCCTCCTGACCTTCTGAAGTCCTATTGTTTTGAGACAGAGCTTGTTATTACTGCATTAGTCTATAGCCTAACTCACCTCTTACCCCTATTCACCTGTAATGCTTTGTCTGTTAATTGGTGAGATAATGGATTTGCATATTCAAAAATAAAATTTCACATATATTTTCATTCAAGAAGTATTGTCTCAAAATAAACATTAAACCAGAGTATATTTTTGGAGATATCTTGATATTAAAACTAATAAAAACTGACTTTAAACTGCGAATTCAGTTTACAGAAGAAAAGATTCCAAATCAGCGCCCCCAAAATTTGTGAGATAACCAGTCTATCAATTTTTCCTTGAATCTGTCTACTAAACGATTCTCAATTGGGCCTATCTAGTGAGCACTGAAATCAGTCTTCATTTTAACTCTCGAGCGCCGTATGTTGTATGCGCTTCCATGACATAACGTTTCATTGAACAAAGGAAAAAAATATAGAAAGTACTTCAGGAAGTATACACCACTTCAAAACCTAACGAGGTAGTCCATTCTGATAATGAGCCTAATTGATGTCGCCGATTGGGCACGGGTCTTGTATTCAGCTGTGAACGAGATGATAAAGTAGTTACTTAAATAATCAGGTGAATCGTCTCGGACAGACGCCGGCAGTCGCTGTCTCCCTTAAATTGGTGGGCTATTAATTGAGAAGGCTATTTATACGCTTTCTATTTAAAAGTGACAGAGCTGGGCGACAACTTGAGTCTTCTTCCTGTTTGTAGACCACTTTATACAGAAATGAGCGTAAAGCTAAAGAGGGGCGTTGCATTTTTATGTATCTTATTTTTACACATCAGCCAAACGTACAGTATAAGCCTCGAAATAGTGCAGAGACACCATAATAAAAAGTCAGAGAATGTTCGCGCTGGGAAAATTCATTTTGGCCGAGACCATATTTCACTAGGTCGAAATCTTAATAGAACTCAGTACGTCTCAGAAACACCAGACGATGGTTTCGTTAACGTTCAAGCCGACTCTCCAAGTGCAGGCCTGGCGAGTGGACAGAACATCTATGACCCGAGATCCTTTGAGGTAGCTTGGGCTCAACTGAGACCAAAAGTGCAATGTACTAAAGATCTCATGAAGTTCTCAGCGCAAGGCCCGGGCTCATCATCTCTCCACTTAAACAGAGGTAGGCTAAACAAATGGAAATCTGCCTTGGTACACTAAATAAGTCAACTCTTTCCTTACGCACTTTTAAATTAAAGGATTAGTCATGGAAACATTTTGAACTTATTCTACCAAACAGGTGGTACATCTTTACCCTTAAACCATTTATCACAAGAATGTGGGTACTCTGTGTACAAGACTCTCGTGGCCCTTGTGTTTCTCGCCGCGTATGATGGCTGTGATGTTTTGAAACGGGTAAGCCTGCTACGTCTCTTAACGATGTTACACCAGAAAGTCATTTTGTGGTTGTACAGTGGGAGTAGGGTAAACGTGCTGACTGCAAGGAAAGTAAAGGTCAGGTAGGCCAACTTTTGAAGTTTAGCTGTAAAGGGATATTTTGGTGGCATAGTGCAAGCTTGTTTCCTGTAGTCTTTGGATCCAAGGAGGAAATCCAGCTGAACCATCATTAATTCGGTCAATAGTTGATCATTGCGTTTCAAAGCCATTTAATACATTTTCTAAAAGCTCATACCCTGTAGATGTGACTTAACATGCATTGAGAATTGTCCCAACTTCCCCCATCTCATGAATTATGCTTAGTTTTATAATGTATTCAGTGAAATTAAATGGCTTTGAAACATTTTTTGATTTTCAAAAGTGTTAAAATCTGACCCCTTTTTAAAGGGGTTTAGCAGGTTTTCTCTGTGACTAATATATGTAAATGCATGTATTCCCCCCCCCCCCCCCCACACACACACACACACACACACATTTTTTACCAATTCATTGCAATAGCCAATTGTGAATTTACTGCAATGAATGTCTAATCAAAAACTATCCACAGTGATGGAGGTATGATATGTCATTGTCTTTGTGTCTGATGCATCACTCTTGGCAAATCTTCTGTGTAAAATAACATGTATCGGAGGCCCTACCTGGTGTAGAGACTATGGCCCAATCTCAGTGTCTGCCCTTACAGACCTAAATGCAGTCATGCTAAGTTTGAGTTTATGAGAATCCTGCCGTCAAAATCTGTGGCACCCTTTCAGAGCCCTCTCCTAAAGTGTTGCAAATTTTGTGAAAAAGGAATTGCCCAGCTTGTATGTGATGTGAAACACTGCAGAAGCATGGAAATGTCAAAAAAAGCGTCTTTAAAATAACTGCCAGAGAAGAGAAACATGGTTGTGATGTGACTAGTGCTAATTGAACAAATCTGTCACAGGTGCCAGTCATGCAAATACAAGGTGAGCACTCAGTTTTGCAAATTCATTCACTTGACAGCGTGAGTTAGTGAAGTTCGTGAGTGCTCATGGCTTAGGTCTCAGGGGAACATTGAAACTTGGCCAATATGTAGTAAGTCTTTCACATCAAAATTGTTCCTGGAGCAAGGACCCCAAGCAACTTGGTATAAGTTTATGTAGGATACATAGATTCACAATTTAGTTGAGCTATAACTGTGTATAACTGCATTATTTTATACTTTCTCCAGGACAATAACTACTTGCTGTCAATGCTGTGGCATGGCATTCCAGTAACCTTATCTTGCCCAGTATCAGCTGCAGGCCAAACTACTGATCCAACTACAGAAACTCCTTCTGCAGCCTCTAGCCTTCCTCCACAACAGCAACAGTGGGTGCAGGCTCTTTACCCTGGAAGTTACTACTACAATCCTTTCATGCATGGGAAGATTCCTCATCATTCGACTCCTGCTCCAACTACAGAAGCAACCTCCACAACTACAAAGCTTCCTCTACAGAATCAGCAGCAACAATGGATGCAGGGTCTCTATGGAGGCTACTACAGCCCTTTCATCCATGGCAAGATTCCCCCTCAAACGACTGCTGCTCCAACTACAGAAGCAACCTCCACAACTACAAAGCTTCCTCTACAGAATCAGCAGCAACAATGGATTCAGGTCTCTATTATGGAGGCTACTACAGCCCTTTCATCCATGGCAAGATTCCCCCTCAAACGACTGCTGCTCCAACTACAGAAGCAACCTCCACAACCACAAAGCTTCCTCTACAGAATCAGCAGCAACAATGGATGCAGAATCTCTATTATGGAGGCTACTACAGCCCTTTCATCCATGGCAAGATTCCCCCTCAAACGACTGCTGCTTCAACTACAGAAGCAACCTCCACAACCACAAAGCTTCCTCTACAGAATCAGCAGCAACAATGGATGCAGAATCTCTATTATGGAGGCTACTACAGCCCTTTCATCCATGGCAAGATTCCCCCTCAAACGACTGCTGCTCCAACTACAGAAGCAACCTCCACAACCACAAAGCTTCCTCTACAGAATCAGCAGCAACAATGGATGCAGGGTCTCTATTATGGAGGCTATTACAACCCTTTCATCCATGGTAAGATTCCCCCTCAAACGACTGCTGCTCCAACTACAGAAGCAACCTCCACAACCACAAAGCTTCCTCTACAGAATCAGCAGCAACAATGGATGCAGGTCTCTATTATGGAGGCTATTACAACCCTTTCATCCATGGTAAGATTCCCCCTCAAACGACTGCTGCTCCAACTACAGAAGCAACCTCCACAACCACAAAGCTTCCTCTACAGAATCAGCAGCAACAATGGATGCAGAATCTCTATTATGGAGGCTATTACAACCCTTTCATCCATGGTAAGATTCCCCCTCAAACGACTGCTGCTCCAACTACAGAAGCAACCTCCACAACCACAAAGCTTCCTCTACAGCATCAGCATCAACAATGGATGCAGGGTCTCTATTATGGAGGCTACTACAACCCTTTCATCCATGGCAAGATTCCCCCTCAAACGACTGCTGCTCCAACTACAGAAGCAACCTCCACAACCACAAAGCTTCCTCTACAGCATCAGCATCAACAATGGATGCAGGGTCTCTATTATGGAGGCTACTACAGCCCTTTCATCCATGGCAAGATTCCCCCTCAAATGACTGCTGCTCCAACTACAGAAGCAACCTCCACAACCACAAAGCTTCCTTCACAGAATCAGCAGCAACAATGGATGCAGAATCTCTATTATGGAGGCTACTACAGCCCTTTCATCCATGGCAAGATTCCCCCTCAAACGACTGCTGCTCCAACTACAGAAGCAGCCTCTACTGGTTCCAAGCTTCCTCCACAGAATCAACAGCAGTCCATCGACCATCTCTACAATCATTTCCTTTTCATGCCAGATGAGGATCCAGCAACCCCCTGCCCTGATGAGGCTGAGTCAACTGCACCCTCAAACAGTCCACAGGAGCAGATACTCTACTCTAAAGACCCATTTCAACCCTTTGTTGTCCAATTTGTCAATCCCTCTGATCCCAACCTACCCAAGGCCAAGACCAAATCTTGGACTCGGGTGCTATCTCAGGATTACCCTTTCATGGGGCATAGAAACATTCCCAGTAAACACACATCCCAAGTGGAAGAGGACATCAAGTCAAAATGACATGCTGAGTAAGTTGCATGTGTTTAGTATAATTACCTCTGAAGTGGCATGTCCTAACCAGGAGTAATGCTTAAAATGTAGACCTCCCCAGCTAAAGTTCTGTAAATAGATAACTGTAAAACTGTATAACACTTACTTTTTTTTTGTTTGTTTGATCAGGAACGTAGCAAGGTGAACACCGGCATATATGTATATAAAATAAATCCTTGGAATTTGTGAAATTGTCGTTGACTTTCTTTGTTCAATTAGCTTGTCTGAGGTGTGACCAGAAAGTTTTGCCAGAATATTAATGGTTGATTTGTTCACACACAACTAAAGTTGGGAATTGTCTTGGCTCAAACATTTGAGATGTCAAGAAGTTCCATGATGTAAATTTTGTCCTTTTTGATTCTTTTTTCCCTAAACAATTGTTCCTTGAAACTTGTGAGCTAATCAAAGCAAACCTGATGTAAAGATGAAAACGATTGCAAGCAACCCAAGCAAAGAGGAGCGGGTGCTATATATCAACCGATGGATATATATATTCCAATAGCCTAACAACGTAATAATGTTTAAAATTACATTTTGTCACTTGTATACGTCCTCCAATCTATTGTCATAGATTGACACAATACACAACAATCAAACTGAAATCATACATTCGATGAAAGGACTTTTATTCCATTAAGTATGATTCAGGCATGCTCATATTTGGAAGCTCAAGAACGTACTGAAAGAAACCGAAGTCAGTGGACGGTTGTGGCCGACTGAACAGGACCGTTGTCAGGTATGGGAGGAATTGGGGGAGAATGCACGTCCGCGTTATCCTTACCCTTTATTTCAGCACTCACACTTTGATTTTTATAAGCTTACCAGTTGAGATTTCTTTGGCACCGTTTTGCTAATAGCCAGGTTTGGTGAAGTAAGTGTTTGGATAGCGCGACCTAGCTAGCATAATGTAATGGAGAGACTCATTCAGCATTTAATACTTAAATAGTATTAACTGTATTTGCAAACCCACTACACTTCACCGTAATATTTTTAATGAATGTACACACAGATTAGGAGTTAGTTTTGA
This sequence comes from Tenualosa ilisha, assembly GCA_015244755.2. Classification (NCBI taxonomy): domain Eukaryota; kingdom Metazoa; phylum Chordata; class Actinopteri; order Clupeiformes; family Clupeidae; genus Tenualosa; species Tenualosa ilisha. The sequence continues at coordinate 6,536,136 of PYXC01000541.1, read as the reverse complement.
TATTAGTGGTATTGAGTTAACATGGCGCCATTCTACAGCTAACCTTAAACAAGGACAGTTGTAAATGTACCTTGTGTGCATAATTTATCAAACGTGAGATGTGATGTTTAAATCTCAAATGTTTACTGTCTGTAGAGTAATAAATTGTAATGCTGCTCTGGATGTCGAGATTGCCTGAAACTGGTTGAAACTTAAGCGGAAGACTTAACAAAATGGAGATTGCTTTCGGTTACTTTCACCTTAACATTTTGTATTTACAGCTTTTGAACTGTTTAAATGCACAATGGTTTACATCTATCATATATTAACACGTGGATGTAATGGTACACAATTCCTCGCGATTCTGGCGAATTATTGAATGTTTAGGATATAGTGCAATTGTAATCAGGTTCATGGAAGATTCATGAGCGCGACATAAATACATGCGGCCACTAAATGGGATCATTGCACATTTTTTCTGATATCATATTACTAACGTTGGTAGATTAACTGAAGTATTAAATATAATATAGACTGACTAAATGAATATTATGGTCGGAAAAATATAATTTCTCTGTTGCGAAAAAGTTGTATTCATGGCCAAAGATTACTTTGTTTTAAATTTGTCAAGGAGGAAATTAATGTACACGTTGAAACTTAAAAACTAAAGCTAAAGCTGTTTAATGTTTGAATTTTAAGGAAGCTGTTGCTTGGTAGGCCTTCTTCCTGGTGCCTGGTAGTTTTAGTTGTCTGACACCGGTGAGTTCTTTTTCAGTGTCATGGAGGCATTTGTGGCGTCAATTTCCAATTGGACTGGGAAGAATATTAAATCTAGATCACAACTTTTGCCACTTTGTCTGACGATTGTTCAGACTTTTTAGCATGTGTCAATATATTTTTGGTCTGTATCACACTGGATTTCTCTTTCAGTGTTAAAAATAAAAGTGTGCCAGTTTAATGATTTTTGCACAATGCATTTTGTTCAGGTCGTGGACATCAACACAAGGAGGGAATCTGTATGTTTACTGTGCTTTTGTGAATCTGTTCACCATCTCAAGGAAATTCAGGTACGTACATTGCTCAGGAGTGGTGTACTCATTTATGCTCACACAACAGGGGTTACACTCTCACTCAGTTCAGGAACAAGCAGGAGTGTTTCACACACTCAACTTACTCTTGTCGGCTCTCTTATTCATTATTATGTATTGTCTCACCAGGTGATGGACTGGAGCAGCCAATGGACATCTTAATGCAGCGAGACAGACATCAGAGTTCTCATTGAGAGGACTGTACTTTCAACTGCAGTTGCTGTAGCAATGCTGTTTGGACTGACGTGCTGAACCTCAAATTTTTTCCTCCTTGATGCAAGAAAGATGACGACCCCCCCCCTCCCCCAAAGTAAGTCACCTCTGCGCTCTGCTGCAGTCATTAACTGACAGAGCCTCTACTGATCACTTCAGTGCTTTACAGAACACACACACACACACACACACACACAGAAAGACAACACTACATCATTCAATGCAATTGTAGAGATGGTTTGATTATTTTAATATTTGCTCTTCCACAACCAGTAATCCTGTGAGGGAAGTAGACCAATTGTTTATAGGTCTTTGTTATTCTTGTTTCTGTCAAGGAATGTCATATCCATACATTTAAAACCTTTAAAAAGCTGACTAAGTATTTTACACTTCACATGTTACGGTGAGCTTATTGGTTTTAATGGTCATTGTGCAAACAATATTATATAGTTGAATGGTCTTAACAGAATTTATAGTGTCACAAATGTGTTTGTTTTGCCAAAAAAAGCTAATCTGTCATTTTTAAAAACGCTCCAATAAATATTGAAAAGAATGCTTGATCTGATTCATTTTTTAAAAAAAAAATGAGAATTTAAAATTGTTAGATTGTCAGTTGTAAAGTCTTTATATTACTTGTGAAGAATAAATATTTTAGATTGAAGAAAACTTAATTTAGATTCAGTTGAAAAGCATTTTTTTTTATTTATTTTTAATTTTTTTATTTGAGCCAATAATGATTTACACCAATTCAGAGCGGAATTTAAATGAAATGCAAAAAAATCAGAACTGAACTGAATGATTTTTTAACATTAGGGCAATGTATGCCATGTTGTACGTGGTATAACTAATAGCAATAGAAATTTGCTATATTGTAAGTGGTCAACATTAAAATATTAATGTAAATCTTCTGACTGAGAGATCCATGCTCTTGTCAGTCTCTGCTTTGGCAGGCAGCATCTTAGCAACCACATGGATTCCGGTTCAGTGGGCAAGCAGAATCTCTCTCCATCTCTTTCCCCCTCCCCTTCTCTTTCCTCCCACTCTCCTGCGTGTGTGGCTGCAGTGAATCTGCTCGTCTCCAGGGTGTAGCACAGACTGCAGTGAAGAAGGGCAGGGCTGCTGCTGTTGTGTTGTAGAGAATGTATTGATACAAGATGGTTCATCAGGAGAAGTGTATTTACCAGGTGAGAGAATTGTTTGCTCATTTTATTGTCTGTGCTGTTGTTTTTGTACTGGATGTAATTCAGACAGAAAATATTCGCTGAAGGACATTGGTTTAGCCATGTCATTGTATTGATTTTTTTTTTTTTTTTTTTTTTTTTTTTTTTTTTTTTAAAGATGAATGCACTGTATATAGCTTAGTCAAACGTTATCAAGAATGCTAAATGAGAGTCTGGGTTTTCCAGTGTGGAACTGTAGAGGTTTTCTAATTATATCTATAAAGGAAGCCTTGTTAGTTTTAAGTGGGATACACTGTCAAAACTGTTTCTTATTTTTATGGCATTTCAGATGAGGCAAAGATGTACAGTTTAAATATGCCTTAATTTATTCAATAGTTCTCTTTTGATTCACCAAATGGTGTCAGACAATAACCTAATCTTGTGGCCTGCTCTTTCAGCTTTTAGACTAGACATCTCAGAGAATTCTTGATATGACTGATGACGTTACAGAACTAAAGCTTATCTTGTGATGCATCACAGAATGAGTTGGCGTTAAGACCAAGGAGAAGGGGAAGGCAGCAATAAGAAATGAGAAGTTGGGTATTTTTGATGCCATCTTGAGTCAGTGTTTACATGAGGCAACTAAAATTCCCTACAATCAGAAGTATGCACTTGAGGCTCAGGAAGAGAAAGGAGGAAGATGATCACTGGAGGGAGAAAGGAGGAAGATGATCACTGGAGGAGATCATATGTCATGTTATGTTTTTCAGAATTTTTTTTGATTTTATATTTTGGGAGGCTGCAGAGTATTATGTAACTGAAATCTATTCCAGGGTAGAATACAATGCTTCTGGTGTGTGTGTGTGGTGTGTGTGTGTGTGTGTGTGTATACACACGCATGCACAGCCTCAGGCATGCTCTGCTCTTTCTCTTTTCTTTATGGCTCAATGAACAGGCAATAATTTCACTCATTTCCAGGATGAAGATAATCTCTATTAGACTTCACCAATTCCCTTTGAAATGCTTGTGTCCCTATATGTTTTTTTCTGTTAGTGATGATGGGCCTTTGTTTGCATCAGATTATTTTAAGATGCAAAATAATCTGTTTTGCCATCAGTTTCATAATGTGGATTTCTGTTTTCACATGCTTTGTCAGGTCTGCTTGAATGTAGTAGCAGTGGTTCATCAAACCCGACTGGGAATAAAATAGCTGACAGAAACAGGCAGGTGGAGAGGGTTAGTGATTCAGAGACGGCTGATATGGTTTTCTGTGCTGATGTCTTGTTATACAGGCACAGAGAAATGAGAGGGAGTCCATTAGGCAGAAGCTGGCCCTGGGCAGTTTCTATGACGATGGGCCAGTCCTCTACTCGGGCTGCACAAAGGGTGCCCCATCCTCACGGTAGGTTTGCTTGAAAGATTTTGTGTCAAATGGTAGAAATACATTTTAACTAAAAATGTATGTGAGAGTGCAGTTAAAGCACGCACATCCAGGACTTTAAACTGTGAGCAGGACTTAAAGGAAAATCAACATTTGTAAAAGAAAAGTCCACTTCAACCAGATTTTTGCTCCCAATGTTTTGTTTATGTTTTGGAAACAAAAATCTGGTTGAAGCGGACTTTTACACATAAGTAAAAATGTATAACCTAGAATGGCTTTGAATGTTCCTGTGTTAAACCATCAGTTTAAGGTAATATTCTTCTTGCTCACCAGGGGACAGACCAGTCCACTAGTGTGTGAGTGTGTGTTATGGATGTACAACCATACACTTTTAGTTAATACTACAGTTGACTGCCAAATGAAACCTTATAGGTAAAGTGGCAGGAATATCCTTGGCAGATGAGTTTCATCTCATTCTGAAAAGGAAATCCCAGAACATGAACATGAGTGACAAGTAGAAATAAGGAAGAAAATAAACGGGGAAAAAAACACAGGGTTTCCTTAAGAATCCCAAAATTCCTTGAAACACTTAATATTTAGCATCTAGCGAAAGATTTGGCTGTATTCTATTTTTATTGTCCTTATGAGGACAAACGCATACACACACATGCGTGCATGTGCTCATATACATACACACACACACACACACACACACACACACACACACACGAGTCTGCCTACTAGTAGTGTAGCAAGCCCTGTGTGAGCAAGGCTGTCAACAATTTGTGTGTGGCTGGGGACGGCAGCAAGAACTGTGCATGTTTTAGAGGAAATGTAATTGTGTGTGGTCAGTAAGAAGCGCCTGAAAGAAGAAGCACCCCTGACTTTTATATTTGCTTAACTGACCGCAAGTATCCACCCAGTTATTTAGTGGGATGTAACCACAAGCTTAACAAAACAATACATATCGAAAGTGTACTGGGAAACAGCTGATTTGGAACAAATTCCACAAATGCAACTGCCATGTCATTTTTCCATTTAGGTGTAGGGTTTATAAATGTGTATCATTTTAACCTGCTGTCATAATATGACTAGCCTGGCCACGCCTTTCTATGCACTTTTGCTGGATTGTCATCTCCCTACACTGCTTGTTTGGATTTGATCCCATTGAGCTTGTCTCTGATAGCATTTTTACCGCATCCAATCAGCAAACAGTGGGAGGCATTGTAAATGCTGAACTAGAATGCTACCTGTCAAGGGCTGAACTAAAACACCTCCAGCACCAATTGTTTCTTACTACTGAATGTCCAGACACTATATATGATCTTCGTACAATAATAAGTATTGTACGAAGAGCTGGATTTATTTCCAGGCTATGACATGACTGAAATGAAGCCCAAATTGATGCTCTCCCTAGTTGAGAGAATGGTTACATATTCATATAAAAGGAATGCTGAATTCAGCAAACACAGCTGGCACTAAGAAATGTTCGGTAACCTGCTAAATTGCATTTTGGGTGATACAGTTTACAGTTTTTGAGTTACATTTGCTCTCCATAAGAGGCCATATGTTATAATTAACATTACAGAACATAATGTTGCAATAATGTAATCCACAGTTCTTGTCTCTGTAAGATAGATTCAGAACCACATATTCTTCTGTACACCCAAATAGATTGTCTTGATCACATGTTCTCATTTGGATTGAATAATTGATGAATCACTCAAAGCTCTTTGTGCTCTGATTGAAAACAAACACCCAAGATGGAATGTTTATCGACTAACTGAGAGGTCTTAAAACCTTATGACTATGTAGTATGCAGCCCACAATTTACTTAAAATTTACTTTAATTTTAGGTAATTAACAGTTTTGAGTGAAACCAAGGATGTCATCAACAGAAGGTGTTTTTCACCAGTTCATGGTGAAAAATATTTTTTTGGTGCTAGCTCTGAATCAGTTTTTCATGTTTTGAATACATTTATTTTTGTCTAAATGCTGTAAATTTTTGATGTAAAAGACCAAGATGGGCCTTTTTCATTTTTTCAACTAACAGAAAAATTTTCATTCTGCATTCTTTGAACCTTGGTGCTATATACTGAACATGCCCACATTTCCACCACTCTGATCTGTGAGTGCTGTGATGTGATGTTCACAGGCAACAGAATGGGGTGAATCTGCAGGTATGTTATGTGAATGACAGCAGCAGTGATAAGGACAGTGATGCAGAGGACAGCAGAACAGAGACCAGCCTGGACACCCCACTGTCACCTGTGGTAATGATATAATTAGTGCTGTCAATTGATTACAAAAAATAATCTGATTAATCACAGTAGAAAATGTAAGTTAATTACAATTCATCACAATTAATCACACATTCCAGGATTCTCCTTAATTTTTGTTAATCAAGAATGTCCCTTATGTCCCTGTTTACCGCAGGCCTCGGCAAAGTGGTACTCCTCGGTTTCCTTCACATGCAACGTGAAAGTGTAGTTGCCACAGGTTTTCTATGATGGGTGCCCAGGGGTGACCGACCACATGACTTTTTATTATATTGAACTTCTGCATAGTGATTTGTATACTTTACGGTACCTTACAAAGAAAAGAGACCAGAGACTCAAGTTAGGCAAGTTAGGCAGTAGTTTGCAGCAGCTGCACACTCGGTGCCGACCGTATTTATGTCAATTGCGTGTTAAATCTTATCGGCTGATTTATGGTTCTGCGTTGACTTAACGCAAAGGGCACTGCGTTGCCTTGTCACCGTGGGTTTCCTGTTATGGTTCTGCGTCCGCATTCGCTAGTACAATTCACCAAATTGCTTTGAGTGGAACTATCTACGCTTCGATCATGCAGTTGAGTCTAACGAATTCCTCTGTCAAGCTTTCATTCTTCAAAAAGACATGCATAGACGTACATTTCAACAACCTCATTGTTGCTATAAAAAATATATCACAATTATTTACAAGGTTTCTAGGCAGTCAGTTTATGTTTTGTTAATAAGCAAACTTCTCATTACCTAAGTACTGTCTACTGAAGAAGCACTGAATTCAAAACATAGGTACAGTACAATTGGGAAATTCTGCCACTCAATTTAAAACAATGTCTTAAATTATTTACAAGGTCTACACAGTAGACTAGCACGTTGCTAAAAGTACCTACAGTTAGCTGCTGAAACACACCAGCAAACAAAACAAAGCGATGACGGCGCATTAAGATCGGCAGCACTAAATGTAATACATTCTAATATGATATAATATAATGGCTAGAATGCTGCTTTGGGGTAATCCTTTGTTCAAGTCAGTGGACTTTGCCAACAGAGCAAGCAGAGCTCGTCGTTATCGGATCGGGACACGGGTGAAGAGGATTCAGATCCGCTCGAGGACTCCGAGTTTTGGAGGCTGCAAAGGAGGCTGCAGGAGGAAGCCCGAGTGGCGCTGGCTCTAGCCCGACCCATGGCCCGCATGCAGGTGGAGGTGGAGCGGCACATACAACTGCATCGCAGATCCCCGGTGGCTGACCTGGTTAGTCTCACCATCTATCACTTTCACCTGCTGCACATTTTTTATTGTAATGCTATATTATCTTACATGATTTTTTTTTCTTCTGTTTTCTGTCATGTCTAGGAAGCTCAATTAATCTTAGTGTTCAGAGACTACAACCCTTATTAAGATCAGATCAGTCAAGAATGAGCACATTAAATTCAACTGCTAATTCACATGCTCCTAGAAACTGGAATTTCAAGAAGCAATTTTCATTTCTTTTCCATTTTTTTAAAGGCACACCAGGTGACATTTACACTGTTTTTACCTGTTAATTTACCAGCTTCGTAGTCACTTTGATGGTTAAATAGCTAATTGCAGGGTGAATGAAGGCTCTCTCAAATGCCCCTGCTGCTTTTTAATGCAGTTCTGACACTTGCATTTTGATGATGGTGCCCTGATGTCAAACAGAACGGAACCTGAATGATCATCGCTGCTTCCTATTCTTTGGTTTGTAAACAAACCCACATATACTGGTGAGAATTTACAATTTACACTGAGTGACAGCAAACAAATAGGTGACTGTAGAGTGAGCTCCATAAGTATAAAACAGTCTTGCCTGTTATGCCTTTAAGAATCATGATGTCCCTGAATATTTCTTTAAAGGTATCCTATGTATAACTGGGATTTGCTAACCCTACAGTTGCCATGTTTTTTGCTTTGTTATTTTGTTTACAAACTAGAGGGTAGGAACCAGTGATCATTTTCCAAGAGTTGACTGACAAGGTAATAAACATAAGTCCATATGGCTTGTAAGAAATGAGTTACTTTTGGTTCTGTCCTTTAGCAGAATGACGCTGGCTTCTTGCAATTTTCCAATTTCCAATAAGTCTTCATATGTCCCATAATGAGTCATTTAACCATAAAAGTGACCACAAAGCTGGTAAATTTGCCTAAAACGCTTGCATAGTGTACCTTTTACATTTGTAGAGAAAGGAAAGCACAATCTGAATTGTGTGGGTGACAAAATGACTAATTTTGTACTTGGCATCGGCCTCCTTGAAATCACGTTTGTAGTCTAGCAATATAAGACTTCTAAGAATTCTTAGAATTCTTAGAACTGTGGTGAATTATTGCATACAATATATTTATTTTGTCCATTTAGTTGAGATTTTATAAACCTGTTTGTATTCGTCAATAATCTGCATGATAGATTTACCCTCAGTTATGCCTTTTCACTGGCTTTAATGATGGGCCACAGAAATTGGCAAGTATCCAATCTTGTTTGGCAAATGTAAGTCACAAGAAGATAACCTTTGGCTGTGACCAACTTTGGTCATAGATGATGTAAAAGGGTTCACACAAGGTTGAACTTCACCACTAGTACTGAAAATGTGTGGGTGGATGAGAGAGAAAGACAGACTGACAAAACTACTTTACAATGAGACTGATATTTAACAGATGAATATAATGATGCTGTTAAGATTCATATTGTAAGAGTGTGCTTAGTAACCATGATTTTTTTTTTCTTTTTATATTGTTCTGTGGCGTTTTGGTCTGGTATGTCCATTCAGTTATGTACCTAGGAAGTTTTTTGGTTATCGTAGTCATTGAAGGTCATTCAAGCCATTCAGTGGGGAGAGATCATGCATTTCCAGTTAGCTCAGAAATCCCCTTATATTTGGCAGATCAGTTTACTCACAATCTAGGTAGTTTTATTTTCAGTTTCTCCTTTTTCCATCAATATTGAATTTCATTCAAATTTGAGCATTTACAAGCAATGTTTAACCTTCAGATCATGAAGCCATTTCTTGTAATTTATAGCTTTTATCCTCAGTGGGGAATCCAGTTCAAGATGGATTCATCCAGAAACAGGTACATGCTCCCACAATGCTTTGTATGCTTACTTATTTTTCTGTGTATGTGTGTTTATCTGTAGCTTCCTCACCTGCCTCACATCAGCGAGAGTCTGATGAAGAGAAACCTGAGGCCTGGCGACCTGAGAGACATGAGCCTGGGGCAGTTGCAGGTCATCACCAATGACCTGCACTCACAGATTCAAAGTAAGCTTCTCACATTAAAGGTAGAACTTCTTATTCTGCCATTTCAGAAACCAAGAAAATAGTGAAAGTATCACAAAACACTGACCAGGATAGCTTTAGCCAGAGTTCATCATACAGACGGATTAAAAAAAAACTAGCAGAAGCAATCCAATGATCCAACCCAGCAGGTCTCAGAGAACCTAACTGGCATGTCAGCTCATACAGACCAACACACCACAATATAAATCAACAGAAAGTATCATTGACATGTTATGCCTTGGTTTTGTTTTAGGTCTGAATGAAGAGCTAGTACAGTTGCTGCTGTTGAGGGATGAACTTCATGTAGAGCAGGATGCCATGCTGGTGGATGTGGAAGACCTGACCAGGTATGGATTATGCCACAGTTGAAAACACTAGTATTTGTCTCCCATTAGTTTTAATTCAATTTTTAATTTTAAGTTCAGTGGTGGGGTGATGACTAAGGGCAATATATTCCACATTGCTGGTAAACATGGTTAATTACAGCAACAATGATGAACACTGAACAATGTACTGTCTGTCATCTTACATTGAGCACGATTACTGATCAATGTAAGATGCAGAGTAATAATCTGACAATTGACCTTATTTTCAGTAAGACAATATTGGGATTCTGTACAGGTGGTGTTAGAATATTCCATTGTTATTTGGACGTTACCTTTCGTCTACAATTAAGTGCTGTTTTCAGTTACTGAAACGGTGATTTTTGAAAACTATGGCCAAAGTGGAGATTTTTGAAAACTCAAGCTTCAGCGACTATGTGTGGACAGAAAACACAGGGGACTGCCTAAAAACACGGCATTTCGCAGATGGGCGTGGTTTAGGTAGGACGTAGCAATGGATTATTTTCCATGAACATTTGTGTGCGCTACAGTTGCAATGCCCACGCTCTTTCTCAACTCGTCCTTGTGTAACATTGGCCTGCAGTTTGTGTGAGATACCGAAGCGGTAACCGTAAGCTATAGATGGTATAGTGGTGGTTTCTTACCCTATGGCGTTACAAAGTAGACGACGGCATTATGTGTCCCAGTAAGCGAGACAACAAACTTTCTAATGTCACTCAAGGGGACTCTTGGCCAACTCGCAGCCTATAAGTTTTCGTTCAGACCGGTGCTCGTAAAGCAGGCTCACTCACATAGGCTAGGCTACTCATGAGCATTACTGTCTACTCGCACTAAAGGTCGGGAGACTGAATTCGTTTTAGCTTTTTAGAATGTCTCAAGTTGCTTAGCCTACATTTTACCCAAGAGCACTAGATTGCTAGACTATCGAGGTAGCCATAGGTCCTTTATCCCCCTAACCCTCCCTACCATACTTATGGTCCTACATTAACGACATACATAAGAAATATATATATTTTTCTGTTTAGAGTGAGCTCGGTTTCCTTCATAGGTGGGAGAATAGTTGTGAAACAAAATCCTCTGTTCTTTCCAAAGAAAACACAAAATATACCACACACTTAATACATCTGATGAGTAAAATCACTCGGTTTTGGTCATGTCTGTAAATCTCACATTGAGTCAGCCATGTAAATAATAAGATTATTTCATATATTTCATTAACCTGTTGCTCCTTCGGACACTGAACCAGCCACTTCGAGATGCACATTTGACAGTTGCTTTTGTGGGCATCATATTTGCAAGTGGCGTGGCTGACGTAACGGTTAAAACATTCCGATTGGACTAGCGGACGATTCAATCCGCTAATTTGATTTGCTAGAAGGTTTTTTTTTTTTGGGCTGATGATCTGCCCGAGGTTTTATTGAAGGACCTAGAGCGTAGGCCCCGAAATTGAACACGTTAGTTATCCTCAGGTTAGCCTCCATCCTAGAAATGATCACAAATTACAATAGCTTGCTATGTGAAATGAATGTGAAACACTGTTAATCCTTACCAAAGAATTAAATACTCAACAGAAACTAATATTCATTTCTCTTAGATAGGCTGTGTCATCACCAACATCTCCAGTTGCCCTAACATGTCAGCTGAGCTAAATCTGCTAGGCTATAAAATGTGTTGGATAGCTAATGCTTCTTCCCTAAAGTATTTCCCAATAGACATTCATTTCTGAGTGAATGATCATCACAATTAAATTAACCTTGAATGCGGGTGTCAGGCACAGACGGGGCAGAGGCAGGATTAAACAAAGGAGTATTTATTGAACAAACCAAACAGGGATTAACAAAAGTCGCGTCCGTTACTTTAACAGAGAGAGCAGAAAACTATAACGCTCAGAAGTTCGGAAGTAAACTAACACACAGGAGAATAAGGAGGCTAACACAAACATACAGGATTAAACAACTAGGAAACATAGAGAATAACAATACCGACAGGGAAGTCTAGGCTTGCGGGGAGGATGACACGGGAGATCACGGGAGACAGAGGAAGCGCAACAAACACATAGGAAGTCCAAGGTAACATTGACGAGGCCAGACCCCAGGTGAAGCAGAGGGGAAGCTTAAGTAAGGTGGAGACCAGGTGACACCAATTAAAACTCAGGTGAAGGTGATCGTGCATGAGGAGGTGAATGCAAACGGGGAGACGCGCTGTGAGTCTGTGTAGTTGAGTGAGGGGGCGTGGCCGTGACCAGGTCCGATGCAGACCTGACAGCGGGCCTAATCTATGCATTTAGAAAACAATTACCACCAAGACAAGAATAGAAAAAATATTATTGTAAAGAGGTGTGTTTAAGTTTGAGTGAAATATTTTACAATGTGTTTGTTCTTACTAATATTCATTCAGTAAAATCAAGTTTTGGTGTCCACATCTTCTGGTTGGATGGTAGGATGGTAGGATGCCTGTTTACAGAGGATTGCTGAATGCTGTGGTTGTTTACTTTTCACTGAGGCCTGTTGTAGTGAAACAGAACAAAAACAAACAAATGTCAGGATTCCCAAAATCAAATACCGGTCTGCATCCAGATACAGTATTCTGTTCTGCTACCAAAATTTACCTTCATTGGACAATTATATTGCTGTTGCATTACATAGAATTGTGGCTGTGGGTAATGTGTTTGTGTGTGTGTGATACTGTTGGGTAATGTGTGCGTGTGCGTGCATGCGTGCAAGTGTGCATGTGTAATGGGCTTTCCCCTGTTGTCTCCCATTTGCTCAGATGCTATGTTCATTCAGACAAACACTTTTTTCACCTCCTAAAATGTTGGTTGTACAAAGTACTGTGCGTAAAAAAAAAAGGTTAAAAATAGGTTGTATACATTTTGTTGCTACGATAGCATTTTTTAAAAACCTAGCTATTGAACTAATTTTGCTTTTACAAAATAATAGTGTCAGCGCTGGTGCTTCACTTTAAGAGTGAAAGGAGTAAATGGTATACAGTATATGACAAGAATATGTATGGCAAGAGATATTTGTTGCTCAGACTTTCTCTGCTGAATCTGGAGTATGTTTCATACACTTTATTAATGCACATTCCTTGAATAAAGGACTAGGTTGCTGTCTATTACCAAATAAAAGGAATATCCTACTTTTTCTTAAGACAGACGGACTGAGATATGACGGCAGCTAAGCCATGACCTTGAACTAAGCGACCTCAAGTTGTACTGTATATACTGTATATAGTTTTTTGCACCTTGCTTGTTTCAGCTTGTGCCTTGCTTCAATGCAAGGCACGCACCAAAAGTTATGTTGCATCATTCCATAGGAAAACATCTGATTATCAGACAGCTTGGAGGCGAGAAAAAGCACTTGGTTGTTCATGCACAGCATGTATGCAAGCGTGCATACATAGGATTATCTGTGTGTTGTGTGTGACGTGAATAATGAGAAGATAGTTACCTAAACCTCTACACAAGATAAGATCTTGAAGAAGTGCAGCACTATGTTGATGGGCTTGAATGAGATGATGATTATCATTTCCTTCCACTCTGCTTCACTGTGACTGAAACATAGCATCAAGATACTTTGCCTCTTTGAATATTTTGAAATTGATAGTGATATTCAAATCATTCTCCATGAAATGTATCATGAGATGATATGTGATGATACACAACTCTGGCATTCTCAATTTACGATCTCATAGTCTAAGTACGCACATCAGATTGTCTCAGATCTGCACAGTCTCATTTAGGTCCACCAAAATAATCAGATAGTCTAAACCAAGTATTTTACAAAAGCATACGCCCTGTAGCTATGTAGCTTTCTTATCTCATCATATTCAGCTTTACCGAAGATGCTGGTACATGTAAAGGATGATTTTGAAACTTTGGAAAATTTCAAAGTCTCTGATGTGTTTTTTGTGTGTTTTGCTCTGTTAACAGGCATGCTCAACAGAGGCATATGACCGAGAAGGCACTCTCAAAATGAAACAGTCCAGTCCTATTATACTCCTTTATAAAAACCAGACCCAGGTGACTGAATGGATGGATACAGTGTCCTCGTGCTACATATTGTGCCCGTTATCACTACAGATGTCTATAATTCAGTCCTTGCACATGTCAAACATAAGTGGGAGTGTATTGTATATGTAATATGAGCACCATAAGCTTTCATGCATGTCTGCACTGTGGCTGATTATTGTGCTCCTTGGTGAAGGGCCTCACAGGGCCTCAGTCCAACTATTGTGCAGTGGTAGGAGATGCAGTCAGTGGTTGTTGATGAGTGTAGATAGTTGTAGGCATCCCGTGGCCTACAGACCCCCATCCCACCCCACCACACACACAAACACACACACACCTTTCAAAGACAGCAACTTTGGGCCATGTTCAATGTGAATTTCAATGTTTTTTATAATAACTGAACAGCTATTCATGGGTACTGGAACAGGTAATGCATCCCAAAATGTTCAGTGTTAACATTCAAATTCACATTCAGCATGGCCAGAGCTTTTTTTCTTAAAAAAAAATGGAGTTGTGGGGAGTTGTGTGTGTGTGTGTGAGAGAAAGGTGTGGGAGGGCTATCAAATGTGTCGGTCTGTTGTCAGACAGTGAATTCTTTACCTGGCATATAATGGGGAATGGGCCAGGATGTTTTGGAAAGTACATATTAATGTGTACCATGGCATTTAAAGTGATTCCATTTGAATGAAGTAATCATTGTCAAGATGAACCTTTTGCCAAATGGAGCAATATTATTTGATATGCAGCACACCGGAGTAAATACTATATATGATTGACAGAGTAAATAGAATTATTGTATGTAATCTCATTACAGATGGCAAGTATTGCTTTAATGGCCTTTATTTTTTGTACTGTATATTTATTTGACCATTGTGTGAATGTCAGATTTGGAAAATAAAAGCTTTTTGCGCAAATTAGAGACTAATTTGATGGTGTGGTGGTGTTTGTGGTGGTGGGGCTGCATCTAATGGAGTGTATGACTTTTAACCTTTGAATCTGGCCTGGACATGGTGTATCATATAGCAGAGATGCAACTGGACTGAGCAGATATTGCATATTATAATGTGGCTATTCACTTTCCCTTTATCTTTACATGGCCAATTTATATATGCGGCCCATCATGCCTATCATGACCATAATTGCGCAAGTTACTCCAAGAGTATGGTTTCAAAAGTAGTTATGTCTCCATGTGTATTTACACACACATGGAATTTGGTCTCTGCATTTGTCCCAGTCATGAATTAGTGAAGCACACCGCACAGAATGAAACACACACTAATCCAGGGCAGTGGGCCCCCTGCTGTAGCGGCAGTGAGGGGTTAGGTGCCTTGCTCAAGGTGCCTCGCTTAAGGGCACTTCAGCCATGGTCTACTGATTGGGGATCAAACCGGCAACCTTTCCAGCACCTTTCTCACCCCCATCATCCTGTGACCCTTTGCAAAGAAATTAATATAAACCCATAATAACCATATGCACTTTTGACAACAACAAAATACTTACGTTTTACTTTTTCAGTCATCCTAAATCTATTGACAGTGTTGATATGTTATATTATGTTTTCACTGTGACTCCCTTGGACTACTAGTTACTCAAGAAAGTAGGCTTAATAAAGGAACAGCATTGTATTAGCCAACAAAGTAAAGTTCCCCCCACTAATCATGGTACAGCATGTGTTTCAATTAGGGGAAATGTCTTTTGTTATGTTACATCTTCAAGGTATGTTTTCAAGTTTACTGCAGCAGCCCTGTTTTGGTTTAACTCAGTGCTACTTGTTCTATTGTTCCTCACTATAGAGAGAGGGGAAATTTCAAATCCCACCTGTCATCCCCCAAGCAAAATGATAACGGCATTTAAAAAATTATTTATGCTAACTGAATCCATGTTACACTTTCCTTCCCCTCCACTGGATCTAGTCTGACTGTCTTTATTTTTATGACTATTACTGTCTTGACTGGTGCTGGACTATTTTGATTTTGATTGTATGATTATTGTTAAAGGATTTATTACTATATCACTATTTAAAAATGTCCCCATGTCATGTCTTCATTCCCCACTAGTGAGGCCTAGCCCA
Source organism: Tenualosa ilisha (assembly GCA_015244755.2). Classification (NCBI taxonomy): domain Eukaryota; kingdom Metazoa; phylum Chordata; class Actinopteri; order Clupeiformes; family Clupeidae; genus Tenualosa; species Tenualosa ilisha. Next base: position 6,520,334 of record PYXC01000541.1, on the reverse strand, counting down.
CACTTTGGCCCATTAATGACCATAGTGGAATTGTAAAAAAAAATCCTTTACAGTACTTAAAGTACAAGCTGAGAAGAGCACAAATCAGTTGGAATTTTGGAGTTTGAAAATTGGTCAAAGTATGTGGCTACAGCGGAGGGTTTTCTCACGCATTTTAGTCATTAGCCTCATGGTTTAGGCTACTGTTCTTCTATATTCCATCTACAGGTGTCTACAACACAGATTAGGAATGTCAGATCTTTTCATATTTGATGTACATATAGGCTAGACTGTTAGAGATGTATCAGTAAAAGAGCAATCATAAATACGTGTTTTTCTTGGTGTGATATTGCCTTCATGTAGATGTTAGGGCCATCTCATATGGCCATAGGGTTCCATAGGGTTTTCATTATGAATAAAGCATTCATTTTTACCTTCTTATTTTTCACACCAACTATCTCACACTTTGAATCATCCTTCCTTTTCACATACAAATACAATATCCACATAAGAAATATAAATATATAATGAACAGCTGTTCCCAATTTTACAACCTACAACCAAGAAGAGCGAATGCTCAAATTTCAAGTAATCATCATTCACATCATACCAGACCATGGCACTGTGTGTGTATATATATATATATACATTCAACTGAATTTCAGCAAATCATAGCATAAAATATCTCTGTGTGTGAAAGGAAGAAATGAGTACAGATATATTTTCTCATGTTGAAATGTGTCCAATGACTAAAATAGTTCCCATAAGAAAAAGGAATGCATCTCGTTCAAGTTCGAGCTTGAATTCAATGGAAGTTGTAATACTGTAAGGCTGCACAAGGCAGAGTGTAAAAGTGATATTCATCATGTCCGATTATTGTTTAGCTTATTTCTATACTGGTTTACATTTTCCTTTCATTTTTATTTTCATTTTCAGTTTTAAATAATAGGCCTATCAGTAACCACAAGGAATTAACACTGCAGTGGGGGTCGAGTAGGACCTATACTTTCAATTTTGCAATTCAAATGCTGTAGGCTGAATGGAAATCCCTACATCTGACAATAGCCTATATAGGCTATGTTGACGCCACAACAAGCAAAATTGTCTCTGACAATATAGGCGACTGCTGACTTTCATTGGAAATCAACTATCTTCGTAAGTCTTGGCTATGCTTTTTTAGCTGTGGTTGGTCGAGGTGTTTTTTGTTTCCTTAATAAGTCAGAATGTGTCCTCTATATTGACTGCATGAATTAAACGGTAATTTTGGTAATTTTGTGTTTAAGTCATGATGTGGATTCTTCTCCTCACACCATTAATTTGGCGCCTGACTGTTGGGAGCCCCGTTTTAAGACCGATCCAACCCGTAAATCTGGACGCTTGTGTGACTCGCGCAAACTCACTTTTGTCGAGTGTAACTGGAGCATTAGCAAGGGTAAGGCATCTGGAGATGCGCCGTTTTTCCGTAAATTTGAAATGTTATGAAAAATCATATGCCAAGCACGCAAAATGTGTTGATGTGTGTCATTTAGGATGAACTTTTTAAAGGCCTGAACTGCACCGAGCAGAGCATCCAATTGAACACCGGTACTCAGACCCTAACTGTGTGTGCACCACAGGTAGGCCTATTTGGAAGTCGATTACTGGTGATATGATTGCAGTCTAATTTGGGCATAGGTTCTATAACACATTGTATATCAATCATTTAAACTATGCAATATTCTTAACCTTTTTAGAACGCCACATGTCCCGGCCGTAAATTCACCTTTGATCGGGTAAGTCATCATTAAAAATAAATAAATAAATAAGTTTGTTTTAAATATAGTTGTGAACGTACTCTCAGACCCTCTCCCTCGCTTTTTCTTCAGGAGACGTGTCTCCTGAACGTTTTGAAGGATATACGTTTCTACCGAACAGCTTTAGTGTCCCATCCTCACTATGATCTTATTCTGGCTCCAACTGTAGTTAAGGGTACTGCTCAATTTATACAGGTGAGGATAACTCAATGAGGTTTCTTTTGTTTTGTATGGATCATGTCACAATTTACTTGGACCCTGTATTTCACAATGTATTTGGATTGTATTTTGTCCACGCAGGATTGTTTTTCACATCCTTTCGTCGCGCACACTACAACGGTAAGTTGTAAAACTCAAAGATGAAATGATAAAATCAATGGCAAAGCTCCTATTGTACTTTTAATTAGCAAACATTGCGCACCTAGATTTCAACGCCTCCAGGGGACACCTTTGAAGAGCGGCTGCGACTTTGTAGAACACTACGGGGACTCCACACACGCACTGTAACTATCGGCAGAGTCATTAGATACATTCTGAGCAAAGACAAAAATATTTAATTGATACTGATTGATTGATACAGAAAATTCATAAAGCTGATGATGAATATGGTGATCAGAAAGTGCTCAGGGCATATTTGTTTAGCAAGGTCTGCAATTGCTTTTGGCTGAATTGTCATGTTTTCTGTATTTATTTGATTTAAAATGTGTATTTTTCCTTATTTATACTTAACTTATTAAATTATTAAATTATTGTATTTAATATTTAATTTATGCAAGTCCAGCATGTATGGAAATGTTGTTGTTTTATGTTTTTAATAAAATGAAGATCATTCTCAGGTCATTGTTCTCAGGTCATTATGAAAACAGTGCTTGCCTGAAACATTCCAAAAGTTTCCAGAATTAGATTATCTTCAGTGTCCCCAAGCTGCAATTAGATGCACAGCTAAAAGTCAACACAAATATACAATCAAGCACAGAACACACATACACACAAAAAATGTGCACGTAAAAAGGAAAAATAATAATGACAAGAAGAATAAACACTCTATGCTCAAGACCATCAGGAATACATGCACTAATAGTTAGATGACCTAACGCTCATTAAGGAGCCCAACAGCCTATACTGAGACAAATGATCTCAAGTATCTATTAGATTTGGTCGGCTTCATATTTATACCTCCTACCTGATGGCAAGAGGCAAAACTCTTTGTGCAGCTGATGATTAACATCAACCAAGATGGCCAGTGCACTCTGTGTGACTCTGACCTCACAAACATACCCAATACTGTTGAGGCAACTTTGGTTAACATACCAACAACTTAAAGCAAAAGTTAGAAGTAATTCAATAAAAGATGAGTGAAAATCCTAAGAAGTGAACTGTCAACATCCCTTCAGCTTTCTCAGGAAAAGCTGTCTTTGGTTGGCCTTTTTACAAATAGAGTTGGTGCTAGCATCAAAGGTTGTCATATAGGATAGTACCCAAGTATTTACACTCACTGACTGTCTCTACAGCTATGCCACTGATCATCGGTGCAATGATAGAGGGACTATGGCGGAAGTCAATAAACATTTCTATTAGAGACATTAAGTTGTAATGGCTTCCAGTTTGTAGGAAGAATTGTGGACTGGTGGCAGACTCCAGGACTTGAGGATACAGGTCTAATTGTTACAATGGCGCGTCAAGGGAGACATAAGGGTTTCAGCCCGAAAGCATCCACCATTAAATCTAACTAAGAGAGTGTTCTAACAAAGAGGGTGTTCCACTTGTATACACTTGTTGCATACAGTTAGCATAGAATTGAAGGAAGTACAGTGGAATGTGACTGGTCCTTTGCCTGGCGGCAATCTGTCTGATGGCCAGAGGACACACTTATGGCAATTAGCATTGTTAAGTAGGCTACCCAATTATACATATACACCCAGATTCAGAAATATCACTTATAGATTGTTCTGACATTCTGATTGTTCTAAGTCATACACTTATTATTACACTCCTTGTACTGAGACCATTAAAATGATACCAAACATGAATACATTCACATTTCATAATATACAGAAATACATTCCAAATCTAGCATGTGCATGTACTGTAAATACGAACAAAAGGCTCTACCCAGCCACGGGGGTACCAGCAGTTAATTTACATTGATCCACTGGGGAAGATGACTCTTATTGTTTCTGTGCCATGCGAATGCACAGAATATACTTCTAAAATTATTGCTATTGCTAAGTGTGATTCTTTTCACCATGTTAAAAAATTTTCTGACTGGACCATGGCCCACCTCCTGATCCTGCAACAGACTGACAATTTCCGTCATCAGCATGCTTAATTATGCGCCTAGATTCAAGTTTGCTTTGACAGTATATAGAACAAGCAGCAGTGGGGGGCCTTAGACAGAGTGTTATTAACCTAGGTACTCTGTGGCCTTGCTGTTAAGAAATCAACCAGCCAACATATAGTGCCAAGATCTGTACCTGGGAACTGTAAAAGTTTAAGAGCAAAAATATGAGGCTGCATACAGTTAAAAGCTAAAGATAAGTCAACAAAGCATAGACGTGCATGGGTTTTCCTGCCCTTCTATGTGGCTTTACATACAGGAGGCAGTCCATGGATATTACTGTTTTGCAGTGTCCTCTGGCGATGCTGAGAAACTGCCATTAGAGGGCACTAACAAGCTTGCAGAACTGAGCAATGTTGTATCAATGTGATTCAATTTGGCATTTCAGATTGTGATATTTTTCACATAGTCTGTATCTAGATTTTGTTTCTATACTGATGAGCGCTAAGGCCTCAGTCACAAATTTATTTTGCATACCCTTTAAATTGATTCAAGTCTTCCCAGGAGTACCCATACCTCAATTTGATCACTGGTTTTAGCAATTGAATTTGTATAAGGCCACTGTACCAACCTGGGGTCCCTTATTCAAGTGTGGAGTCAGATGATTCTCTCTTCAGCCTGAGATAGATAAGTGGTAAGTTGATTGGTTCCATGATGTGTTTGAAAAAACAAAGAAGCATGCTCAACACCATCTATTGCTTAATACCTGGTGCTCTAACTTTCTGGAACATAGTCTGCATCAAAAATGTGAAGAAATAAAGCAAGCACTTGACAGTTTCAAAATCGTAATATCTCAGAGCTTGCTTTATTTCTTTAGGTTTTTCATCCATGATGTGTCTTACCATGCAGTGGTCTGTAGTACCATTGCACTTTAACACACATTTGTGTTCCTACCCCACCCCTGTTGCCCCCCTTTCTCCTCTGCTGCGGTTTCAAGGTGACAAATAGCATTTTGCAGTTGGTACCTATAATTTTTCAAGCAACACAATAATCTAGTTCCATTAAACCATCTTTTTCTCCCTTATTCCATCTTTTTCTTCCTTTAGATCAGAGGTTTTACAGCATCTCTCATGGCACCTCAGCCACCCATATGTAGTGTAGTGCCACCTATTGACAGTCAAAAAATTGAAAACTAGGTTAATTTTGGGAGTTCTCTTTGTTACAAAATTTTCATCAGTGATTCCTGGGACACTGAAATAACAGGGCTCTTAAAACTCGGTGGGCATGTAGCCCTAGTAGGCCCATAATGCATAGTAAAGTTTTGTCCCCAGACACTGATCCCCTTCTGTGCTTCTGTGTGTTCTTTTGTGGTGTGTTGCAGATGATGTTTACATCAGAGAGTGTTTACAGCATGCAGTTCAGTAATTATACAGGTTTGGTTAATCAGAACTGAAAACCATATTGCATAAAAACCTAAATATAATTTGGTTTTGAGGTAATTACATCATCATGGTCATGGTACAGCATAGATCTTCCTTTGAAAGAAACCCTTTGCAAGAAGTGGAAGACATTTCAAACTGTGGGCATGAAATATGCAGTTTCTAATGTACAACAATTAAACTATTTGAAAGACTTGGATTTCAAATATTTCACTGTATTCTTCATGGTGTCTTCAGATGGAAGTTTCACAAGATGGGCCATTTTTTCAAATCCTTCTTCTAGCCCTACTCCATTAGAACTTGAGCAATACTGAACGTACCAGTCTCGATCGCTGCAAGTCTTGTGTAGATTGAACATCTCTGTGATCTCCCCCACTGTGACAGACCCAGAAACATCCTGTTTATTGGCAAAAATCACCACAGGGAGGCCTCTTAAATGCTCATTTCTGAGAATGCGGTCAAACTCTTTGTGTGCTTCACTCAAACGATGCCTATCGGAGCAATCCACAACAAAGATCAATCCTGCGGTGTCCTGGTAGAACTTTTTCCAGTGAGCCCTCATCATTTTCTGTCCTCCAATATCCCACACTGTCAAGGCCAACTTTTTTCTCTTTTTTTTAGTATTAATCATTTCTACGTTGAATCCAATTGTCGGCACCGTGGAAAAATTTTGGTTGTACTTCAATTTGTATAGGATGGTAGATTTACCTGCCATGTCGAGGCCTAGCATCAGGACTCGAGCCTCAAGAACTCTGGAGCTTTTCTGACCCATTTCTGTCAGTGAAAACTCATCAGTGTTGAAGATCGGAGCGCTTACTCAGTTTGTCGGTGTTCACTTTGAGTGTTGTCTTTTGGTACTTACTGATTAAGATTACTTAAAACTTACTGATAAGGTAAGGTCAAAGTATACTTATGTGAAGACACAGGTGGGTGGACCTGCAGTGAGTAAGGCTAATGATTTTACAGCATGGGATTGGCCAACTTCTCCATATTTACTGAAGGCACACTGTTGCTTGATATGTCTTTTAATTCACATGTTTACAAAATACACCAGTCATTGTATTAAACTATGATGTAACATAAAATGTTAAATATAATGCCCATTGAATTGCTTTAAAAAATTAATGAGAAAGACAGAACATCAGGATCAACAAACAAGTGAAAATTAGAGAAGGAAAGTAGCCGTCAACCTTCAGAACAATGTGTGTGTGTGTGCGTATGTGCGTCTACATGTTGACTCACATGGGTGTGGGCATATCGGTAGGCTGCTGTTGGCACAATCCTATCGTTTTGTAAATTATTTATGTAACCTTGACAGCGCTGGCTTATCCTTTAATCACAGCCCTGCAGTATTAATCCATTATTTCGTTATTCCATGGGCCTACAAGCAGTTTATCCGACTTGTACATGGGATGCTATGAATTAACAAATTCATTTGGATCAATTCGATGTCCTTTTCTGATCTGTTTCCAGAAATCGGAACTTGAACAGAGCACCATTGTATTAGCATTATCACTGGTATTAAACAGCCACAGACCGTCAGTTGATGTTAGAAAAGCATCAACGGCAGGTGGGTCGGAGGTTTCCCAACATCTCCCCCAGTACCGACTCAGACTCGCTGCCCATCTCGTCATGTCTTGCCAAATACGCATGACCAAATGGATGCTGGCATACGGACCAATGAGCAAAAAAGTAGCACTAAAATCTTCAGGCAATGTCTCTTGGCTTCATCCAAACACCACCAGTCGGATCCTCAACGAACACAAGTCCTGGCTTTTCATCAGCATCGCTGCGTTTCCACATGCGCGTTGCAACCCGTGGATTTTTCTTTTGAGTTGGTTGGATTTCAGGAGCAGTTGTCGAGAATTCGTTAAATTTCAGACGTACTCCAGTGGGTTTAGCTCTTGCTCCATCATACAGCACCACGTGTGAGTCCACGGAACACTTAGAAACACGGTGACCCATGTTAAATGTTAAAGGCTACGTAGAGTGATATTAATCTGGATCTGCCCTGTCCCAAGTCTTCTGCGCTTGTTGGGCTAATATTGTATAGAGAGATGGCGACTGCCCTTTATGTAGATCAGTAGACTAGGGGTAACGAGTCAGTTCTTGTAATACAGTGGGCAAACAGTGATTCAACATGATTTTCGGTAAAGGTGTTATAGAATAACCAACAACCCTGGCACTCACAGCCTCTGATATAATGAGCAAGCTATTCAAAGCGTTCCACCTGACACCAGCTGTCACGATTGACGGTACCAAACTGCGTCAACACAGCTGCGCCAATGACACAGATATAGCATCGTATTCAGTTACTTCACTCAGGGGACCGCTCGGGAAATGTACATGTAAAGGGATCCCAAGATATTTGAGCAGAGACAAATATCTAATTTATGGCTTTAATTCTGTCATTTTCGACCACAAGACTTTTGTATCTAAGGGCTCATCATACCATTTACCAACTAAAACTAATACAACTCACCTTTCACAGATAGACTTTGACAACTGATGTTCACTGTCGTGACATAATGTGGTATTTCCAAGACATGTTGTCAGAATAGATACCCAACTTCATGGCGCTAGTGCGTCATTAGGTCTCATTAGGACACGCCAACAATGCTAGGGTTGAAAAGGACATACAAGGCCTCCTGCTGCGATTGACAATATTTTATTGTAACGGTCATGACCAGAGATATGAGTAGCAGCATTGATTATAGTGGTATGGAAACACTATAATCAGGCATTTTGTTCCCCTGGAATTTCATAGGCCTTTTTTGTATTTCAAGGTAATTGTAGATAATTCTGTTTCTTTGATGTAACACAGTGTCAGATGCACATGCAAGGGGGAGAGGATGGCATATACATTGCATTTTTTTTTTTTTTTACTTAAAGGGGTTACAGAATGGATGAATTCAGTGCTATGCATTGTTCTCTGATGTTGAAATAGAATTTACTCAAGTTTGAATTAAAAAAAAAATAAGCCCAACTACCAGTATATGTTTAGGCTGTGGATTGAAATGGACTGTTTTGGCTAAATGGCACGGTCCAAAAATTCTATTTTTATGGGCTATTTCTAAGCTCAAGATTTACATGAGACACAACCATATTTCACTTTCATGACAGCTCTGTGGCCATGCACAACAACCCCTAATGCCACAAAGCCAAGATAAAATAGTTTTTTCCATTCTATGACCCCTTTAAATTATCTTTATATAACACAGCACCTACAATGTCTGTTGTGCTACAGCAGTTATCAACAGACCCTCCTGGGTACAGGATGCCATGCAGACTGAATCATATCCTGTCTTTTACTAGACAAATGTGAGAATGGACTGTAAGCATAAGCATTTTGTGATTACATTGTTACATGAAGAGACAAAAATGGAAAAATTCATTCTTCACGTTTATAGCAGTGCCATAACTACATGGCCTTTGAATAATATGCAGTGCCATTATAATAGTAAACAGTATCTGGTACACCTGAATGCATAGGTTAAAAACTAAAAACTTTTAAAATTTCCAGAAATTCCAGTGTTGAACTTGTTGATGCATAAGTTTCTCAGGGACTCTAAAAACACAAAATTGTGTTCATTTCACAACCATCATGAAGAAAACAATATTTTTCATAAATAACAGTGTTTAAGATATGTGTCAGTACATTACACTGTACCCTTCTTTTACCAACGTCAAGAGTTTGCGTGGAAACTCAATGCAGATGTCCTTCATCAGAGGCAAAAAGACAAGTCTATTCTGGTGCCCTGCTGCCAGGCCCACTCTTAAACTTGACCACCATGACAGTGATGTTATCTGGGCAACCGCGGTAAAACGACTGTAGCACAATGCTCTTGGCCCCAAAGTGAGGCTCATCAAGGCGCTCACGTACAAAGCGCACCGCCTCTTCATTGCTGAAGGCATCCCACAGTCCATCTGAGGCTAGGATCATGAACTCAGGCTGGAGCTTGTCCAGGTCAAAGGTAAGAACGTCAGGGTCAGGGATGACAACATTGAGGTTCTTCAGTGGGTAGTCTCCCAGGGAGCGTGACATGGCCAGGATGCCCTGGACACGCCAGGAGCCATTGAAACTGATGAATCCACCTGGAGCAAGGTAATGTTTTTCCATTAATTCATTAGTTAATTTCTTCATTCAAAGTTCAAAGAATATATGGCCAAAGGTCACTGTAGTCTAAACATATGCATATTCATGAAAATTTGACTCAAGAAAATGCATATCTGGGGATATGCCAGACTTTAAAATGGCCTAACAAGGGAAGAGATCCAACCACCTGTTGTCAAGACAACGTTTATGGATACAGATGCGACAAATGGAAGTTTGCCTTAAGTCATAAAAACAGAGATTTACAGTATTAACAGTTGTACATTTACATGTATTTTGTTATTGCTTTGAAAAACTGAATCATACTTAAAATTCAACAGAAGTTTAGAAAATGGTTGATGTTTCCAAACTCATTCTGTAATTGTTCGATATTGATTAACTCAATTGACCAAAATAATGATCATGATTTTTGCCATGATCAAGCAGCCCTAATTCTTCATGGGTATTATTTCACACATCTTACCAAAACCACAGTAAGACAAATTCATCACGTGTTTAACAGCATTCTTCTGCTTCCTTCTCCTTTTTAAAATTTTATGTAATGCATCTTCATAGTTGACTTGTGCAGACTATTCATGCCTACTATACCTACTATAGTCAGCAGATGGCAGTGTAATGTTGTTTCAAAGTTCCCAATTTTCCCTTCACAGTTTTCATATCCTATCCCTCTACAGCTACAAAAATACACTCACCAGCCCTCTTGATCCTCTTGCGCTCCTTGAGTTGATAGGGCTTGTGGTCATGAGACAGTGCAACTGCATTTCCATCTTTATCGCAAAGAACACCCCTGGAGTCGCCAACATTAGCCACTGTCAGCTCCCTGTCAGAGAGTAAGGCCACCAAACATGTTGTACCTACAGAAAAAGGGTTATGATCAGGTATATCTGAAACATCTTTAGACAGATCTGTGTGTGAGGGTTTTTTTTGCCTTCATAACTTAAAACAAACTTCTTTACTGAACAAAGAGATTGCCTGCTGCTTCCTGGTCTTGCAGCTTCACACAATAAGAATGGCCAGTGCTGTTCAAAAGGTTTTTATGCCGAAACCCATCTTACAATGGCTGTTTCCAGTGTTTAGTGTCCTACTGAATGTCAGGGAAGTGAAAGAAGCCTAACACATAGAAACACTGGGGCTATTTGGTACACGAAAGGGCTGCACAGTTAATTGAGTCACATTCATAACTGCAATTTGGAATATCTCGATAAGCTCATCACAAAGGCTACAATTAGTCATGCAGGTCACTGATCATGTCTTTGATTTGTTCGTACCATCCTCTTTACTGTAAGTCACGCTCACCAGTCAGGTGTCCTGTGCTTCTCTGCACGAGGCATACTCACCAATCAAAAGGGGCTAAACTTAAAGCAACATTTTAATAGCTGAATTGAATCTTGCCACTCAAATATTATTTAGCAATTAGCCATTTTTCCCAAATCATGCAAACCTAGTGCAGGAGGTCAATTTCCCAAGGCTAGGGGGATCTTTCTGACCCCACTTTATTTATGCAATTTATTGTTACTACTGAACTAATCTTTTATATTTCTGACATTCTTTGAGCTTTCTTAGAAGAACTGTTCGAAAGGCCTATTATCTAGTCGGTAAATGTCGATCATCCATGTAATCCTTAAAAATCCCTACTCAATTCATAAGCCTAAAGATGAAATGAACAGGGCCAGTACAGTGACTAAGAATACTTTCTTCTCCATTTGCAGCCCTTTGTTTCACCATACTTGCCTACTGCATACATGCTTCTGCTCAGTGTTCCTATTGCATGATGATAACTGCCTCAAGCATGACAAACCTCAGAATCCTCACTGTTCTCAGTTCAGTAAATCCCCACAGCTCGAGTCCTGCATCAACCTCTAAACTGTACCTGCTTCATCATGGGAGGCAGAAAACTTCTCCACCATGTCGCGATCAACGGCCAGGATGCGCTGCTCCAGGATAGCAGGGTAGGAGAGCTGGCTCTCCCTCTTCTCCCTCTCGTAGACCAGGAGTTGCTGCCGCAGGGCATCAGGCAGGTGCGCCTTCACATAGTCAGCAGCCGACTGAAGAAGGAGAAAATGTATAAAGACAGCTGGTGTGCATTTTAGAAAGTTTAGTTCAGGTCACTATCCACAAAAGCTTTTAAGGGTTCAGGGCTTAGGGCTTAGGAGGGACATTGAGATTCAACCAAAGTATTGCTTGAAGTGTAAGTGTAGTGCTAAACTGAAGGCTTCACATTTGATGAAAAAATATGTTCTCATTCTTCCACTTCGGTCTGAATTCCAGTTAGAGCAACACCGCTCACCTGCCTCACTTGTTTTTATGATTTCATTTTTTCCCCCATTTATGTTCACACTTGACAACCTAGAGCTATTCAGTGTGCTCCACCCTAAAGCATTACATTTCAATCACATACCTTAAAATGTCATGTCTCAAATTCATTTCACTTAGAAGCTGACTTCACTTGGCATATTGCCCAGAGAGAACCTTTGAGAGAGTTTGAGAGACTTCTTTATGTGGGGTCCTCTAAATTCTTCCATGTGCTTTATCCTCACATATTCAAAGGCTTTCCATCACTTTAACAAGTAGACAAAGAAGAAGGGTGTGTATGAAGGCCCCAACTGACCCCCTGAGAACCAACGCCAGAGACCTGCCCCCAACCCTTTCATTCATTGGGTTCTCGGCTGAAGCACAATGGTCATCCAAACAACATATGGGGCCTAAAAACGAGAGTGGTCGATCACTGTGTGTTACATTTTGTTTATTTCTACTTGCTACTTTTCATCTCCAATTCTCATCACTTTGTTGCAATGTAAAATTACATATTTAAAGGTAGGGTATGAGATCTTTTCTAAAGCCATTTTTGCCAAATTACCTCAATTCTTGACACCCCAGTCACAGCTAATGAACAATGAATGCTCTGACATCACAATAAAAAATAACAAGTCACTGTTTAAAAAAAAAAATCCAAAGACTCTGAGCACTCTGCAACTGGAATGGTGATAGGGCTATCAAACTTTAAACAATGTGATGAGTCTATCACAATGCAAAAACATGCATATGTGTTTGTGAGCTAGGAGGCGAGGTCCTTGGAGGGAGATCTGAAGAAAGGGGGTAGGACCTTTTTGATTGTATATGTTCAAAATGTAGCTTGCTTGTGAAATTCTTAAGGATTTCATATTAAACTCATATTAAACTAAACTCAGAGACAGAGACAAAGCGGTATCTACTGTTTGCATGCACTGTTGGATGTGGGAAGATGGGAACAATGACACCCACCACTGATGCTATATCAATTAATATTAAAGCAACAAAATAAACTTATTTTTATATATAACTTATTATTAATTATATAAAAATACTTCCTTAAAATATGACAAAAATATTCACATACACTTATAATTAAGTTGCAACATTGTTGCTTTAAAAGCAATAACATTTAATTGCATTTTATTTACATAACTCTGAAGGACTTCATCAGGGAAAGTGGTTTAGCACTGACAGTAAATTGAAGGTGGCTGTAATTTCATTCTGTATCCAACTCCTCACAGCATCACCAACAGTGGCAACACACCAAGTGCTCTTGTGGATGATGAGGCTGGAAATCTATAAATAAAAATGTGTTCAGTTTGGAACACACATCTAATATGATCATCTATTCACTCCATAATGCTCTAATCAGGGATTCATGGAACAGCTCTTCTCTCTGGGGTGAGAGAGCCACCTACCTCCCACAGATCAGCTTAATTACAACAGCAGGGAGCTTCATTAAAAAAGCCAGCCCTAAGTGATGAGACTATTAGCACTGAACAATGTGCAAGACCATCAGCAGACACCACTTCTACCACTGACTCAAACTATGAAGAAGCACTTACACAATTGACAGTATTTTTTATGTGTGTCTGTATTTGGGGTAGATCTGGTAAGTTGGTGTAAGTCAGTCACTCAGAGTCAGTCAGTCTGATTTGCTGCCATTTCAGAGACCAATTGGAGAGCAATGCACACCTATCAGATCTCCTAACTCCCATGCAAGGTCACACTAAGGCCAGTTATGTCTCACCATGCTGCTTTCATAGAATACAAATCACTCCACCTCCATGTCATCTATCCTGCTCTTTTATATAAATAGATTCTGACATTATGTTCCAACAAACGGAAACAGAATACTCTCATGACCAAGCAATTTTTATTTCCCCTCGTAGATCCCAAAACGACCTTTGACCCATGGCCATACCTCAAATGATGTGTGATCTGCTCTCATTCATATCAAATATTCTGTATGTAACCTTCCCTTTTCAGACAATAACACAAAGGCCTACTGGGTGAAGATACACACTAGACATCAGACAGAACTGCTAAATATTTAATGTGCTGCAGGGTAATGGGAGGAAGCGGTTACAGAAGGCTCCAACCATCATTGAGAGACTTGGTCCAACTACAGTACAGTGATTTGCTCTCTATGCGGCATGCTGTCGAGAAAGGCCAACAGGACGTACTGCACTTGATGCCACCATTACCCCTATAAACAAACACTGACGTTAGCTATGACTGCCGGTAAGGGCTGATGCATACAATCATGAAAGGCTGAACTGGGTGAATACTGAATACTGGAAATAATATGATAAACCAGACCGAAAAAGACCGGACCGTGGTTTTTGGCATCCACGAAGGCAGTGCCTGACATTTCTCTCTTCTCGGTGAAGTAGGCTAAGTGACAAATGCAACCGAGTGGTGTGTGCGCGTAAACATGTGCATCTCCGGTGACTACGTAGGGAATTTACTGACCCATACCATCCCCACAGTCCACACCCTCAGCATGCTCTGCCCACACTCATAATACTCGTTGTAACTCTCCCAGAAGTTTCCAAGACCTTAAACATTGTAAACTGAAACCTGTAAAATTAACAGTTTCAGAACTAAATAAATAAATATTACAAAAATGAGTGGACCCTGACTAAAAAATATTCCAGCCCTTTAAATTCTGTTTGTTGCTCGTTTTTTCACACGTTTGCATTCATAACGGCGATGGGCGATTAGTTACCAGGTCCAATTCATACATCTGTGCACTACATCCCACCTTAACAGAGTAATGATTGTGAAGTTTGCTTTCTCTCATAGGGAACTACTACAAAACATGAAGACATCATACCTCTCCACCATGACCGTCGAATATCCCAAATATGGACGGATGACTTTTATTAACAATGTCTGTGAGTACTTCAAAGCGGTCTTCCATGTGGTCTCTCCTGCCTTGGATGGAGTACACTGCTACATTGTTGTTTTTGAACTCCCAGGTTTTAGAAAATTCAGCATCTGCTACATCCAGACCCCCAAGTCTATCGTTAAGCATGATCTCTGCCACCTTTCCCTTAACCATTTTCACGGCATCGCGACTGGATTTCACAATGGTTTTTACTTCATCCGTATGGAAGAAGTAACTCCACAAAGCCAAGCTTATGCATAGCAAAAACAAGGTCTCTGGCCTGAGTAAGAAATAACGCATGATCCGACCTAAAAGAGACAACAGCGTCATTGTGTCTCCTATCATCACACGCACAGAGACAGCTTAATATCGTTCCACTTGCACAAATTACTCCATTCCACGGTAAATCATTTAAAAGGATACAAACTACAAAGAAACTCCCCGATGTCCGTTTAAGATCTGAAACGAAAAGGCCTTTCAACAAAGCGCTCCACGTACAACGCATCTGATTTCTACTGGAGGTGGGCAGTTGTTTGAACGGGCTCCGTTTGTTAGCTCCTGTGTCTGCAGTCGGAGCAGAGAAGCCGAATTCAAGTGTAGCTAGCCGTGAATACAACAGCAGAGACCGGCAGATATACCACGAGGAATCATTCGTCGGTTATACTCCATTCTAGTCTGTGTCACTGAAGTGGGTAGTGTTTTCTAGCTTTTTGATGAAATCAGACGCGTTGGACGCTCCATGGCGAATTTTAGGGGGAAATCATGCCCGTACTTTACGCACCGCTACTTGAAATACTCTATTGTTGGGAGTACACCGTAGCTGCCAAGCGTCCAGTGGGCGCATTACGTAGCCCACCAAACATCACTACACTGGAAGTGGTGTAACGTTAGGCTACAGTGAGCATGCTCTGTGATTCATTGCGCCACAAAGACACTGGGCTGCTACAATAAGAATTTGACAACAGATTAATTTGTCTACTTCCCAAACGTATTGTCACAACACTATGAAGCGTTGCGCGTTTGGGCGGTTGCAGTTTTTTCTGACCTTGTCAGAATTAGGTTAAAGCCGCCATGAAATGCATGTACCTAATCTACATTAGAGAATGTCGTAGCCTACTCCCAAGTTTTAAACAGGCCCAGTCCATACAACCAAAGTATATACGGTGCATTTATATTCAGGCAATTGTAGGTCGACTAAAATGAATATAAAGGGCTTTTTCTAGCCAATGACGCAAGGTAGTGCGTCATTTCCAGTAGCCTTTCCATATGTAGTTTTTTCTTTACTCTCTGACCCCCCCCCCCCCCCCCCCTCACTGCATTGACATACACACGAACCTCACTACGTTCACATGAACCGCAGTATGAATAGATATTCTGCAAATCACGTAGCAGTCACTACACTATGGATGATCAGAGAAAACAAGAGTTATGAAACCATCAGTAAACGAAATGTGAAATAAGAAATGGATTACATCTAATATACTATTTATCTTTGTCCAAAATGTCTGATTGTTACTGACATTTGTGTAAACAATTTGGATAAAAAATGGTTGGTTACTTGGTAGGGTATAGGCCATCTTAGAGCTGGTACCAGTATAAAGCTGTTAATCTGGAAACAAGTGAAAGTCTGTCCCCCATAGTAAAGCAGCCTAATCCACCACCGAGGTCATGAGTCAAGAGATGGATACAGTAGGCCCTACTGGTTGAAGCCTTAACTTATTACCTCTGCTTTCATTTAAAAGGTGTGTTTTTCACTTCTTGTGGTGTTTCAGATCTTGTTTGATGTGCTGCCAGTGGGTTGGTCAAGCTGACATGTAAGGGCCTGATCTCGGCACAAGTGAACTTAGATCTGGGTCTATAAATTTGTACACATCTTATTAAGTTTCCTTCACCCTCTAAAAAGCTATCTGACTGTTACACATATTCAGGCTTGTTTTCCCTCTACACGGCAAGGTATTTATGCACCTGACCATAACCCCCTGGTGTCACCTGACACAGGCATAATTTTCTTTATACCCCCACCCCAGCTTGTCTTTCCCTTTTGATCCTTGGGAAAATCATGACTCCTATAACCTGGAACAGAGTTTGTATAGTATTAGTGAAGGCTTGCTTACCCTCCTGAGGACAAATTAAAGCGCTTTATTTTTCATGCATAGAACAAGAAAGGGAAAGAATGAAAAGCGTGACTGCTTGGTTTGGTTGGATCTCAAAAAGATCACTCACTTTAGCTGGTCCTCAGATATCAGCTTTGGAGTCCCAGCCAGATGCCATCCACTTTTCAATTCACAGATCCGATCATTGGTCTCATTGGTCAGACTGACAGAGGGTGGCGAAGTACAAGTGTTAAAAGGCAGTGCATTGGTTGTGTCCTCAGAAAAGGCTGAGATTCATCTATGCTGTAAGTATGATTCAACATCTTTTCTGTCTGGCTATCCATCTATCTTACTTTCAGTACAAATGATGTACACTCCTCCATATCGTCCTTAGTCACACACTGAGATGACCCGGAAGGCACTGCATGTTGTATTGTTGGCGATGGCCCTGTTGACCACCCTGATGGCAACCCAGACAACTGCTGCCAGAACCACAAGATGGCCAAAACCTAAACACACCAAGAAGCCCCCGCGAGGTGGTAGTGGGCCAGTCCCGGGCATTCCTCCCCGTGTGGGTCTCCACCAGGTCACTACTACCACCCCAAGTCCCTCCAGCACTGCAGGGACAGAGGAGACCACTGAATCTATGATGGATGGTTACTCCTCCTCTCCCACGGACAGCACCACATACTCTAGTGATGCCTACTCCACTGACTACCACACAGAGGCCACGGTGCCAGCCGGTGTGGGCCTAGAGAACTACACCCTGGACTATAACGAGTGCTTCTTTAACTTCTGTGAGTGCTGTCCTCCAGAGAAAGGACCTCCTGGCCCAGTAGGAGAGAGGGGTCTACCAGGTATGAACTGGGAACTAAGCCCACCCACTAAATGGACCAAAGGTCCATACGGTAGCTATATAAAGAGAACCTATTAAAAATTTGTTTAATTGAATGTTTTTGGTAGTTATGCAAATGCTGAATGCTGAAGATGCTGAAAATTAGTTTCACGAGAATTCCATGCACTAATTATAATGACTAGAAAATCTGGTAACAATTTGTACCATGCTCTCCATGAGCCAGGACCACCAGGAGAGAAGGGTGAGAGAGGACCAATGGGGCCAGCTGGTCCTGCTGGCCTCCCTGGCATACCAGGACTTCTTGGAAATAAAGGTGAATCATTCTTATCTCACCTCAGTCAGACCATCAAACAGAAGTTCTCTTAGCAGTTGCTTTTATTGATATCAAGTTATTATAAAGCATTTACTTGTTGTTCAAACATTATTGAGTTTTACAATGCGGCTCAGAAGTGTGTAGTGTACAGTTCATTTTCAGAATATTGCAATGCAATGTGTCTGTTTTTTGGGGGGGGGGGCAAAGAGGGCTACCTATGGCATGTCCATGTTTTTTGCAGGAGAGAAAGGTGAACGTGGAGAGACAGGGATCCCTGGCAGTTTAGGTATTCCAGGAAGGCCTGGGGAAAAAGGTGTGCTTATAAAAGATCCACAAATATCAGCTTTTCATCACAGATCAAATTGTATAGTTATTATTGTTATTATAATAGTAATTTGTACTGTTTCTGTTTCATATCTGTGTAGTGTGAGTGTAGCATATGAAATCCATCTTCATTTCTCAGTTTTCTCACTTGGCACTGTAACTAAGAAGAGACAAGAAGAGACATATCTGCATGGTACTGTCTCTTTTTTGACAAACATTTCTGTCCAAGCAGGTGATCCTGGCTTAAGAGGCAGCAGTGGGGATACTGGCCCACTTGGGATGAAAGGTGAACCAGGGGAGAAAGGGGACCGGGGTGATAGGGGTATTAAGGGGGAGAGGGGTGACCCAGGGGGAGTGGGAATGATGGGAGCTCCAGGCCTGGATGGTATGAAAGGGGAGAGGGGGGAAAGGGGGGAAACTGGAGACTGCCTACCTGGAGAGAAGGGGGACCAGGGTGAGATTGGACCCCTTGGACCGAAAGGTGAAGCTGGCCCCCCTGGGCAAAATGGCACTCAGGGATCTCCTGGGACTGTTGGTGAGAAGGGTGATGCAGGTGCTCCAGGGGTGAAAGGAGACACAGGACCTGTGGGGCCACCAGGTCCACCAGGTGGAAGAGGCCTACCTGGACTGAAGGGAGCCAGGGGCCCAAAGGGCCCAAGGGGGCAGAGAGGGTTGAAAGGCGCCAAAGGGGAGAATGCAGTCCAGAGTCGCTCAGCATTTAGTGTGGGTCTTTTCCCCAGCAGATCGTTTCCTCCTCCTGGCTTGCCTGTCAAATTTGACAAGGTCTTCTATAATGAAGAGGGTCACTGGGATGCTGCCACCAGCAAGTTCAACTGCACCCTTGCGGGTGTGTACGTGTTCTCATATCACATCACTGTCCGAAACCGGCCACTTCGCGCTGCCCTGGTGGTAAATGGTGTGCGCAAGTTGCGAACACGTGACTCCCTCTATGGCCAGGACATCGACCAAGCCTCCAACATGGCCTTGTTCAGGCTGGCCTCTGGAGATCAGGTTTGGCTGGAAACTCTGAGGGACTGGAACGGAGTTTACTCAAGTAGTGAAGATGACAGCACCTTCTCTGGCTTCCTCCTCTACTCTGATGTTAATAACTGACCCCAACATGCTCTGACCAGTCTGCATAGTGTAGTCATAAGCTCTATAATTTTGCTCTGCATAATAGGCTTTTTACCACAACATTATGTAACTTTCACTGTGAGACTATTCTCTCTCTGCTTTCTGTTGATGTAATGGAAGGGCCTATGCACTACATGTACGTAGAGATGATAACCTTAGTGAAATAAAAAAAAAAATTCTGTGCAACAACCTATGTGTTTTTAATTGTACATTCAATCATGTAAAAATGCCATGACATATTATTCTTTCATATTATTCTATTCAAAAACTACATCTTGGGTTATTTTTACTGTAGTGGATATGATCAAGTTTGGTTTATTTTTCTATCCCTGTTGTCCACTAGATGGCAAGAGAGTGTCAAAATGGTGAAATGTCATCATGAACACACTGACAAGCTCATTACATTGACCTTTATGCAAGGTGTCTTATACGTGCTATATTTGGCATCCCAGTAATGATAATAAGTTCAAATGAAGATAAATCTAAAAGGTCTAAAAACTAATATGTAATCTAACTGTAACTAATATGTACTATATGTAATCATAGTAGTGTTGGACGTCTATGACATAATGATGTAACCCAGCAAGCAACAATAGACCATGCCATTTAACATCAGCAGATGTAAAAATCAGCCCTGGTAAAATATGCAGAAAATGATTGAAATGCATTTCAAATTAAATGGAACTGATATTCCCTTTTTAAAATGTTTTAAAGAGAAACATGTCACAGTAACTCATACAAATGGCTGCTGCATCCAATACAAATAAGAGTCCAGGTGTTCTTGGGTACCAAAGTACAATTATGACCCCAATAACTCACGTTACCTTTCTAACCCACTTCCTGTCAATCGTCATCAGATTAATGGAAAAATGCTAAAATATACATCATGAAGGAATTGTGAATCAACACCTAAAATGTTAATTTGGATATGTGTTCATATTTTTGTATTGTATATAGACACTTCTGGTAATTCACTAATGAAAGTAAAAAATGTGAAAAATGTGTGAAAAATGAAACATGCTTCCGTCTCAGAACTAAATGAATATGAATACAGAACTAAATAAATACAGAACTAAATTAATATGAATACAGAACTAAATAAATACAGAACTAAATTAATATGAAGTAGAATAACAAGAGCACATCTGATTCAAGTTTTGAAATGTCAATACATCTAATGATTCTCCTGATGGGTTAAAATGTGTGTTCTTTTTGCTACGGTATGTGTGTTTGGCGATGCATTATTCTTTGTGCTATACAATGTTGCAGGTTTATCTTACCTAAACCCATGTATCATCCTTTTTCAGGATAAACAAAGTAAAACCCAGCCATTTGAACAGGTAGCTGTCATACTGAACACCTTTAAAATTCAAAGGGTATTAAACAATTGACAAAATGGTTTAAAAGAATTACATTGTGGATAGGTGAAGTGTTGTTTGATGTCACAAATGTGTCATAAATGTGAAGATTCTTTGACCCATGATTTCTGTATGTTAGGCTAAGTTCTCAAGTGGACTTGGTACAGATGGTGTCTGAAGTTGGTGCCTGGTGACCATTATATTTCTCCTCTAAGAAGGAGAAACAAAATAGAAACGATGTGGTCCCAGGAGACCCCTGGGACACCACAAAAACAAACATCAACCCATCGTCATTAGACCAAGAACCACAATTCCTCATTTTCAAATTCAGCCAATATTTGTGTAGATTGGCATCTCCCTGCTTTGAGCTCCATACCTACTCATCAGAATGACCAGGATAGCCTTTGGAATGATCCTTCTCCATCAAGACCTCTGCACACCTCTGCACAAAATGCTGAATGCAAATTCAGCAACTTTGCGAAGTGATAATTTTCTTTGGAAAAGCAGGAGGGTGCCACCCAAATTGGATCCGATAGGCCTACCAAGATAAATAAACCAGAGGTTTGTAACTATGCTCATTTGCTGGTATTGTCTGCAGATGATGACATACAAGTGGATGAAGATGGCTTTGTCCAAGATGACCAGCAAGTCATGACTGATCAACCCTCAAAAAACTGAATCATTAGGTTTTTACCAGTTATATTTTTCCGGTTTTGTTGGGACATCCCTCCTTACCCTTTGAAACAGCTATGGATATTTGTTTAGAGAATAGTATGCATATCAAAGGTGTAAGTGAGCGAGATTACCATAGTACTGTCTGAGATATCACAGGGCCCAGTGACCTGGTTGAGAGACTCAAGGCACAAAACATTGGAAAATACAATCAACCCTCTTCAACCTTCAGCAACATCAACATCTTCAACCAGAGACCTAGAAGGTTCAAATGATTCCTGCATTCTGATTTCTGTAAGACCAGTTCCAAAAGCGCCTCAGGTGGCCTATACATCTCCCCCTATTGTATTGCAGTTGTCGAAGATGACAGTTCATCTGAGCACTCATATTATTTGGTCTCAGATAAGTCTGATGAGGCATCCGCCTTAAATGCAGACATGACAAAAAGTGAGTCCTCTGCTCAAGGTCCAGTTTTAGAGGGCAGCTCTTGCAATGAAATTGGAGGAGGATCACATTTTTTTGGTGGCAGAACCAATCTGTTTGATCCATCAGAAGATAACATTGTGTCAAATAATTGTGGTCTGGTATGTTTGAGAGTATGCAGTGCTAACTCCTGAATTGGCATATGCAGATGCCAATATTTCCCATATATAATAACAGGACTAAGAGAGACAGAATCATTTACCAATCCTACCAGAGAAAGACTTCCTGGTGACAGCAGATCCATCACATCTCATTTAATGACATCATTTATTCAGGAACTGACAGACACCAGTCTACTTCAACCACATGACTCAATGTCAGTCACTCTTCCTTCAGTTATGCCAACCCAAATGTCTTCTGTGTGTGCCCCTGGAAACGGAACTGGAGACTGTTGTGTCTGACATACCTACTCAAGATGATCAGGGGAACACAAGCCCTACCTCAGTACGGACATCAAGGGAATCAATTCTTTTTCTGCTTGCCTGTGGTTTCGCCACCTGGTGTCCTTTGTTTTAGAGTTCCTCAAGGGTGCTTTATTCTAAGGATGAGATAGAACCAAGGGAACAAAGCTTTCAAGATATTTCCTTCTGTAACTCTTTATTAAAAACAACACCACCACAAACCAAAGGCACCAATGAAAACAGTCAACATTCGTCTTCCTATTCAGTGCCTCCGAATTTTATGGGAATAGCAACATCAACTTCCAGAAATAGTGACGACAGTCATTTGGATCATTCTTGTCCTCTGATGTCAACCGAACCACCCCAAGATCATCAGGCAGTATTGAATGACAATTCTCTTCCTTTTGAGGAGCAAGAGACGAATTCTGGGAATCCTCGTTATTCATTGAGTTTTGAGGATGTGTCTGATCCTGATGCAGAGATTGAGACCAAGTCTGATATCTGTGAGTGGAACACCACACTTCCAGGTATTGTGGAAGAAACAGTCAATGAGACAGCTACGGTCAGCAGATTGGCAAGGACATGTGTATTTCAAGAATACAAGTAGATCTACCCATGACCATAAACCAGCTTACAAGAAAGTGACAAATTTCCCCACAGCAGATACTCTTAGCCAATTGATTGTATCTACATCATCCAACATTGGTCAGATAGACATAGATTGCTCCAACTGCCAAATTTCTGGACAGTCGAGTCAAGAAATGAATCCTGAAAACTCTCTGGCTCCTCTGCTTCAAAGCGGAGATGAGGATTTGTTTTTTGAACAACTCAGAACACACTTGCTCGCTCACCTCTGAGAGTTTTGGAGAGGCTTCCGGCGGGAAGAGAGTCTTCCAATCCAGATCTCAGCCCAGAGGAAAAACCCTGTTCAGAGACTATGTCTGAGGCCTGTGACAGTAACAGTGTACTCTACCACTCAGCCGATGGCAGCACTGTATACATCAAAAGAACCACTATTACCTTAATGTCTCAAAAAAACTTGCTCCAGTCAAAAGGAAAGAACTTCATTGATGACGTGTCAAAGAAACTCCTCCAATGAACAAAGAATAACCACCTCCCTTAGGCAACACATCAGCAGACACCATGCAGAGAGACAGAGGAGAGTCCCAAAGAGATCCTCTAAAGAACTAGATGTCACCATTTTCAGGCAGGGGCAGCAGAGGAGGGACTGTTCTGATGAAGACACAGAAGACACATAGAAAAAAACAATATAATAATAATAATAATAATAACTCTAATGAACATTTGTGGCCATTGACCTCCAAAGAGAAAAATAATGATGTAGGCTGTAGCACAATTTTTCATTTATAAAAAAGGTTCATTTTAAAATATGATATTTTAAAATGTTCTTCCCATACACTCAGAAGGCCGGGGACTTGAAATCAAACCATAGTTCAAAAATATAAATATAAAAATAAAAATTGCAATGTTCAAACAAGGATCCCAGTGCAACTCACTGTTTCCTGTTCCTGGAACTAATGTCCAAGTATAGATCACATGCTTGGTTCTATTTTGAGAACTTTTGATCTCTCATAAGTAAGTCTATGTCATAAATCAGACCTAAATAAGTAAGCAGAGATAGTTTTGCTGTCTGGCAAAATATAGCCAAATAATTGGCCTCTGATTTGTCATCTTAAATGACTGAGTTTGGTTAAAAAACATCAGTTGTATGTCCCAATGATGAACTGCTAAGCAAGCATACTGCCATATTTAATATTGTGCACAAATAGAAACTCTGTGGTTTAGAATATCTGCTGATAGAAATTGGGTGTTGGGAGTATGTTCTTTACATATATGTAGATGTGTGCATGTATGTGAGCAAATTTGTTGTTTGTTTGTGAAGATTGTGTGTGTGTGTGTGTGTGTGTGTGTGTGTGTGTGTGTTTATGTGAGGAAAGAGAGGGTTATTCTCATACTGAAGTAAATAAATGTGTAGGCAGTGTAATCTCTATCTGGCAGGCAGGACTCCCTGTGTGGAATCCAGTATATTGTTCCTGCAGCAGGGCTGATAAAGCCTCATTAGCATACAGAATCACTTGGCAGCATGAGCCACACTGCCTCCCATCTGCAGAAGCCTGATAAATCCACCACCCCCTCCTCCTCCCCTCTCCCTCCTTTTTCTCGCCCCCTTTCTTCTCTCCCTCCGTCGCTCACTCTCTCACTCAGACCTTTCCTGCTCTTCCACAACTGCTCGACTTTGCTGCTTATATTGCTTCCATGCACATGTCTTCAGTAGGTTTCTGCCATTTTGTTTAAAACAGCACTCTAATTCTCCACATCAATATTACTAAAATATTTGTATTGTTGCTCAATTTTGAAAACAGATCATCAGCATACATGTTACACATTTTGTGTGGGGCTCTCCATAATATTTGGGATGCCTGGAGCATAAGGTCTATACAATGGCAGGATATCCTGCTGTGTGCTGACCTTTACAGGAAGTTGTCACTTGCTAAAAGGAAGTGAGAACTCAGCTTATGGATTCCACAGCAGAGGTATGTGAGCTGTCCTCAGGTACAATTGTTCCTTGGCAATTATGAAATAGCTCACTGTTGAGCAACACAACCCAACATAATTTCAAATAAATTATAAACAAATAAGTAGCCATCTTCATTCTGACAGTCAAAATCAGTGTATGAATTGAGTCAGCTGTCAACATAAACATCCTTTATTGTACTTTATATAAAGATAATTCCTAATTATATTGCATAACAATATGCTTATAGATATTTATCAAAGAACAAACAGAGTTGTTTAGTTATATTTATTACAAAACTGAAAGAACCTCCAGTTTAAAACATAAAAGTATGCTGCTGTGTACCTAGGGTAAACTGACTACAAAGAGGTGTAAAGAAATACCACAGTCATTGAAAATGTAAATAGGACCAATGTACCATCTAATACTTGTACACTAATATGAAAATAAAAATAAATCTACATTTCTTATTTGACCTCCTCAGTGTACCTTACAGGCCATTACAAAACATGTTTGCTCTTTTCATATCCAATGACTTATAGATTTTTGTAATATAATGATTAGACCGTAATAGTAAGAAATCATAGGGGGAAATTACGTTGGCAAATAGATACAGATAAATAAAACTGGCCTCTAAATCTAGGCTCCTGAATTTCAAAGAAAATGGAGATATCTTGTCTCTGTTATATCCATTATATCTACAACATGAACTATGTATACTTTCTGGATGTCCCATTTTTTTCTTCAAATTTCCCGCTGTGTAAATTTACAGTCCACTGAATTTTAAACATTGAAAAAATATGTACATGTAATATCCATTTTGAAAGAACCCACATATTTTGTACTACTTGCCTGGACAAAATGAATAAAAGGATATGCCTACACAAATCACTAAAACATGTTTAAACATCATACTGTACACTCTCACTACATAGTAAGTACTTCAGAATCTGGCATAGAGCCACAACCAAGATTTTAGTCTTCTTACAGTGACATATATTCGTAATTTACAGATGATGGTGTGTTTTGATGCAATGCGCAGGCTGTTGTACCTTTATGTCTGAAATAAGATGGCGGTACCTATTTAATCAGGATGCACACACATGTGAAAGCTGTATAGCGAATCAAAGGTGGGTAATTATAGTAAATAGGACTAGTGATCGGCGATACACAAATGGCAATGACAAAAACAATGCATGTGGCAATGCAGCATGAAGGCATGACCATTGTTAGACAAGAGAGACATGGCTGCTGGCTCCTTCTTTCTAGGGCCACCACTTGGGCTGACGTCTGTGCCTGGAGTGCTCATTCGCAACTGAAATAAGACCAACAAACTACAGATATCTTCCACAGTAATTTGTCAATGAAACAACTCAACAAAAATGTCAAAATATAAGCCTTACATAGAAAATAAACAAGAACATCCATACCCCTGGATATATTTGATTAATAATCAGATATCCTGTCTGGCTGTAAGCTTGTTTGTCTGTATTATTTCATCATTACATTAATAACTGAGTCTATATTTAGAGTGATTTCCAAATATGTTTTGGGACCTCTATTGCAGAGAATAAATATTTGCTTGTATATTTGGAGCAAGAGAGGTTGCATGTTTTGTGCCACATGTGTACACATACAGCAATGTCTATGACATGGCCATGATTAAAACAACAATACAACAAAAAATGCACAGAAAGTGATTCACATACTGTGGCTCTTTTGTACCAACAGACACATACAAACAGACATTAACTGAGAGGAGTATAAAACCAGACCAGAACTAAATCAAATATGAAAATGAGTAGACCATCACTGAGATGGCTGAGAGTGGTACTTTGGGTCCATGATGACTTTAATGTATAAAATGCTGAATATGTCATTGGTCTTACAAAATTTCCAGTGTATCTTGATGAGTTGTTCTACTTGTTTACATTTGACTACAGCTGGATGTGACAATCTGCTCTTGCATTAGTTTCCTTATTTTCACAGATTATTAGCGTATGGTTGAATTTGCTGCATTGCAGATTGCTTGGTACCATGCCAGCTTGGTATTGTTTATTTACTAAAAACACATTACGCTTCCAGATCAATAAGGTTAAATACATTATTGCATTTAACAGAAAATGTGTATCGCAAAATTATGCATGGCACAGAGTAGACTAACCAAAAATGGTCAGTATAAAATTACACAAAAATGGAAACGTTAGGAACCATGGAGAGTTTTTGGTACTACCGGCTAAGGTGACATCAACAGGGATGATTTCCTCCAAAACCCTAAAAACAACTTATTAAAAGCACGTTTTTTTGCTGTTAGCTTGGCTATACCTTCATGACGCTGTTGAATGGCAGCCTTCAGAAAAAATGCCCTTAAAATGCCATTAATTTTTCCCATTCCTCTTACTGTACTGTAGCTATAATGACATTATAATGAGAACTTTTTCATTTTCCACATAACCTTCCGTTGGAAGAGCTCACACACTCAGATGTCAGAAAACAAAGAGAATCTTCAGATCTGTAATCACTGGACTCTAGAAATCATCCAATGGCATCAATTGAACAAAAGGTTATGACAGGTCTTTGACAGGATGTGTAGTGTTAGTAGTATAGCAATGTGATTGTTTTGCCAGTAGCATGGAGTGGGCTGAATGTACAGATATCATGGAAATGCCAGTGGTAATGCTTAGTGTGGTCTTGGCATTCCACCGATAGCAACAGACTTTTTTCAGCTTCACTAAATAGAGATGAGTGCTGGGTGATCTCAGATTGGGAAATGAACTTTAGGATTTTAAGGACTGTTGGACTGACTTAGTGAGTAAAAACAGTGACCCCTATGCTCATTCTTCACGCATCGGTTGGTCTCCAGTAAGTGTCTCTAGGTATCTCAGCACCCACTGGTATCATCGCTGGCCCTGGCCATCGTGCGTCCGTGCCGAATGCGGGTGCTGTCCACCCCTGCTCAGCAGTGTGGGTTGGGCAGGAGGTGAGTCCTGCTCCTCAGCGTACCCCTCTGAGCTGCCATCTCCGTCCAGCAGGCTGCCGCAACTGGAGCCGGGGGACAGTGCCTCCTGCAGCAAGAGCTCCTCTCTGACCAGCCCGCTGGCACCTCCGTCCCCCCCGCAGTTGGCCACCACCACGCCCCGACCCTGGCCCACGCCTGAGATCTCGTGGGTGTCATCTCCACCAGTGCCCGTCATCATGATCCCCTCGGTTCCACTGTCCTGGTCACTGAGGAGCTTGGTAAGGAAGTTGATGTACTTCATGGCCAGACGCAGGATCTCATTTTTGCTCAGCTTCTTGTCAGGTGGGTGGGTCGGGAGGAGCTTGCGGAGTTCGGCGAATGCCCCGTTCACGTTCTGCTGCCGCCAGCGTTCACGGCTGTTAGTGAAGATGCGACGCACGATCTTTGGCTCCCCAGCTAGGACAAGACGGAAAGATGAGACAGGACGTTAAAAATTAGAAAAGGCACGAAGTAGTTGAAACACCGATACAATGTAGAGTAGACCCCCCTCATCTGGATGATGTGAAGGGGTATCTCTACTTGTTGACCACAAAACATCTGTAAGAAAATATGGACAACGTTTGGCTGAGAACGCAGAGAAGAGCAAAAATATAATAATCATTTAATGGACTCTAATCTAATGAAGAAAAAGCTGAAACACAAAGGACAGCAATGTTTTCTGAAGCACAGACATGAGACAACAAAGGAAAATGGTCTGATTTTCTAAAACTGAAAAACAGAAAAATTGTGAAAGGCATTAACATTATTCTCAACCAGACTACATTATGTTATAAAGGATAGGATTCATTATTATGAGCATGATGGTGTGTAAGATGTCAAGTTGTCAAACAAATACAACAGAATGATGATACATCATGTTGCACTGTGAGACAATGACAATCAGTTGTCACTGGCACAGAAATCAGTGGCTCTCAGTGACAGAGCATCAGAATGCGTACCTTTTGATCTGGTACAAGTTCACCATGTCAGGAGTAAGTAATTCAGCTCCCCAAAAATAATAAACAAAAACATATTTGGATGTAGGCTACCTTAATCCATGTAGCACTGATTGTAAGCTTTGCAATGACTGCGGCAAATTCGCTATTTTGAACAGCAGCCAGTTACCCCTCCTTTAGATACAACTAATGCATCTCTTTAGCACCACTGTTCTCTTTCCATTAAGAGACACCTATATTAGGAAGAAAATATCATTGAATAACAACCACTTAAAATAAGTTATGACAGACGCTTATCTCGTGGAAAGGTCCATTTATGACGTTCAAACATGTATGACATACCTGTGGTTCATCTGTTTTACTTAAAACATAAACAATAAAGTAAAACAGTGTGTTGAATATAAGGAGTGAACAGATGGACTGGATGAACTGAGGGGGGGAAAACACAAACTGGGGGGTGTTTTTTGGCAAAAAAATTTGACAATGAATAGCAACACAGCAGAGGTGCATCTTACCATACTTATAAAGATCTAAAAATCGCCTACCCTCGTCGAGTTCAACCTCGTAAGGCGTGGGTCTGCGCTTTACCCTGCTACCAGGGTACATTCCATACTGCTCCAACTCACCGCCAAAGGCACTGACAGGATCGGGGAGATGTCAGAGTTTAGCACACTGGATCACACATAAGAACATGCAGACAGACACACCATACACAGACATCCCAAGCCATATGCCACATGTTCACTATTGTACAGTTTGTGGAAATGTATATCACACACACAAATTGCAATATTCCCAAAATGTTTCAAGAACATTACAATAAGCATTGTGCACAAACATACAAGAACATTCTCAAATGCATTTACTCACACAGACACAACACACACACACAATGCCACTTAGCCAACAGTAGTCATTAAAGCATTGTTTCTTCTCTACATGCATGTTATATTTGACGGCAATTTCATGGGAGCTAATGTATTTACTATCTAGGGCAGCCTGCATGATTGATTTATTCTGACTGGCAAAGCTCTTTGTGCCTTGAAGACGAGCAAGGACATTCACTCACCTGTTAATTGTGGCGAGCGACTGCGTAACGTTATTGTAGAGCATCGCTCTTGCCGGCAGAGGAAAGGCGGTAGGGCTCAGCTGAACCATTCGAGTGTCGTTTGTTACGTCTCGGTGCGGCAGAGGCAAAGAAATAGGTGGCCTGCACAGTTCCGTTGTCTGCACCTTGTGCTGTTCTGTCCAGTGGTTTCTTCCTTTTATATCATCCCTCCTGGTGAGTTCAATCACTGGTACTTCCTTTTTTAGATGGTGGGCGTAAGCTGTTCCCTTGGCATCGCCGTTGTGGATGCCAGTCCCGGTAGGCGGTTTATCAGTCTCCTCTTGTCTCTTGGATGTGTCATTTGAACTTGGTTCGTCTTGGTTTTCGTCCTCAGACCCCCTGACGCCTGAATCCTGCGTCAACGAACCGCTGGCGTCGACATTTGGACTTTTCTTACAAGTCCTTGTCTCTATTTTTTCTTTCATTTTATTAAGACGTGGTTCAAGAAAAATGGCAAGATAGGTGCAATCACTGTCAAGCTTGTCTCCATAAGCACAAAACTGAGCACCACCAGTCTGAAGAATAAGGAAAGATCTTCTATTAGGCTGCACGTGTTACACGATTTTAACGGAACAAACATATATCGCAAGCAACAAAAGAACAGTTGTATGGACCAATGTAGGCTACAATGTTTCACTAACCCAGTTCTCCAAGGATATATGCGAGTCTACAACATTTCAGGTAAAATACGAAAAGAGATAGGCTATTTGGCCTAAAGTCAGTCTAGTTATGATGCGCTCTAATCGAACAACACTTTTAATTTTAATTTTAATTAAACAAACAAACAAAAAAACATTAAGAAAAGGAAACCATATAAGGTGTTTGTCAGTTATTTTGTGTCTACTTTACCATATGTCAGAGGCTTATCAGTATTGAACCTTATCTGCCTGAAGCTCTATTGCAGATGAACTGCCAAAACAAAACCGTTATATGATGGCACGTTGTATTGTGTCATGCGTTTTGGTCTGAATTTTTGAAGTCATTCACAGCGGGGGATACAAAATTTATCCCATAGCCTATGCATATGACAAAATCTGACAGAGTGAGACGATGCAGACTTTGCTTTGAACAGAATGGCAGGTGACATTGTTGTGCGATTTTATAGTCACACACTTTTGCGCATTTGTGCACTGCACTGACCACGACAATTAAATGTGCCAACCCATATAGGGTAAGCTGGTGTAACACACAAAGTTGATTGATTTCTCTTCACTTAGTGTTACTGTGAAGTTTGGATCAGACAAAATTTCACAATCCCTAAATAATCTGACAACAGCTTTGATCGTAGCCTACTGACACACTAAAACTTTAGGCTATTAGCATTTCACATGTGCTATCAAGGTTGTGTGTCCTAGATTATTTGGTTTTCGTTTCGAAAACGAACGAACGATTTTCTGATGTGCTATTTGTTGTCCAAGAAAAAATATTTCGATTTTAGCATTACCCTGTTTCACCAATTCAAGTATCTACGGTAGACTAAAATCAAAGCAACAAATCGAAACATCGAAAGTTGACAGAGAAATAATAGGCCTTGTTGTTCTAATCATAGCCTACACATAGGCCTGTTTTTTTCCTCACCACAATCGTCTATTGATGACACATTCGTTACACTAACGACAAATTTAAGCAACACAAATATTTTATATGTTCTACTACTAAAAGTATTAGAATTAAACATATGAACTTACAAATCCCGATGTAATATTTCTTCTAATGTGCAAGAAGCCATTTTGTTTGGGGGTCATCCATGTCTAAGATTTTTTGGAGCTAGTGAACTAGGCTACTGACTGGAACTGGAAGTGAGGTCTGTGCAATTCCTCATCGAGTCCAGCCCGCTGCGCGGCATGGGGAGCGGAACAAGGGCGCAATATGGCAAGGCAAGATAAGCGAACATGCCGTGGCCATTTCATAGTCGACAAGCGTCTAAACCCCTATACGAGAAATCATTCAATGTTATTGTTCCCATTTTACAGCGAGCTGTCAGAAATAAGGGAATTGAATGTTGTGGTTTGCATTTATTTCTTTTAAAATCCTTCACATAAAATCTGTACAAAACTGAACAGTGATGCACATAAAACCTATAACAAAGAAAAGTATCGAATTGCTTAAAGCAATATAGATTTTTCATTGAAATTGTATTATAAAATTTTAGTTCCCTGTTACTAGATAATTAAAAATACAGCCTTTGTAATAAATTCATTCAGATGACACACTTAATCAATCCCTTAGTGGAGCCTACGCCTGGTGACTTCAAATCCATAATGATATCCTAAAGAATGCATGGGGTTTTAGAGATCACTCTTCGCTGGGGATGCGTTTTGGATTTATATGAAAACACATAACTAGGCACAATATTTTCTTACTGAAATAAAACAACAGAACGGTGAAGCGCTAGCTGTGGGAAAGTAAAACGAGATACTAACAGCAGTATAGCGCTTGAGTTTACGCGCTAGCCAAATTGTGGCGTTCTGAGGCATCATACGGATAAGCCCTTGGGACCACACTTGCAGGGGAGATAACGCCTCATCAAACCGGGCAAATATCAACAATGGCCAATCACCACAGCGCTATATTGCATGAGGTGACATCGCATAGGCCCCTATTCATTTGAAGGCATACTGCTGAGGCATCATCCTTTTGTTGATCTTTCTTCTCCACGAAAGTGGCAAAATTGATGACATCTATCGTTTTGTCGAATGCTGAATGCTTAGACGCAACTAGGCTACACACCTAACACTGTTAGGTGCAATGAATGAGGAGCTCAGTGTCTTGTCCGAGCCTATTTGTTAAACTACCAAGTCAGTCAGGCAAATTGCCTAATAGTCCAAATACTTAATTGCTCAGCAGCTGACCGCTGCCACTGGTCAGACACATCAGTGTCGGCAGTGATTGTCAGGGTTGAGCTATTTAGAGAACTTAGCGCATTTAATAATGTCTTTCTCCGGTCTGACTTTTAAAAATATGAACCTTGTGATACACCACTCTAGATGAATGTCACAATACCACTGGGAAATGCTACAGCGTGTTTTCAATAACCACGCTTTATCTCTAGTTTTGCATCGGTGTGACAAACGCATAACCTGCATCCTGATTTGACCCCCCCCATATTAATTGCCTTAACATAAAGGAATTAATTTAAACAAGTAAAAGACGCCCAGGGTGTTTTAGACGCTCCGAACTAAAATATATATATATATGATTTTAGGCATAGTTTAATTTGTTATTGATCTTATTAGTTCTGTAGGGTATGGCTTTAAAAAAGTACTAAAGGGAGTACAACACAAAAAAGGTCATTGAGGATGTTCACATGTAATGGCAGATAAAGAACTCCACTGTAGGGTAGCAGAAGAAATGTTTACTGTTTGAACCAAAAATAAAATGTATTGATTATGCCATACATATTTGAGTAACCAACAACATTGCTTTCATAAGCTGTTTGAAACTGTTTATTAATTCTTATCCACATCGCTTCCTTGCATGCCACATCTTTGTGCCAATGCTGACAAGCTTGGGGAGTTCTGGAGGCTCCCCTCAGCTCTGAATCCAGCGATGAGGGATGATCCGGATGGTTGCCGTGCTGTCGCGGGTCATCAGACGGGTTACCTGGTCCAGAGACAGGCCTGCAACCATTTCCCCATTCACCTCCAGAATCTCATCCCCAACCCCCAGAAGCCCAGTGTAAATGCTGTCAGCTGAGTTGTCTCCCACGTGGTCCACAAACACACCTGAGGAGAAAAACAGAGGCATCCTGGGTGATTCATTTGGAGTGTCCTGCATATGGCAGCATACCCCTTTTCATGACATCTGTGCACCTAGTCTGGTCATATTGAGTGGTGCTTATTTCTTATATGTATATTAAAGGAATACGCCACCATTTGGGTTAATACACTACTGTTCCGCCTCCCCTCGTGTTAAACAGCTGAGTTGTACCTTTCTCCAGTTCATCCAGCTGTTCTCGGAGTCTGACAGTAGCACTTTTAGCTCCAGCCTAAGACCAACGGAAAAAATAAAACGGGGCCAGGAAGTTTGCAACCTACAATGAGTTCAGTGACTTGCTCTACTTGACTTGAACACATGGAGGGACTATTTTCAGATGTGGTAGCAAATTTCCTTGATTACTATGCTGGAATGAGAGTATAGTCAGCCTAAAAAAATCACCACGATTCATTTTCTGTTGGTCTTAGTAAACTTTGCAACAACAGAAGTCAAGTTTTAATTAGGAAAAACACCTGAGTTCTTAGTCACTTCTGAGCAAGATGCTAAAAGGGAACCTAAGTCACGCCCATCTACTTCCGGTCCATGGGACCTAACTTAACGAAAAATATGAACGGGAGTCAATAGAAACATAAAAATTATTTTCTGGTCCCCGTTTGAGATGTACCATAAATTTCACTTGAATTTCATTTGTTGTTTGCAAAGATAATTTTCCACACTGAGACAGAACTATTTTTTAATGCTGAGAGATATGTTAGGTTTCGTGTGAGGCGCTTAGTAGACTACACTCTCGTCTGGGCTAATAAATGTCACCATCAATGATTAGGTTAGCTGCCATGCTAACTAACAGTTTTAGCTTGCTACCAGGTAGGTTTCTCAGCAGTGGTTAAATAGAAAGATACTCCTTACCTGATGTGTTTATCCTATGACTAGTCAGCTCTGTGGACTCTTGGGGGTTTTAATAACAAAGAGTAGTCCAAAGATGCAACAAGACCTGTTGCTGATATGCTTGTGAATCACGGTGAGAATAGTGTTATCTTTTGTGATGTCGCGTATGCCACTGACACGCTGTAGTCATTGGAGTTATAAACTTTAACAATGCACTGATTCAGCAGTCATGAGATTAACTGCAACTTTTTTTACATAAAAAAATGTTCAGAATTCACAAACATCATATGTGTAATTCAATGTTTATGTCGACATTGACCAGAAAATAATTATTTTCTGTCAATTCACCCCCATTCAAAATTTCTCAGACGATAGGTCCCACAGGGCAAACCTGAAGGAGCAGAACTTGGGCTCCCTATAGGCAAAATGCTAATGGTCTAACCTGATTCAATGATCTATGCTAGGTTGAAACTAAAAGTGCTACCATCACCTCTACCAAACTCAAAGAACGGTAGGGTGAACTGGAAAAAGGTAAACTCAATAGTTGAAAACTTGAGGGGTAGTGGAAAATGAGAATTTCTCCAAATGGTGGCGTATCCTTATCCCTAATGCCAGGCATCAGCAATTCCAGTTCACCATTCCCAGGCAATACATTTTCAACCCATAGGCTGTTCTGGAAAAGTGTGTCTGCTAAATGACATGCTACGCAATATTAAATACATGGGAAATTACAACAATAATATATTGTACATCTAAAACAAAACAAAATATATGGTATTAGCCCAAAAAGTAAAGTTTATCATGAATTATTAGATACTAATCTTTCAAATATGTTTTTCAGATAAATCCTATATTTTAGGCTTGTTATTAAGGTCTCAGCAGAGATCTATGTAGTATTTCTTTGGGTTAGAATAGAATTGGATTGCAGTTTGCAATCAAGGTGATCTGTTAGGAGCATTACCAGAGCCAGGACGGCCTTTACCCCTGGAGATTATAAATCCAAATGGCCCGTTAGCTGGTCGGCTCAGCTCTATCTGCAAGGTCCCATCAGGGTAGGCCTGGATCAAACGCCCCTGGGGCCCACGAGGAACCTCTGGATCCCCAAGGCAAGGATCTTGGTCAAATTCCCTAACAGAAAACAAACCAATGAACTGTGGATCATATCAGCCTTTGATGTGCATTTATGACAACTGACAAGTTAACAAATACACAAGACAGACACACACAAAGATATAAACAAATAATGATGCACATAGAGACATAAATTTTAAAGTTTACCTTGGAGCCAGGTTATAAGGTACTGCTCCCAATATTGTTGTACGCTCCTTTAGCCTCTTTGGGGATTGGAGGCTCTGTACAGAGGAGACTTTTCTTAACTGAGCCAGAGGAGACTCCTGGTGGTGGAATGAGGAATTACAACAAAGTCAATAATAAATCCTGTTGCCAGATCTATTGAACGTATAGCATCAATAAAAGCAATAAAACAACAGCAACTTATATTTCAGTGCTATATTTCTGTCCAACATAATTAATTTGAAGCTCTTACCATGTCTCACACACACACTCTCTTCACTTACTCGCTCAGTACTTAACATCTATTATTATTACCAAAACACAATAACTTTTATTCTTATACTAATATAATGACATGTCACATACCCAAGTTTTCTGTTCAGATATGCAGCATTACAGCTTAATTAACGTAGTAGTTACCTGGTAATCTGTGTGTATGTCTGAAAGCGTCTAAAGTCTATGGATGTGTCTCAAATCGTGCACTTCTATGAGTGCACTGGAATGTAGTGCACAGTGTGCACTAAGCACTTACTGCCGTAGTATGCATTATTTTATTACTATTGTTGCTTAGATTTAAATGTGGTTACTGCAACTCCCACCATCGTCTCGGCCACCATTAGCCTGGTAAGAAAACCAGTCCATCTTACTTACACTTTATTTTATACAGAGGGCCTGGACATTCGAGAAACGATTACTTGGCTGAAAGTGTTTAAGTTTGGATCAGCCCTTGACTGATAGCCTGCCTTGACTAATAGGATGCTAGCTCAGCATTCACAGCTCCACCCTCTGTTTGCTGACTGGATGCAATAAAAATATAAAAAAAATAAAAATCCTACTGGAGACAACAAGCTCAATGGCATCAAATCCAGACTAGCACTGTAGGGATGATAATTGAGTGGAAATGCGTAGGAAGACATGGCCAGGCTAGGCCGCCATTAATCAAGTTTGAAACACCGGTCAACAGCCCTGCCTCATCCAGTACATAGCCAAGATGGAGGTTGTTTAGTGTGAGTAGTGTCCATCGTTTCACACTGAACTTTTGGGTTGTTATGAGCGCGTCATCCAGGTACTTTCAGCGCACTGAGTTTCGCCGTAGTTGTCAGTGTGACCACACTATGCACTAAAACACAAAAGTGTGGAAGTGCGCAATTTGAGACATGGCCTAGGTCTACACTTCTACAGTAGTGAGCCTCACCGTGTGCAGGGACTGCAAGGATGGGGTTCTCTGCAGTCGAGTTGACGGGCGGTGTGTGGGAGTGGGAGAGGGCGAGGCTGAGGTTGAGACAGGGGCCGAGGCTAGGTGTCTGGCCGATGGAGAGCACAGGTGGTCCATGCTGCTTGAGCGGTTGCCCTTCACCATCTTGCCCACGCTGTTTAGACCCATGGCAGAGAAGAAGCGGCGCAGCGAGAGCTTGGATTTGCCTTCCTGTTCCATCATGGCCCTCCTGAGTACAGGTTTACCGAGGTGTCAGTGTGCCCATGGAAACAAATACACACTGTCACAATAAGGGGCAAGGGCTATAATCACAAGGGCTATAATTTCCACACTTGGCTTTCCATAAAAGTATAATGACAGATAGCCCCTGAGGCTACGGGGGGAACACAGAATTGAAAATTTAAACAAAATTGAAACTGGAACGGAAAACTAAAGAAGAAAGAACTTCTGGAGCCCTAAGAGAAGAGATACAGTGGCGGATATAGGATCATTTTACTGCTCCTTTCCTGTAAGATGGGAGACCCAGGAGGTGAGACCCACCGAGTGCTCTCTGGCAAATCCTCCCACATGAGCTCTGCCTTGCGGTGCTCTGCTCTCAGGAGCTCCGACCTCAGGTCATCAGCCTTGGCCCCTCCTCCGCAGCGCAAGGTTGGCCGGCACTCCAGAGGGCCTACCTGTGCACAGGCACCTGTGGGGTCCTCTCCGCCCAAATGAGCTGTAGATGAAAATGTGAAAACCAACTGAGCCACCTGCCTGCCTCAACATCTTGCCCTGTGTCATCAGAACAGAACTGAAGCTTGCTGAACCATCTCATGTGAGAGTTGACTGTGGTGGCAGCAGCCAACCAGCAGATGGAGTTGTTCACAGTAATAGCACAACAGGTAATCTTTAAAAAATGCTCCACTACAGTAGCATTGAATGGTTAGATTTGAGGAACTACCAGTATTGTGTGCAGGAAAGGAGCAAACAAATTAAACAATTAATGCAATTAAACAAATAAAGAAAACACTCACATACCTGTCAATGCCTCTGAGGAAGTTTCCCATAATCCCTGAGGTGGGAGGTCAGAGGTCATCTTGGCAGTGGTGTACCTGAGAGAAGATTGCTTGATACAGGGGGTGAGACCAGTGGAGGAGGTCCCAGCCGTCACCGTGAGCTGCTCGTCGGCTGAGAGCTCTATGTGGTGAGGCTTCCCCTCCTTGTCCTGGTCCAGGTGGACAAGCCGGTATTGGACTGAGGGCATAAGGGTCAGCACCCGCTGTCCGCTGCTCTGGTTCTTAGAGGATGACTTCAAGGCTGACTTGAGAGGTAACTGGGGAGAGGATGTGTCCTTCCCAGAGGTGCCACACACAGCTGTGGAGTTTTCCCAGCAAGGACTGCATGTCGACTGTAAACGTCACCCCCTGGGGCAGCATGGGCACCTGCTGGGCATACAGGAGGTTACCTTCTTCCATGTTTGCCCTCATCTTTGAGTAGGAGTTACGTCTTTGTGCCCAGAGGTCCTGGCTGCGGGCATAGGGGCCGAGGACATGACCTGCCTCGTCACGCCTCTCACCCTTCAGACTCCGCCTCCTCAGCTTGCCGAAGCCGGACATCTGCTCCCCGGCACCTCCTTCACCCGCGCTTGCACCCCCAACACTGTCTGCCAGAGCCGCCCCTCCAGAAAGGTCTGTGTTTCCACCAGCACAGGTCTGCGGCTGGTCAATCAGACTGGGTGAAACCCACGTGGGGACAAACGTCCCTCGTCCGTCAGCGGTGCTCAGGACAGGTTGGCCATGCGCGTCTTTTGCTATAATGATTCCTAAGAGCGACCCACAGGCATCGCATTTGCCAACAACCTCTTCCTGCGGTATGATGGCCTGGGCTGCCGATCCCTCATCCTCTTTTCGGATGGTTGCTGTAGAGATGCCCCGTGACTGTTCTGATTTGGTTGCAGAGTTTTGAGACTTGTCTGTTACCACAGGCCCCCGCTGTCGGACCCGTTCCAGATACCGCCGCTCCGCTTCCTTCTCAGACTCATCCTCGAAGCGCACGCGTGTGGGAGATTGGCCAACTCGACGAGAACGTGCCCCGCGCTCACACTCCCTCCCACGAGCATCCACAAGCTTGATGGGTGCAATTGCAATTTCCTCCTGAGCTGCCACCAGAACAGCTTTATGCAGTGGAGGGGATGCCATAGGCAGATCCCTGCAATGGAGAAATATTCACAGAGCTTATTATGGGGTGTGTATGGGTGTGTTTCAATGCACCTGATTGAGACTTACCGTGTGTTATCAGCTACTATGTATGTATTTGACATTAATTTTTGACAGTAAAACACATTAGTCTAGTGGAAGCTCCATAGGGCCCCATAGTAGACCCAGAAATGGTGAGGAGTCTAAACTTTTATTACAGAAATGTCATCTATAGGCCTTGTGGATGAAATTGAACTTGGTTGCTAAAAGTGGCACTTTGGGCAAATTGCATAATTAGCACATTAAGCTAATTAATCATTGAAATGCTATAATTTAGCTTCTAGTTAACGTGGAAATGTGATCTAAGAGTCCAAGTCCATGGATACGATGTCTAGAGATTCATCTATAACCATGATTCAGTCATACATTTCCTCATAAGCATACTTTGCATATATTATGTAAATGTGGGGTTAAAGGTGATCTTACAGTCTAGAACAAATGGGCATGGAAAGGTGATCTTAGAGTCTAGAATCTGTCTATACCTGTCCCAATTTATATTTCATGACAACTTGTGAGTGTATGCTTTCAGAAAAGGTGTGACTTAAGGGTCAAGTTAGTTTCCCCTTAATGCCTCAGGTCCAAATGTATTGGCTATATGCCAGTCACCAGTACCCAGTGACATAAGCATAGGTACCAAAGGGAGGAGGGGTGTGGGACCTATTTCAATTTATGTTTATTGATATCCTGAGGTCCTCTGCTTTCAAAAAAGGTATTACTTATGGGGGTTAATTACTTTTTCCTACATTCCACAGGACCTTTTGTATGAGAAATGCATGCCTCACTGGCATACTATAGTATCTTATAAAACATCCTGAGTGTGTATGCTTTCAGAAAATATATGGAATGTATTGTGAAATCAGTTTCCCCATCGAGACCAAATTACACTGAATGTGCACATTTTCCCATAAAATCCACCAGAATTCCATTCATTTAAAGGCGAAATTTACTACATCTCCAGATTATGCAAATTGCCCATAGTGTGATAAGTAGCATTTATGACATTTCAGTCATAAAAGTTTATACAACTCAACATTTCTGGGTCCAAGAAATTTTCTGCTAGACTACATTATAAATCAATTACATTCACAAATATTTTCTGCATAATGTGCATATTTGGCCAACAATTAGCTATGTATGTAAAGCACAGGTAAATAATGAAAAGAACCTATATAATAATGTACCTGCATATCTCCTCCTGGGCTGCAACAATAACAGCCTTATGCAATGGGGGAGACACAGTCAGTTGATCCCTGGAGAACAGAAATATTCACAGTGGATTTACTCCAAAAAAGCAACAGACCACATAAACAAACTAACAAACTAATGGGTTGGTGGCCGGGTGGTGGCCCTATAGAGGCCAAGCTGGTGTTCGAATGGTGTTTTTGCTCACTGGCTCTACAGCGGTCAGTTGGTTGTCTGCTGCTATTTCACCATATATGGTACTCTCCAGAGACCACCACATTCATAATGTACCACATATGGAGAAATAGCAGAGGCCCAGCGGTGGCCCAACAGCGAATCACCACAGAACTGCCAAGCAAAACACCAGCAGACTGCCAGCCTCTTGCCATACAAGAAGTTTTTACTAAGACGTGCATATGCTATGCATTTTACAGTTGAGTAATTGTGCATGCTTGTACAATTAATATACTACTCTTGTGCAGTATACTGGTAATATATTGCTGACTTACCTGTTTGTCTCCTCTGGAGGTGCCACCAGTACAGCCTTCAGTAAAGGAGGAGATGCAGATGGTACTTCCCTATATGAGAAACAGTCACATTCTTTCATGAGAACACATGTCTGCATGGATGGAATGGATGGAAGCACTGTTGTGAAGGTATTTCATTTTGGTTTGGTCAAAACAGTACAGCATTGTCATCACAATACATACTGCCTTTGTGTTACAGGATTTACCATATTGATTAGTTGATTAGCGACAGCTCTTGGTTTGGAGACAGCATCATATTTAAAGTGTTTGTGCTGAGCTGTCAGTATGTCCCTTATTTTCTTCTCAGTATTTGTTTGAACATTTTTTAAGAAATCTGAAGAAATCTGATTCAGCTAGTCATTTTCTGACGATTCAGATTAAAATGCCAAATATTGCACCTGCGTATCTCCTCCTGGGCACTCAGTGTGACAGCCTTATGCAATGGAGGGGATCCTGATAGCACATCTCTACAAGAGAAACATTCAGATTCATTCAGACACCTACTTGCCACTGTAATTTGACACAGATAAATACACACATAATGCATTTAAAAAAATGCCAACATTTGAGAAATTAACTTATTGACAGTGTACCAAAAGGGGTGCATACCTTTGTCTCTATACTTGCAGTACCCAATCTGACACCTTTAGCCTAGGCTAACTAAGATGCCACCAGTTAGTCAATCTTCCTCAAGCACAAAGAAAGGAATATCTAACTGGTGTTGACTGCAAATGAGCTAAAGTAGTTGCCGTTTTTGCTTTACTGTAATGCTGCAAGACAATGCTTAGAAACATTTCAGCCATGCATCAATTTCAACATCAATATCATGCAGTGAAAATAATTTGAGGAACCCCAAAATGAAAGTGTAAAGCATATTACCTGCATGGCTCCTCTTGCGAGACCACCTGCACAGCCTTATGCTGTATAGGAGTCCCAGACTGTGACCCTGGATCCCTGCTGGAAAGAATGGTTGAAGTGAATGCCACTGTGGCAGCATTGTCCTAAATACAGCATAACCATTAAATAAGAATCAAATGACATTCTTATGAAAGGGAAATTTTCCACTACGTCACAATAGGATGGAATGAATATATTATGGCCTTCAATACATTTGCAATGAATATCCATATTACAGTATGATTATGAGGCTGACTGCAATGGAATTAGCCTTGCATAAGTTTGGGGTTCAAAGAGGAATGTTATCTTAATACATA
This sequence comes from Tenualosa ilisha, assembly GCA_015244755.2. Lineage (NCBI taxonomy): Eukaryota > Metazoa > Chordata > Actinopteri > Clupeiformes > Clupeidae > Tenualosa > Tenualosa ilisha. The sequence continues at coordinate 6,478,046 of PYXC01000541.1, read as the reverse complement.
AGATACTGCAACACTACAACAGATTCAAATAACCTATTTAGTGTATATTAACGGAATTTCCCAAATATTACCTGACAGTGTTTTACAGCAAAAAAGACAAAACCAAGTATTAACCTCACCTTCGTATTAATTTAGCAAAATCTAGTCTGTGTATAAACCTTGGTAAATAGTCAGGAAATTGCATTATAAAGGCTAAGATAAAAGGGGTCAGTAAGGTAAAATGAACTATTATTGATTGTATAGCAAGAATGCTTTACATAGCAAAGCAAACAACAAAATTACAGCTACCTGTCATTTAATATTACCTGCTTGCCTTTTCTTGAGCTGCCTGTACATTCTTATGTAGTGGAGGAGATCTAGGCACAAGATTCCTAAAAAAAGGGAAAAAGATAATTATAGTCTAGATGTAGTCCACCTTCCTTCATCATCTCTCATTTTTCATAAGATACAAAAGCAGACCTTCTATGTCATAATTACAATCTACAAATCTGTAGTATGGCATTCAATTATTCAAAATCAAATGATGTTAGTACTCATAGCATTGCAGTAATAGTACAGTATTTAGTGTATTGATTAAAAAAAACTTTTCTAATATGATTTCATATGGTGTGCATGTATTATTCTTGAGGCACTTTTTATCAGTGGCATAGAGCACATGTAGGTCAGATCAGCATGGGAGTAAAAGCCTTTTACAACATAAACCTTGCTAATATTGAACTGCCTGGAGCTTCTCAAATGTGTTATACATTAAGCGCATTTATCAGTGATTACATCAAACTATGTTGTTGTAATGTAATGTATCTCAAGTATTCTTCTTCTTATTATAATTGACGTGTGTCTTATTACACATCCCATTTTCCTGACGTTCTCTAATTCTCTAATTCAGTGAAAAGTACATATGCTCATTTGTTGACACTTTAATATGTGTTGGTAGGATTTATGGAATAACATGGGTTTAGAAAAATAATCACGACATGTCACAAACTTGATTACATAACACAGACAGTCCAGTTCTGGGTCTCAGCCTGTGCAGAATATGACTTGGGTTTCATATTGCACATAAATCATGATGCAATTGGGCCATGATTATGGGGTGCCTAGTAATCTATTATACAACCTCAGGCAGAGTAAAACACCCTTGGAGGAAGACTCAAGTGACGCTGCAGGGTAAAAATAACGCAGAGACAGAGAGAGTGTGAAGTTCACTTACGGGACCTTTCCTGGAGAGGAGCGGACAGGCTGTTCACCTTTGGTTAATTGAGATCGGGCTTTCAACCTCGCCCTCTCAAGCAAACGTTTGGCTTGTTCATGACGAGGACTTAGAGGCAGGTCATTGCTTGTGACAATACATCTGAAACCAAGACATACTGAGTACTCAGTAGGCTTCTTGAGACAAATATGTTTATTGGTAGTATTTCCTTACACTTCTAATATATATATATATATATATATATATATATATATATATAATATATATAAGTATTTTTTAAACAGGAGAACTTAACCTTTAAATCTTTAAAGTGATGGTCCAGAACATTACAGTGTTCATGTATAGCATGGCAATGAGGCTGACCAACAAAATGAGTTTGTATAATACTGTCATAAATTTTATCCAAGCTATTCAATAACACAGTTTTTCCCATACCATAATATGGTATGATAGTGAGTTATCAGGAAGCAGAAGCTGAACTAGCACTGACGTAAACCCAAAGCACTTACATGAAAAAAAAACAAACTCTGGGTGTGGCCATATCAACACCATCATCTTTCAAAGCTGCTTTATGTAATCTCTTTAAAAGCATGAGTGCTACACTGTGCTGTATTATAGTGTGTGTAGGAAAGCTGATCTTATCTCTAGGTGATTACAAATGTCTCTCACAAGTAAGTCACACGAGTAACAGTCTCATTTTGAGGATATAAATGATATACTATTGTGTTATGTGCAGAGATAAACTATATGTGAGGATTTATATGTAACTGTGAACACATGTTGTAAACAATGTTAGTCACTAAAAATAAAACAGTGAAGATTATCATACAAGAAATGAGTGTCTAAAATAGCTTCATATCTGGTGTGTTTTACCTGTAAATTTGCTCAAACTCATATGGGGACACAGTGTACACCAGATCACTCTCTCCTTCATTAAACATACCTGCAGATAAGACAGCAGAATTAATTAGTAAGTTGAGCACTGTGTTCCTCTCATACAAACTAAATAAATGAAATATTGCTTAACTAGTGAGTTCAGTTTTCAAGTGTAGCAATATAACAATATAATTATGGTAGCAACTTTCGAATCACTATGGCACACCTATGCCATAAAGTGACTTTTCAGAGGAATGGTGGAGAACGAATCATTCACACCCACTCACTCTCTGACCCTAGGTCTGCCAGCCAACAGAGCCTGCAACATCTGGTTGCATAAGGCTCCCAAGGGGAGAGGCTGTGCAGGGTAGGGTGGTGGAGGGCAGATTTCAGGCTGTCGTTTCACTGTGCAGTATTAAAACATAACGCGCCTGTGACTGTGCACTGCCACTACAGCTCCAGCTCCTGTCTTGTGCACACCCCTCCCCCAGGGCTCTAATCACAGTCAGCGGGCAGCACATCTGCTCCCACTGGCTTTGCAGAGGGAGTGGGCTCAGCAGCTGCAGTGACCTGTTCGTGACCAGGGCTGGAGTGCACAGAGTGGAGTGCACAGGGTGGTCTGATTGTCATATGCATGTTGTACATTCTGTACAGAACATTGTGCCATAAGATGTTTAAGCACTGGATAAGGGATAAAAGAAAAAAAGGGGAAAATACCATCAAATGCTCATATGGCACCGACTGATCTGGAAAGCAACACATACTTTGCCTTCAGTCACCTGACAGAGGAGGGTGTTTTTATAGCAAATGAGTGGATGACACAGAAGTGAGAAAAGGGATACACATTCCATCAGCAATGGAACAGGGCCTGGCAGTCATGTTCAATGAGCAGACCTATACCTTTTAGGTCATTCTGTTTAGAAACGGACTGAAAACTTAAAACAAAAACAGTAATCGATACTAAATGAAGCCAAACAAAACCATATTGAACTTGCTTTTCCGGCTGCAGAGGGAATGCTACCTTAAGGCTATGTTGTGAATGTAATTGCTTACCAGTGCTTTCTGTGCTCCTAATATCATCCTCTCGACAATCTAAGTCAGCTGCTGTGACCTCTGTGCCTTTAGCATAGTGTCTACGAACAGTCTGCATCTGCCTGAGAGCTCTCTGGTTCCTCTCCATACTCTCAGACAGAAAGGGTGTCACCTTTGGTGAACATACGTTGTCTAGGCTGTCAGCTCTCCACAGTCCCTCAAAGGGTTCGTCTGTGCTTGCTTCATGTTTCCAGCACCTCCGGAAGTGGCTCTCAAGGCTGTCAGAGCGGTGTAGCTCCCTGCAGCTGTCCAAATCCACACCCGCCACTTTCATCTTTGCTTTTACCTGAGATCCATCTGCACCTGGGGGTGTTATTTCCTTTGAGGAATTCTCTCCCTCCAAGGCGAGTGTCTCTGGGCGAGCAACACGCCAGAAGCCTTTCGGAGGAGCCCAGGGTCTGGAGGAGGAGGTAGAGGAGGAGGGGGAGGAGGACATGGCCAAGGAAGTCCTGGCTGTGAGGGCATCCTCTTGCAAACCTCCGGAACCATCTGCCAGAAGACTTTCTAGACTGGCTCCCTCTCCAAGGCCTCGGGTCTGGCCTACAACACTTACAAAGGGACATTCTTGGCCCCCTTCACTCTCTGCTGCTGCCGGGGCTCTCCACTCCCCGAGGAACGAAGCTTCACTTGAAAATACACCCATTTGGACTTGGTCCATTCCCTCTTCATCACTGCTGCCAGGCATGTCCAACTCAGGCTGATACATTGGAGAGGAGAATGAAGCTTCATCCCTTGTCCTTTGCCTAAGGAGCATTTTTGTCTCTTGTGGCCGATCATCATGTTCCCTTTCTACCGTTTTTTTCTGAGACATGGCCTTGACCTTGGACTGTAAGGCATACACCGCTGATCCAGGGAGAGGAGGGGAGGAGCCAGGTGAGAATGAAGAGGATGAAGGTGTTATTGGCTCAGACATGGTGAGAACGTCCTGCATGTTGCAGGCCAGCTGAGTCACTGTCTCTGGTCCCCTGATTTGTAATATGGGCCGTGGAGGACGCCTCGCTCCCATTGTATATTTTCTACTCTCCATAGCTTACCCTGAAAAGAGCAGGTAGAAAATCACCCTCACAGAATACCATGTTATTTTGTTGTTGTAGCTGTTTAGATGGGCCCTCTCTTGCTTATTAACTGATTTGAAAAGGATTAAAACTTCAGTTCAGTTCCTATGCGTCACCATGATCAATGTTTGCGTAATGCAAATACTGTTACTAAACAGCTTTAAGGGTCATCTTTGCCAAACATTTTTTTTCTAAATATGCTTCTGAGAGAAATCTCAAAACACAACAAAACACAGAACCTACAGCTATCAAGATCATCAAATAGGATGTCACCCCAAACAAACGTTCATTTCAAGTAATCGTCAGAATTCTACTGTGTAAGAAAAAGGATATCCAAGTAGCCTATTCAGTCTTTACAACTTTCACAAATTAGCACATATATGCCATCCCTTGCATGCTTTATAAAACAAATTTTGGATCTCACCTGCAGTTTAGATTAGTGACGCTGTTTTTCACAAAAAAATCATGAATCAAAAAAGAAGACAAAGCATCGTATAGCACTCCATGTCGCCAGACGTTTAGAAATCAACAGCGTCATCTGGTTCACCTAAACAGATATCCGAGTGTGTCCGTTTGGATAAAAAATATTTCCACAGTAAGAATACCATTAGCATTTCTGTTATTGAATTTTGACAGCATTTGCCCTGTTCACTCCTGCAGTGGGCAAAGCTACTTCTAACCTACACATACTCTCTCTCCATATTCATGATTGGTCTGTTAATCCCCGCAGAAATCATACGGATTAGACAAAAATGGAAAATAAATGCGTGCTTTAATTCCGTTGTTGCCAACTGTAGCATTCTGTTGCGTAAGTCTATGCAATTCACACGAATTCAGTTTCATCCAAAATAAAGTTAACCAGAAGCCTCAACCCCCCTCAAAAGTAACCCTGTCACTGTTTTCCTGCCATTTCGTCTAAACAATAAATACAATCGGTTTGATTTAAAATCAGTAGGCCTACTGTAAGTGCAGTGTAAGCGCATGAGCATATGAGCTCCAGGGACAGCCTATGGTTATAATTACGCGAGATAATATTCCGTTAATAATCGGATTAACTGCTGGCAAACTCTGTTTCCAAACCACTACCTGGAATCACACTGAGTACTCCAGCCTCCACGGACCTGATCAAATTGCGGGAGACAATTTATTAATGAATATCAGCAGTGCTCATTTAGCATCTATAGGGGGCAGAGGACTTCACCAACTGTTTTAATATTTCATTACACTGACAGTTCAGCTCTGCAGTAGCTACCCATGGGCATAAGGTCAAGTATCAGTGGGTTCAATAGACGGAGCCCGGTTATGGTCATTAAAATTTCAAAGATTCTTTATTGTCTCATATAGTGATAGAAATTTGTCTTGGGTTTGAAGCTGAAAAGAGGGGTTGTGGGGATGGGGTCAAAATAATAAAATAAAATAAAATAAATAAATAAATAAATAAAATCTCCCTTAACAATGGGATTCTCTTTTCTGATTGGCTGATGCGATGGGAATAAACTTTGTTTAACTGGCTGTTTTAGATCTGAAACATTTGAATCACCCAAATGTTTAATTCATATCAATGGACTTATGAATGGTAACCATAATAACCATTGTAAATTATTTCATGCTGTACTTTCCCCCCTTAACGGTAACTAAAAGGTTATTTTCTGTAGATCATGCACAGGATAATTCCTAGATAAAATTATATCCTAAATACAAACAGGAGATAAGCGGGATAATGGCCTTTGAGGTGACCATTTCGATAGAAATAATGACTCAGCGGAGGCAACTCTGCTCCGCGCTTCTCGCGTTGCAATGTTTTTCACCACCATAGCCATTATTTCCATCGAACTGGTCACCTCATTGGCTGTTATCCCTTACATAAAGGTCTTTTGTTGGAGTAGCCTGTTCTGTGTTGACACCAAAGCGTTGTCATAGCTGTGGAAAACCACCAAAATACAACTGTTGCCCTGGAAATGGCATCATTATGGCTTCTGAAATTAAGGCCCCGTCCACACGACAATGGCCCTGTTTTTTTTTTTTTTTGCGGGTTGTAAAATATCTGTGTCCACACGAGCCGGGGCAAAAAATATCCGCGTCCGCACAACAACGGAACACTGAGTGAAAACGATGTAATACATATTCCACACTTATATGTGGCGCTGTAAACAGATACAGCCAGAGCCACTGGACACACCAACACCAGAGAGCGCATGCGCATAGAGCACAAACACAACTCCGTTGTCCTCCATTGTTGTTTTTACCGCTTGTTGTGTGCCGGAGTCTTCACAGACAGATTGGCAACGTCATCGTTTTCAAAAAGCTGCATTTTGCTTGTCCACACAGCAAAAACTGAGTTTTCAGATTTTTCCACTCTGGAACCCGTTTTCAAAAAACTTCATTTTAGGTCACCCAAAACGCCGGCGCCGTGTGGACACAAAGCCAAAACGCATAGAAACTTCTCCGTTTTAACAGAAAAACGTTGCCGTGTGGACAGCCTCTAACTCTGCTCCAAGTATGGTGGCCAGGGCCAGGGACACAAAGATCACAGACAAGCACTACATCCAGTTGCCTGAACTCATAGGGGAAACAGTGAATAAATTGTCACACAGTCAGGTGCAGAGAGGGGTTGTTTTGGGGGCTCTAGCCCCTGCCCCTTTGCTCCTTCATGTCCCAAATGCCATTTTGAGAAGACACACCCATTCTTCTGTTTCAGATTACTCACAAAGTTATCGTCACACAGATATCAAACTCATTTCATATGGAACTGCACAACCTGACCTATCCAATTATGTTACTTGCTAGTTGCTGTAAGGGATGGTTTGCGAGAAAATTAGCCTTCAATTTACCTACAAATAATATTAATACAGCTCTGCATCCATGTCATACCCATTCATATTGATGAAATATCTCATGGTCTCTTCACTTAAATGGCATATCACATATCAAAATAAACAATATTCCAATGATGTATAGCATTCCTCTGTATGATTAATGCTTCCTGGGTAATCTGGTCTTGAAATCACATCAAATGTTTGCATTGTCCAACCCACCATCCACCCTCCGCCCCAAAATAAATAATTTCCATATCAGAAGTTGTTTTCAGACCCTTGCCTGTCATATAGCAGGGCACATGCAAAAAAATGTAATTTCAGCACCCAGGACAGCAACAGAGAGGATGCATCCCTGGATCTATTGCATCCCCATTCTTCTCTCTGCAATAAAATATGAATACAATATGAAAATTAATAAAATATTCTGTCAGGACATATTTGTGAAAATTGCAAAGTCATGCAGTATCCCACCATCATGAATTTTATATTGCCAGACACCCTCCCTCCATCCAAATATGAAAAGATCTGAAATATCTGCAAAACAATATAAAAACAGTACAACAATATAAGATGCAAAACATTTTTTCTTGATACCAAGGCTGATAAGGCACTTGTAAGTAATAGGGAGGGAAAGTGAAACACAGTGATCCTAGGTAGTGTTCCTTACCCGGGAGTCAACCTATTGAAAATCCCTTAGACCTGATTTTTAAAAAAATCCCACAAAGACATGACATTGAACTTGTACACCAAAAATATTTGTCATTGTATATATTGGGATGGTCTACTAACTTTGAAAGAAACTTTGAAATCTCAACACCAATTGCTGTAACATAGAGGTTAATATCTCACGACAAACACCATTATATTTCTTTACAAAATATGTTTGGTGAGTCTGGCAAATTGATGTTTTAACTTACAATATGTTACACATGCATCAGTATGCTATATTACCTTTTGCAAATCCATAATTATGATTAAAAGCAACACCTAACCCACAACCATAGACAGCTGAAATTAAAAGAAGGCCCATATAGGAATATAGTTCAATAAGGTCTGCAGCAGAACAGATATCCATATAATAGGCTGTAAGATTCCAAGATGTTACATCTTTGAATAAGGGTTGTTACGTAAACAATGTTACGTAAATAATGTTAATATAATGTAGACAAAAATTAAGTGTTTACAAATCCATCTGCCCCTTTTTAAGTTTTGAGCCCCAGGTCTCTACACGGCCCTGCTGCACAGCCATGAGATGGTGGTAAACATCTTTTAGACCACATTTCCCACGTAATATTTTTGCATTTTCTCAAAATACTTTTTGTGTTCCTTGACAATACTTTTTGTGCTCCCTCGCAATACTGGGCACTGTATTTCAGGCTTCTTTGATAGCATGCCATGCAGCAGAATGCAAGACCTGAATTCCCATACTTACAAGCCGGCAAGAGTAATCAGGAGCTTGGATTCTCGTTGGCCTGGCAATATTGCAAATATCCGTCATTCTGCTCACTGAACACCTCCTCGCTTATATAATGATTAATGAATTGGAGAATATTGTCAATTTAAATTTGCCTTTAATGTGTTGTCAGTAAGCTTTGCACACTGCACCAAATAGACAAATTAGAGTCCTTGGTCTTTCATGGCTTCATAAAGGTAGGCTACCAATATCAAATAGCCTGGATGTAGTCTATGGACTGTGTAGTTTAATTATAGCTTTTTGAGGTGCTAATCGATAAACTGTAGGTCTAAATGAAACAGGTTTAAATGAGTAGCTATGGGAATTCAGGTCCTATGGGAATTCAGGACGTTTAAAGACAAAACTTTTTATTTTGTACTTTAAATAAATTACCTGCCACGTTCTTAAAATAATGCAGAATTTGCCTTTCTTTTTTCAGTTTTTTTGGCTTAGCATATCAAGAGTCTGCAATATGGAGCATGGGTGTAGCTGTGGCACCAAATCACAATACCTATACTAGCTATAGATTTTTATTTACCTATGTATTTATTTATATTCAAGTATTGTGTTCGAGCTTTTGTATTATTGCTGAAAGCTGTGCATTTTTTTTTTTTTTAAAAAGTGCTTTGTAAATGTTGGCCAAGTACTTTTTGGTTTTAAAGGGGACATAGAATGGATGAATAGAGTATTGTTCCTTGTTCTCTGATGTTAAAATTCAACTTCAATTTGAATTGATCAAAAATAAGCTCAAGTGCAACTTTACAAAACCTTATATAGGCTGGGTATTGAAATTGTCCTTTTGGCTAAATGGCACCCTCTTTGGCAACCACAACTGAACTACAATTGCTTTGTGCTTTTTGACATCACATATAGGCTTTGTTCTAATTCACCCATGTTTAAGTGACTATTTCAAAGTTCAAGATTTTAATATGAAGGTGGGCCTTCATGCATGTTGATTATAAATCTCTGGCTATGCACAACCTTTTTCTAATTCAACAAAGCCGAGGCATTTTCCATTCTATGTCTCCTTTAATGTAGTATTTTTGTGTTGCAGACTATGTGGCTTTAGATAAAAGTGTCTGCCAAGCAGCCTACAAATAAACATAAACACACACACAACATACGCTTGCACAGACACACAAACTGGCCATGCTCAAAAAAATGTAGACACACACACACATCCGTTGTAAAAAATGTAGACAAAGCATAACAGTGTCCAGAAAAAATATCACTCCTATGACCAATGCACATTTGAGGCTGAATCAGAGATTAATAATTTAAAATGTTTTTGCAGACTTTTGACAGAGTTGCAGAGTTTTGACACCCTCTCTTTATACATACACACACACACAAAAAATCTCGACATCACAATGCATTTTAGGCTATGCAGAAGGGTAGTGCAGTGGGCACCAAAGAGTAGCCTAAGATATTTGACTAAAAATAAACGCATCTTTAGGTCATCATGTCAAAATGAGATAGGTCTATGCCTAGACCCAGAAAACTATAAATAGGCCGAAGATAATGTCCAATGTTTAAATCTTGAAAAACGCCTGGCCTAAGATATGATGAGGCTGGTTTAACCTAAATTGGCGATCAGATCATTGACCTAGCCTACGTTACCTGACTAAGTAAGTAATCCAAGGGTCATTTTGTGTCAAGATTCCGTATTTCACACATTTTACAACTGTCCAACTGCGTTCAACTTTCTTGTGCAGGATGCAAAGGAGAGCAGAATGACACCGCCCCATAGGTTGAACGCGCCACTGATGCTAGTTGACCACAAGGGGTAGATTCCGCCGCCCTTTATACTTGCTTTAGCTTCCTTGTTTTAACTTCGGCGAACTCCCTGGGAACTTCGTTACATGGTCGAAATGTCGACCAACGAAATAATGCGACGTTTTCTGAAAAATAGATGAAGATATCCAATTTTCTTTGAAGCAAGTAAGTATGCATTCGTTAAATCTCAGATAAGAGAATAAAATACATACAGCACGGCTAGGCCCAAAATGCTGGCATCTGTTCTTAGCTAACGTTATATTGTAGGAAGCTAACGTTATCTCATAGATGACCAAGTGAAAATTTAGCTCTCTGGCTAACGTTATTTGGTTGCCTCGAAAGAGTGGTGTATTTTGATAGATAATCAAATTAGTTTAGTGGTCACGTATTTGTTATTTCAGATGGTCTAAAACTTCTTTCTTGTCCCAAACATTGGTCGATATAAACATTTTGGTGTAACGTCAAAATACAATTCGGCAAACACTATCTAACGTTATGTTAATGTTACATAATCAGGCAAGATGCTTGTAGCATTTCAGCTAGCATGTTTAGCCGCTTACTATTTAGCTAAAGCTAGCTAGCTATTTGTTTGACGTAGCGACGTATCTAACAGAGAAGATATTCCCTGCATTAAATAAAACCTAACTCTGTCTCCGTATCGCCAGTTGTATGCGGCTATACAATATAATTTCGCTAACGATAATTACAAATACAATACACTCCGATCACACAGTCGGTTTTTGAGATGGAATGGCTAGCCAAAAGTATGCTAGCTAACGTTAGCAAATAGCAGGTAGAGTATGCTAAGAAATGGTATCCTGCCGGGTGGGCAACATTTACTTATAGGTAGTGGCTTGATTACACTTAGCACAATTGCATAAGGTAAGTTGTTGTAATAGATTGTAACTTAACGTTAAAATAAAAATTTTGGATGTGTAAATATGACGACCTGGGTTTTCTGTTTTACATGCCGTTACTGACTAGTTTCCTGAACAAGATTTCTTGTTACGATACACAAGCTAACGTTAGCTATTTAGCTAAGTTGGATGGGCTTTCTAGTTTACACCTATTTTTAGCAATACAAAAATATTACGGGGACCTTTGCTTTAGGTATTTGATTTCGAACTGACTGAACGAAAAAGCAGGTCGTTATTAGGATTCACTCGGTTGTTAATTTCTTAATGGGTAAAGGTTTATACAAAATCAGACATTGTTACAAGCTGGATATGCAGTTGCTAACGTTACGGGAAGAGCCTGTGTAACGTTAGTGTTTTCGGATGGGCCGATGTTTCGCGAAGAGCCATTCCTTGGAAGTAGACGTCTTTAACTGCTTCCTAGAATTAAGCTATAATTAGTGTTAACACATCAGGAAATATCGAATTATATTGAAGATTGGCGAATGACGCTCAACTGGTTGTTGATGTTGCTGTGTTCTGGTTTAGAGCAACCGTGATGCTGTGCCACTGCTTGTCTTTGTCTTTAGATTTAATGTCAGGGCAAACACGTAAAAAACATCGAAGCATGTGGTTTAAGATTAATGTAAATTATTAAACGCACATGATCAGTACACATGTGTTAAACAACTCATGTAATATTAACTGTACGGAATGATGGCATTCAGCTGTATGATGATTTTCCATTGTTTTTCAGGTGTTTTGTGTCACACCATGTGATGACCATCCGCAAAACGTCAGTTCATTTAGAGGAAACTTATGGATATTTTTGATTCCAGTGGAATCTAATTTTCTTTCTTTGTAAAACAAATAGAAAACAATACAGATCTGGGTCGCTTGAGCCAACAGGAGTGTTCTCCTTGACTCAAACCTAAATTTAAGAGAAAAGATTTTTCCCCATTTTTTACATGTAGACCACGCCTGTTACAATGCCAGTGCAAGCCCCACAATGGACAGAATTTTTGTTGTGTCCAATATGTACACAAACATTCGAAGAGACGGTGCGAAGGCCCATCAGCCTGGGCTGTGGACACACTGTCTGCAAGATGTGCCTGAACAAGCTGCACCGAAAAGCCTGTCCCTTCGATCAGACTGCTATCAATACAGACATCGAGCAGCTACCAGTGAACTCTGCCCTGCTTCAACTGGTGGGGGGTCAGGTACGGTGTGCTATGATATGATTTCAGTTTGCTGTCAGCAGGTTGATGGTAATTACAGAGTTAATGACTGAAGTAGGGTTTTAATGTTGTTTTTTTAGTTTTGTTTTATTTGTTGTTTGTTTTTTAAATTTCAGAGGCATGTAGCTCAAACCATAGGATTGAGAACTACTCCACAGTTTTGGAAGTGTACATATTATACAACATCACTGTTTCAAGCTTGTAAATATTTTTCAGTCGGGTTCTTGATAGAGGATCTGTGATGTCAGGTTGTATTTGTTATTGAATAAGAGAATCCTGTTGCTTTCACAGGTGCCAAAACTGCAGCCTGTGGCCCTTATAACTGACCCAGATGATACCAAGCACTATGAAGAGGCTCGCCAGTGCGTGGAGGAACTGGCCCTTTACCTCAAACCCCTCAGCAGCATCAGAGGTAAATGCGGTAGGAAGTAGGATTGTATTTATATACAATTCAACGGTGACTACTCAGACTGGTTTAGGGTGTAAAAATTATGTCCATATTTTTTTTTTATTGAGACGTTGATTCGAAGCCATAACACTGCAATCAACACAGGTAGATTTGACACCTGTTATGGGACAATGAAGGGATTATATACTTGTGCTGTCAACCAGGATTTAAAATATGTTTTAATTGCAGTAACAGGGCAAAGCAATGCCCTAAACAGTATCCTAAATGTAAAGTAGTGTACATATGTGGTGTGGCAGAATCAGTGCCCTCAACAGCATCCTAAGTGTAAAGTGGTGAACATATGTGGTGTGGCAGAATCAAATTGTGCCAGCTGCTGCTGTCACTGTCATTATGATGAGTGGCAAAATTGAATGGTGGTATGGAACTGTGGACTGACGGAAAAAGAAAACATTTCCCTAAACAGAAAATAGTCTACTTGATGTCATTAAAATTACAGTAAAGACTGGTATTTAGCAGATGGTTTTACCCAAAGTGGACTCGGCACTAGGAATTACTTGATTGTCACTGCTGTTCCATCATGCCCGCAACTACACTGTAAAAAAATAAAAAGGAAGGTTTACTTGAAAAATAAATGAACTCTGCCTCAAATGAGTAAGTAAATGTGATTCGTCTCTTTCAAAAGACAAGTAGCGTTTACTTATCTCATTTGAGGTAAGAAGTTTCCACAAATTTTTCAAGTAAGCTTTACTTATTCTTTTTTACAGTGTAGTATTCGTGATCCAAATAATTTTATGTGCACATAGAAAGATATCAGGATCCATAGGCGTGGGATGGGGTTGTTGCTGCAGATGTGCTTGCATATATTACCAGTTGTAACAATGCCCTTTTTTTCCACTTCTCAACCGTTTCACAGGGGTGGGCCTTAGCAATGCGGCCCAGAGCATGCTTAGTCGGCCCATGCAGCGAAAGCTGGTGACGCTGGTACACTGTCAGCTGGTGGAGGAGGAGGGCCGGGTCAGAGCAATGAGAGCGGCCCGTTCTCTAGGGGAGAGGACGGTCACTGAACTTATCCTTCAGCATCAGAATCCTCAGCAGCTCTCTTCCAACCTTTGGGCTGCTGTCCGTGCCCGTGGCTGTCAGTTCCTAGGCCCAGGTAATAATCACAGTGAATCCTTTCTGGTGGTGTTTTCCTCTTGTTGACTTTATGTTAATGTGATCTACACAGATAGTTTGCCTGTTTGCCAGTGTAGAACTTTGCAAGCAGTGTCAACTTTAATTGACGCTATTGAAATTTAAAACGGTTTTTAAATTAAGTAGTTGATATATTTTTAAAATGTGCGTCATAGAGATGTCTTGTGTGCCAATACAAAAATTTTGGGGTACTGTCCAGTAGCCTACCCTTTTTTTATAAGCTACTGAAGTACTCTTGATCTTGTTTTTCATGTTTCTTTTTTTTCTGTGTTAGTCTCCAAAATTTCATTTTCCTCCAGATCCCTTAAATAAGTTAATCCCAGATCCCTTAAATAAGTTAAATAATGAATGAAGATGAAGGTCTATCTGTGCATTCGCGTCAACCTGTGTACTTTATCAAATGCTAAATATTGTTTTTCCCTGGTGCACTTGAAAATAAAACAACAGGCAAATGCATTTCACATGCACATTTTGTGTTTACATGCATATTGTATCAATCAATCAATCTGATGGGACCTTCTATTCACACAGTGTCCATGATCCAAATTGACAGTGTTTTTAATCTGGTTATGCCTCACCACAGCCATGCAGGAAGAAGCCCTGAAGCTAGTTCTACTGGCTCTGGAGGATGGCTCAGCCCTGTCTAGAAAAGTTCTGGTTCTCTTTGTGGTCCAGAGACTGGAGCCCCGATTTCCCCAAGCCTCAAAGACCAGCATTGGTCATGTGGTTCAGCTGCTCTACCGAGCTTCCTGCTTTAAGGTAATGTTTTAGAGCATCACATCCAGCAAATATCCATCATATGTAAGTAGTTTAAAAACAGATTAATGGTGCGTATAACAATATGTATGCAGTATGTGCCGTTTTATTTGTGGACTTCGTGGAGCTGAATTAGCTTTGCTGCAAGCAGTAACATGGGGACGTAGCAGCCTAGCTTGACGGAATGGCCATTGAAACATTGTAGATTTAAGTCAAGGGCAGTGTGATAAATGCTCACAGCAAATTTTGTGACAATTGACTGAAGAATGGCTGAAATATGACCTCATTTCCTGTTCTGCACCCTGCAAATTTTCAATGACTGGCTGTGCTAAATGTGATGAACGTCTTTGAAAGCCAAATGGCATTTAGTAATTTTTATGAGGATTGGTCTCAAAATAAAATAAATTAATGAATAAAATAAATATTAGAGTTGCTGAATATCTTGTGCAGCATTTCACAAACCCATCTATAGCAAAATAACAGCTAGCCTTGCCGCTAACCTGTTTTGTGGCAACTGTCAGGAATGTAATGTTTATGTACATATGGAAAGTTATACAGACTGCTCTACGTGAAGAATACTTGTCATAAGAATATACATGGCATGGGCATCTCATGTTTGTGTTTGTGCAATAAATATCCAGTGACGTGAAATTAATGCTCAAGTATCTCAAGATATGGCTGAGAGAGTGCCAGGGCATACTGCATTTCATTGCTTGTGTTCATGTTCAGCAACAAGCAAAATTAATTTAAGCTTAACTAGTAGGCTGTGCAGTTAAAGATGATGCCATACAGCACCACTTACTCAACTGTCAAGTTGAATGTTTTGCCTCTGGGGTTGTCTCCGCTACCTCCCTTTTGGGATGTCTTTTCATCTGCACATTTTTACATGGTGCAGCTTATATTTTCAGGAATTACTTTGTGTATGTCTGTCCATCTGGATCTTGTGAATGTGATCTTATATCTGACACCTCTAGACACGTGCTTCAAATTTAGTGTAAGCATTTGCTGATTGTTTAGGTTGCTTGATTCTAGAGGTCAAAGTTTATTCTCTTATTCTCTATTATTTACTTGGGCTAAGTAACAACTAGTTTGTTTTGAAGGCCCTGAAAAGCCTTTGTAGATGCAGGGGTATTCACACCAGGAAAGTCCATTAGTTCACTTGCTTTGGTTCAGACCAAAATACAATGTTTATTTTTTTTATTTGGTGCGGTTCTTTTTCACATTGTATTGTTTTGCGAGTGGACCAGAATTTCTAAATAAAAGCATGTGTGTTGTAAGGTCATTCTATCATTGGTCAGAAATATTTGGGGCTTGGAAGGCAGAAAGGCCACAGTGAAAGTGGATAATCGTGGAAATGCAATCTTTTCCATTGTTTTAACCATTAAACCGTCTCTGATTTAACAGCTACAGTCAGTTAATTTTGAGTGTGCATTTAATAGGCTACAGCATATGTTTTAAAATGCTTTACTTTTAGTATTGCTACGATGACTTGCATGACAGCTGTGAGGGAGGGAAGGTGTGTCTGTCAGCAGCAGAAAGCTGTAGCCTGGTTTGAATCAGAGCTATCAGAACAGCAGTTTTTTGCATTTTTCCCTGTAATGTGTGACCGTGGGAGCAAGTTAGGTCCAAAAAAACGCATGCTTTTTGCGCTTGCATCGGATCAAGGTCAGGTCACTTTCACACTTCAAACAAACTGCACCAAGGTTGCTTAGGAACCACTCTGAGACCATATCTTCAGCTGTGTCTTGGTACGTTTGTTTGGTCCGCACCGGAGTTTGAATGCTTGTTTTCACATCTGCCCAAAAGGTCTGAACCACAGAAGAAAATGAACTTTAGTTGGTTTTAAGCAAACTGAACAAGGCAGATGTGTTTCCCCCTTTAACTAGGCCTGTGAATACAGCAGGGGAGATCCAAGAGGAGTGTGTGTGCTGTGTGAAGGGTTTTTAAAAAATGTTTTGGGGATTAGCTGTGTCACCTGTGCTCACTTGGGTCCTCTCTCCCTTCAGGTCACAAAGCGTGACGAGGACTCGTCACTCATGCAGTTGAAGGAGGAGTTCCGCACATATGAGGCCCTCCGTCGGGAGCATGACTCTCAAATTGTGCAGATCGCCATGGAGGGGGGCCTTCGAATTGCCCCAGACCAGTGGTCGTCCTTGCTCTACGGGGACCAGTCGCACAAGTCCCACATGCAGTCCATTATCGATAAGGTAAGCTTCAGTTATAGACTCTATGCAGTTTCACCACTGTGTGACATTGCATAGTGCAGGTGGAGGGACACATCATAGCTGAAACTAAGTGCCTTGCAAATATGAACTTACTTGGTCATTAAAATGACTCATCATATCACTTGGTTGTTTATTCTTGTACAGAGTTAAATAATCATAACCTGATTTAGACTAGAGTAATGGTATGATATCCTTTTTTCCCCTGGTATGTGTTTACAAAAACAAGCAAACAAAAAAAAACTATTTTCATGTTTTGTATTGTTGTATTGTGTTGTCGTCATGTCAGTTGCAGACACCAGCGTCGTTTGCACAAAGTGTGCAGGAGTTGACCATTGCTCTGCAGAGGACGGGTGATCCAGCCAACCTGAACCGGCTCAGACCTCACCTGGAGCTGCTGGCCAATATTGACCCCAGTCCAGGTATGACACTCCACTCTTCCCCATGATGCAATTGTGACCACCTAAGGTTTCTAACAATGGGGTGTATAGCTTTTGTAAGGTGGTTATGGGGTTTCTTTTTGGCAAAAACCTTGTCATGTTAGTGGTGTACAAGTTACATACATATGGCAAGAAATGGAAGAGATTGGTAGAGAATGGGTAAACATTTAGGTAATGCTTAACATAAAAATTCCCTTAGATGCCCCCCCGCCAACTTGGGAGCAGTTGGAGAAGGGGTTGGTTGCTGTGAAGACAGTTGTGCATGGTTTGGTGGACTTCATCCAGAATCACAGCAAGAAGGGAACCGATCAGCAACAGGTAGGACCCAGTTTTAATGGCGTTATATGAACTTGGGTGTGGTCATATTTGTGCGATTTAATCTGTGAAGCAGGGTGGTGCAAGTCTGTCTGATGTCTCATTTACTGTGACCTTACATGAATACATGCAGATTGTGGTTATAGTTCAGTGTGTCAGTTTGGGCTTCTTACTCATTGAGTCCACGCATTTCTCAGTTTCCTTGAATGATTTATGTATTTTCTCTCTCTCTCTCTCTCTCTCTCTCTCTCTCTCTCTCTCTCTCTCTCTCTCTCTTTTGTTTTTTTTTTAAGTGTCTGACAGTCACACTCTCACTGTGTCTAACACACTTTCACTCTTGTTGTCCTTGGGTCTTCTTCTTTGCCTCCTCTGCAGCCCCCGCAGCACAGCAAGTACAAGACGTACATGTGCCGTGACATGAAGCAGAAAGGGGGCTGTCCCAGGGGAGCAAGCTGTACCTTCGCCCACTCACAGGAGGAGTTGGAGAAGTAAGCCCTAGCAAGGCCTCTCAGACCCAGCCCACACAGAGCTGCATGAGGGCCGGGGTTGGGGTGGGGTGGGGTTTGCAGTTGTTGGGGTGGGGTTTGTTGCGCCCACAAAGCCAAAAGGAAATACACAGCAGTATGACACTGTGTCATGTAAATTGGGGGGATGGGGTGATTACATTAAATAATGTTTCTAAACCCCAGAAGGATGGTTTGTTTCACACCATGTCTGCCACCAATGATGCTAATGTATTTATGTGTAGGTATTTATTAGTCATCTGTCCAAATTTGTTTGTTTGCTGTAACCTGACCAACTCTAAAATTGGTCAGACTCGATTTTTTATTCTTATTATTGTTATTTTTGCTGACCACCCAACTATTTCTTTATATTGCAACCAAGGGAGAGTTTTTTTTTTTTTTTTTTTTTTTTTTTTTTACACAAAAGGCCCAGACTAACTCTTAGGCCATTACGCATCTAGTAACAGCATTTGCCATCTATTTTGATGTTACAGTGAAGAAACAAATTAAAGAAAGGCCGTAATCAAGCAGTATGATCACATTCTGTGATTAATCAAATCTTTTTTTTTGCAGATACCGGAAGATGAACAAGCGCCTGGCAGCTCGTTTACCTTGTCCTGGTGTGTTGATGCCTGAGGAGGGAGGTCCCCTGGAGGGGGTCACCCGCAAACCTTCCCCTCTCACCAACGGGATTGTGGCTGCAGGCTCTGGGGCGCAGTTGACACAACTGGTCGCCCGCGGTGCTGACCCCACCTATGATGTCCTGCGGAAGCCCAAACTGGACGCCCCGAGCTTGAGCGCCCCTGGCTCCCCACCTGACTCGTAAGTCATCAGTTAGTGTTCTTTTCCACACCACGCTGCAGAAGTAGTGTTGGACCTGTGGCAGGCATTTTTCTTGTTTCTCAGGCATCTTGTCCTGCCCCACAGGGTGGTACCAGAACACCTCCCCATGCCCAAGCAGATGCCTGTGGTTCCTAGAGCTCCACAGATATACCCCCAACAGCAGCCAGAGATGTTCTACCCAGAAACCAGAGCTCCGCCCTCAGGGTCTCAGTATGACACCCCTCAGTACCAAACAGGTTAGGTCATGGTGACCAAATTTTGGCTGACTTGTGAGAACTTCAGTTTGATTGATGCTTTGTTGGATCTCTATGGATATATCTTGCCTTCCTTTTGTTTGAACATCAGTGTTCACGACCGTTTGCTTGAATGGGAAAGTTGTTACTTCCCTTTCACTAATTTTGTGGTTGTCTATTTGTGCAGGCAACCCATACCCCTACCAACCACCGCAATACGTCGAGAGATACATCCGAAACCCACCACCTCCTAACGACTCTGCTGTGCCGCCCTATCAGGAGTCATATCCCAGCTACGTATCTGAACGGCCATATCCAACCCCCCATTCTGGGCCCACCTTCTCCACAGGGTTCCCACCTCCACCCCACTATGACAGCCGGCGACACGCACCCTTCCCTGGACATCCTCCTCCCCAGCCCTTTGCCCCTCCTCGAGAGGTCAGGATGAGCCCTGTGCCTGTGGACGTGCCCCCGGCACCCATGCCCCCGCCTCCTGCGGGTGCTGCTGGTTCTCTTTACCACCCTGAGTCCCGGGAGAGGTATCCACCTGAGGGGTATCCTCCTCATGCACCCCATCCTGGACGGATGAGGCCTTATGTGAGGGTAAGGCCTGGTTTCTTGTCATTTTCACTGGTGTAGTGTGTTGCCATACCATGTTAAGACTGTAAGACAGGAATTTTGATGACTGTCAGGAACATCTTATGAATAGGCTCATTGATTTTTTTTTTTATTTTTTTTTTAGGTTGTTTTGTTAATTTTGAGTGAATGTCTGTGTAGATCATTTGACCTCTAATAACACGTTTCTGGACAATCTGAACTTGACATTTAAAAAGAGTTAGTGCTCGTCTGATTTCTGCCATGTTCTTCTGCAGGATCCATACAGCCGCTCCCAGCACAGCCTGGACTACCTGTACCATAGACGCAAGGAGATCATGGCCCAGCTAGAGGAGCGGAAGGTCATCTCTCCCCCGCCCTTCGCTGCCTCGCCCACTCTTCCCCACCCCTTCCCTAACGACTACCCGCCAGAAGTGAGTGTCCCCGTCTTCCACCTTGGCAAGAGAAGGGCACAGTTTTCTGAAATGGGGAAAGGTCGAAGGTGTTAAGAGAAAGGGCATTATGTAGTTAGTTGGATCAGTCAAGTACCGTTACGCAGAACTGGAGTGCTATGTAATGCTACACTCCAGTGGTAATGGAAATAAATGACAGTCTTATTACACCTTATGAAATGAGTTATGGAGTGTGTACTAATGATTTCTACAAGTATAGTTAACGTAAGGCGTTGCCATTTTGATTACTGTCCGCCACAGTTTCACATCTGACTGTGTATAATTTTGCACCCATGTAAATATCAACACTGTCCTGCAGTGTGGAAAATTTGATCGTTTTCCTCTTTCTCTGTAGTATCAGGAAGAGAGCTCCAAAGCCTTTGGAAAGGGGCGAGAGCAAGATTACGCAGGGCAGTATTCGCCCTGGTCATGTGATACCATAGGATCTTACATCGGCACCAAGGACGCCAAGACTAAAGACATCATGGCCACCGATGCCGTTGAGATGATGGTGAGTAGCTGTAAATCAGGTCTCCTTACTGATTGGACCCTTTTCAGTAATTATGGCAAAAGGTCTGTTTTGCATATTGGTTAGGGAATGGGCATTACGATTGTATTAGACGAAAGATTGATCAGGCACCAATGTCTCGGTGCATATCATGGAATCTCATGCTGCTGCACTGTCTTTTGACGTTGACATCCCTTTTCTCCTGGCCTTTAGAATGTGGAAGGGAAAGCTCTGCGGGACCCCCCTTTGGAAGCTCAGCGCCGCTCCGCAGATGCTAAAGACGATGATCCTATCATTCCCTTTGGCTCGCTGCCAACTGTCTCGCGCTTTGGAGCAATTTCACGCACCTCAAAAACGGGCTACCAGACCACGGGCCCTGTACAAGCCATGGCATCCTCTCAAGGGTCGGGACCCAAACACATGACAACAGCAGGTATGGCCTCCCTGCATATGTAGTGCCAAGGAAAGAACTGGGATGTCCTCGAGGGTTTATTTTGTGTCCCTCTCTAGAATTCTCCTGGGCTGGTTAGTGAAGATTGTGTGTGGAATGTTGCGTGATCTTGTTGTAGTAACAGTAATCAGCAGTAATTTTTGGTGTGATTGTGGAGTTGTTGATTACATGGGGTTAGCATGTCATAGACATGGATTTCAGTGATGCTCGCTGCTCATCAGCCCCTTTATCTTGTGTGTAATTGGCCTCTCCCCAGCTGAGTACACCTATGGGAACCACCCTGCCTGGGGCTCCTACCCTCACCACCAGAACATGACCGCTCAGGGACACTGCAGTGAACGGTATAACTGAGCTCACATACAGGCATCGCCTCTGAGATTTTAAAAGGATCCCTGACTAGTAAAATATGTTGGCTTTATAAGACTGACATTGGTGTCAGGTTTATTTAATAGGGTTTAAAAACACTTAAAATGCTTTCTTTTTTTGTTCAAACTTTTAGAAAATGCCTCCATTTGCAGCGCTTGTAAGCTGCCATTGTGTTTGTCTTATGTCTGCTTTGTGGGTAAAAAGTGACATCACCTGGTTGATATTGATGGTGTGTATGTGCAGCAGCTTGATTGCAGCACCTTGGCGACATTCAGCCAGGTCGCTTTTTACAACGATGACACTTTCCGAGTGAAGGGATTTTTCTACACTTTTAATAAAACCAAAAACATTTTGAATGTTTTTAAATGGTTTTTATATAGCTGACGCCTACGTCAATATTAGAAGTCCAACATGTCCAACATGCCAGAGATTCTTTTAAAGCTTAATCAGAGCCGTATAGTGATCAACACGAACATGACAATTCTAACTGATACTGACCGTGTATCACAATTGTTGTGATGTAAAAAAAAACTTAACTTGAAAGACCAACATTTTTGTAGTATAGTTTCCAAATGTATGATGGCAAATGTATCTAATTATGCTGAATAAGCGAACCAGTTAAAAGATTCTGAAAATCTTGAAACTGCATGAACTGTGTGCGTGCTCATTCACTTCTCTTCCCCTTTGGCCAGCTTGCCCATGCCTGCTCCTGACAGAGAGCAACTCAAGATTGAGCTGCAGCAAGTCAACCAGCAGATCAGTCAGCAGACACAGGTCCGTGGCATATGCAAAATACACACATGGTCATTGTCTGTGTGTGTATGTGTGTGTGTGTGTGTGTACACACATACACATTCACACGGGGATCCACAAGCACATTTCCATATTTTTCAAAACAAAAAAAATAAACACACATGCATACACTCCTCTTCTACCCTCTATGCACATGTTGAGCATAGTGACTAATTATCTTGTGGCCTCCCCCATCTCTAGGCTGCCAGTAACTCTCTACTTCTGCAGAGGGAGGCCAGTGCTCTGGCAGCTCAGTCTGTGGGAGGCAAGTGGGCAGCAGGAGGCGCTGTGTCCTGTGAGCAGCTCAGTCTTGAGCTCCACCATGTGGAGCGCGAGATCGGCAAGCGGACTCGAGAGATCGCCATGGTAAGACTGTACCCCTGCTTAAACGCTTCCCACTGCATCAGCTCTGATGTCCTGATGTTGCAGTAATATAGGGTTAAATGAAAGGGCAATTCCTGTATTTCAACCATAGCTCTGTTGTTCAGTCTTATCAAGTCAAGTGCTGTCGGAAGGACAAAGAATGTATGAATTTGGTAGAAAACAGACTGAAAAGTGATGTGGCAGCTACAGCGTACTGCAAATACTGCATGCAGTATTTCCTCATGGCAGTCATGTTGATCTCTCTTGCCAAACTGAGAACGTTGAAGAGCTCAAATGGGCATGTCCTCCGATTTCCTTTTCCTCTTTGTTTTGGGGTTTGCATTACTGTCGTTGAAACGTCAGGTTTCAGTTACATTCCCGTTGCCCCTATCAGTTAGCTTCAGCTGCTGGCTCAGTATTTGGTTTACGTTGTACCAAATTGCCACATTCTTCTTCCTGCAAACAGCACTCGATGATCACGACCAACGTGGCTATGGAATGAAATGTGCCAGAATTTCCCTTTTATCTGCTTATGTGCAGTCTGTGCTAAGTGGCTCTACTGTTGACCTGCTCATAAAAAAAATTCAGACTGTATTTATATCAAGCGGAGATATGTAATTCAAATTTTGTCATGTCTTTTTAACATTGAAACCCACAGAGGTGTGTTTAATAGGGCAATAGGGCTCTTCCACATAAAAAGGACTTTATGTTCATAACAGCATAAAAATGCCATTGCTGAGTGATGCGGCTATTTACTTTAAAGGTGACTTTCTTCTTGTGTTATTGGTTCCCAACCTGTCCCATTTTACTTATTTGGCTTATTCATTCCCATCCTCTCAGGAGAATCAGGTGGCTCATGAGTACAAAATGAAGGCCAGTGAGAACGGTCAAGCAGATCGTAAAGCCCAGCTGGACGAGTTGTCCCTTGCCCTGGGGTGAGTCTTTTTGGAGGGTTGAACAGTATGTGTAGCTCAGTGCATTTGTATTCTGTGTATTTCATTCAGGTATGTTTGTGTGTCTTGTTCCGCTCTTTAGTGAGGTTTCAAATGGATCCAGCAGCATTGTGTCAGAGGCTGGTGCAACCATGCTGTCCCTGACCAGTAAAACATCATCGCTCAATCTGTGCTCTAACGATCCCACCACAGCCAGCGGGACAGACCACCAGAAGAACGGTGTGGTCCACTCCTGCTCATAGATCACCCTTTCATATACCACTCTTCTGGCTGCTTTCCTACCACAGAGTTGAGTGGTATAGGACCAGATAACAGTCTTGACTGTGTCAGGATATGTATAAGGGCCTAAGGTAAAATCAGCAGTTGCCAGCTACTCTGCTGGAATGGGGAGTTCAGCTTTTAGGGTGAGTGTGGGTGGTTACACATTGAGGAACATCATGTTTCCCATGTACACACATTTACACACACACACACACACACACACAGAGTGCAAGCTGTTGTGCATGCGAGCACACATGCAAGCATAAACACACACACACACACACACACACACACACACACACACACACACACACAAACAAACTCTTCTTTGTTTTATTTAGAAGATGAGCAGTATCTGCCGTGATAATTTTTCTTTCCTTTTTGTTCTGTGAATGAGCTTTTTTTTGTTTGTTTTAAATGACTTGTCATTGCCTGGAAGCCAGAGCATCTGATTATGCATCCTTAAGAAAAAACACATACTTAAAGAGGAAAGGCATACCAAAAGAGCACAGAAACTGCTACAGAGGAGTGCAGTTTCCTAGATAAGAGAACTAATGATGATGAGTTACTAGACAACCAGAGCGATGTTTTCTGCCTTCATCGCTTCATTCTGGTAAGCGTTAACCCTCTTCAGCCATCTTGCGTTCATGCTGCTCTCTGTTTTCTGAGCAGTGACACAACAGAGGTGATGTGATTTGTGTTTGTAGTTGAAGCGACCCTTAAGAGACGTGCAGATTCACTGTGAGGACAACCTGACCAGCCAGCCATGTTGTAGCATAGGAAAAAAAAGAACCCTCCGGTCATTCCATTATTAAATGGACCTACATGTGAAATGGAAGAATCTATAATATTCTAGCAATATTTAGAGAGAATGGGTCTTAATTTGCAGTGAGAGTGTGTTGAAGAGACCAAACGTAATTGAATTCAGGTTCTGATGAACATGGGGAGGATAGCAGGAGAGCCACAAAGTAGGTCATGTATTCTGTTCTGTGCAGTCTGTGCTAAGTGGTCCTACTGTCGGGCAGTTTTGAAAATGGACATTTTTTAAATACATTTTGGTAATATTTTGTGCTCTGTTTTAAAGAGTGCAAATGAAGACATTTTTTTGTTTTCCTTCAGTACGTTTCCCTCAAGTGCGCACAGAAACAGATTTTTTTGGGGTATTTTATGATGGAATCCCTGTGTTGCTCAGGTTGGTATTCTGCGGTTCAGGTCAAACTATGTATGTCGGCATCCGGTCGCCTCTTCCTTGGTATGTTCTGGAATGCCAGGGTTCGGTAGAATATGGTCTGTTTGGAAACATTCTCACCTGTCTCCCTTGACTTCTATGAAGTTGCATTCTCAGTCCTCCTGGTCAGGTGTGCCAGTCCAGGTCTCTCACATCACCTCTGCACTGAACTCGAGAGGCGGGCGTTTCTAAAAACATGTTGGTCAACTTCTGAATTGTGGTGGCCAGAGTTACATCCTGGACTATAACTTCTTGCTTATTTAAAACTGAAGCACATGAATTGAACATGCGTTATTGTCATCGACCTGGCCATAAATTAGCTCGCTGTTAATGTACCCTCTGAAATTGTAACTCTTTCCACCTTGCATTGACCTTGTGTGTATTTTTACACCTGTTTATTCACTGACTGTTTAATGAGGCCAGCTTGGGTCGATTTTCTTAAAGATCACAACTAGCTGAAGTCTTCCTTGAGTGATGACCTTCACGTGACCTAAATTTTTTAGTCTCTTGAGACAGATGGATAATAAGCTCCTTTTTGGACGCAAACCTTGGAAGAGTGTGATGTGTTATTGTTTGCTTGTCATTGTCTTGTATCAAAGTCACAGCTTAGTAAGCTATCTTTATGGTGACTTATCATGTTTATTGTCCTAAGCTCTGAACAGAGCACATAGCCCTACAGATTATCTCTAAATTGAGAGAACCAAACAGGCATGAAAATATTACAACTCCATTTACCCTTTTTGGAGACCTGTATGTTGGGGTTTGCCTTGTATACGTGGGTCAGGCGATACAATAGCCACCGTCAACACCAACTATGTAAACCCACCCTTCTGTCTGCAGTTGGTCTTCAATTCTCTTGGCTTTGCTGTTCCCGCTCTTTTGCTGGATGACAGAATTCCTTGGCCCTTTCCTTGTCTCTACTGAAGGGAGCTTCAAGGGGAAGCTGGTTTCCTTAAACCATGGTAGTCATTAGTGGGAAAGGTGAGCCCTGCCCTCTCTTCTGCCTCTACACCTGTAGCCTCGAAGGCTTTGCTGTATTTGATGTGTAGGTACATACACTTTTATATACATACATGTAAAGATATATTTAGCACTATTACGTGCCACCTCTTAATCCACTCAATCAGCATTTATATTAAATGATCTCTACACAAAATCAGCTTACATGTTTTTTCTGGTTGCAAAAACACAAAGCTTATCCTTTCTCAGTCAAAGGAGTCTTGTGCCAGGATGACATGATGTGCTCACTTAACTTGTTTTGTGTTCAAACAAAAACAAAACAATGGAAAAAAAAACAAAAAAAAACAAACCAATTATGTTGAAATGTACACTTCACTAGAAGAACTAGAAGCCTGATTGAAGAACATAGCGTCAAAAGGCAGTGTCGAGTTTAACTGTTAGTGTATCACGTGGCTAACTTGACCATGTCTTTTGATCGTCACAGCAGGTGGCAGTGTTTTACATCACTGAGTTGAGGCTGGGCGCCTTCTGCCTGTTTTAGGAGGCTTAAAGTGGAGTCTGCTGGAAAAGCATCCTAGTTGCATATTGTTGGAGACTTGCACGTCATCTCTTGACTGCATGCAGTATTTCCTCATGGCAGTCATGTTGATCTCTCTTGCCAAACTGAGAACGTTGAAGAGCTCAAATGGGCATGTCCTCCAATTTCCTTTTCCTCTTTGTTTTGGGGTTTTGCATTACTGTCGTTGAGCAAAAGCTGTAGCATGATTAGCTTTCAGTGGTTTAGGTAATTTTTGGCTAGAACGGTTAAAAAAGAAACTTCACAGAGCCCCCCATCACATACTAGCGTCTTGCTGGTGGTAGGGTCCTCTGTGTCGTCGTGTTGGGTGACCCGCTCTTCACCGCAGTGCACATTTTCAAATGGAGTGCTATCTGGACATAATGCTTTTACTTTTGTTTTAAACTCTCGTTTATGTGGGAACGTGCTATCTGTATGTATCTGTTGGCAAATTGCCATTTGCTTGGGTGCCTAGTTTTGTTTCTTCTCTTGTTAACATCAGTGATCTCACTGAGTAATTATACTTGCTGTGATTTGTATGTTGTTTTACAAATTAAATTATGTTGACCATCTTCAAGTAGCATCAGAAAAGAAGTAGAAGACCCAGTACAATGCACACAATGTTAACAGCTTTGTGCATGTTTTTTGCTATAGAGAACTATTGATAACATGGTTTCTCTGGTGATGGGTTAGTTTCAAATGGATGATATTCATTTCTTTCCTTGGATGTTGTTTGTTTTGAGCGAACCTGGTGAATACACACAATACAGATAAATGAACTCATCCGCACCCAGTAACACGTATATGGCTGTGTTGATTTTTCAGTTTATTCCTAACTTGGGAAATGTAATGGCTTTTTTAATGATTATTACAAAGTTGTCTTGTTAAAAATATCTCTTAAATTAAGGTACAGGTTTGATTTCAACAAGGAAAGATTTTTATATATAAATATATATTATACTCCATTAAGGAATGTTTAGAACCATCTTACTCCAATGTGGATGTAGCCATTATTACGCCATTTTATGACTTTGTAAAAGAATTCACTGTGTGAAAATTGGTTTGCATTTTTGTATAATACAATCTGCTTTTTGTTAGAGGAGAGGTTGGCTAAACAGGATGTTTGGAGACATGAGAAAACCTGTGACTTAAAGAAGAAAAATGTAACTTGTGTAAACAGTGATTCTAAACCGAGATGGATGAATTAAATGATATTGGTAACACTGCTTTGATACTGACTGAGTTTTTTTATTACCCAGGTAATAAAAGAAAACAGACTAACAGGATCACGATCCAATCAACTTTACATACTGGGATATCAAGCATTCCAAACACAGAGTGACTATTCTGTGAGATGAGTTAAGTTGTTATAAATGAATTGCATTGCCCTGTTGTTCAAGGTCTCGGCAGTGTTGTCAGTAGGAAAAAGTATGAGAAAATACAACATGGGCCAAATAGCAAATCGGAAGCCAACACTGACCTAAACCTAAAGGACATAAAAACACTGTTTCAAAAAAAAAAACTAAACTTTCATTTTCATTCCCCATTCATTTAACATCAGCTGCCGCTTTGCTATTCGGTCTATGTTGTATCAAAGTTTCTGGTTCTTTTTCTGACAGCACTCCAACCTCGAACAGCAGGGCTATCGATTGATTAACCCCAGATTTCTCCTTTAAAGGTGCAATCAGTGATGCTATGCAGTTTGTAAATACATCGATTCCTGGCTAACCCTTCTGGGTCTTTTTACAATACCCAGCAGCAAAGCTGGAGACAAACTCAAAACAATAAGAGTTTCTCCAGCAGGACTGAACAAAGGGGTGAATAACATCTGGCATGTTTTGTTTGGTCCTCGGATCACATACAAAAATGTCTGTTTAAATTTCCTAACAAACACAATTTCCATCAGCATGGCTGACTGCACATTTAATACAATGCTGTAAAGGTAAGATTGATAACATCTGGTTGTCAGCACTCTGAACATTCTACATTAAGGCATAGATATGTGCTACAAACAGCATTTTGAGGTTTGAGATCTTTTGGTCTCCTGAATTGCTGTCACCCTTATACAACTTACATATACATTTTTAAATTCTTAATCGTTTTGACCATTAAAATGAAAAAAGGCTTCATAAAGGAAAACACATTTCAATGCCCTGAATATCAGAGTTGACTGGTGGATAAAAAAAAGTCTTCATAAATGGAGAAGAATGTGGTCATCCTTTCCAGAGCGGGAAAGTCAAGTGGATCATTTTTTGGTCACAGTTTAATCTTCTAATTAAGGTCATGTCCTCTTCTGTGAGGGAAAATTCAAAGACCTTTTGAAGGAATAGAAAAACAAGTTATAGGGAGTACATTAATAATGCTAGCAGCAAACTGTTTCAACTAAAACTAACCAGGCAACTTATTTCCTTAGTACAGTCTGAAGATGTGCATTTTAATACTGTAAAAAAGAAAGGGGGAAAAAAACATCTTTAGTTTGACCTAGGTTTTACTCCCCCTCTTTGCCATCTACTGAGTGAATCAGTCTTTAAGAAGCTCAAGATAGTTCTGTGTACATTGCATTCTCGTGTGTCAATGACTAAGTTATGGACAAAGGGAATAGACGGCTGATACTGCTACTCAGGATATTGATCATCTTTGTTGGAGGCACAACAGGGCCAAATACCCGTGCAATGCACTGTTTATCACTTAAGGTTAAGCACTGACTGACAAAAAAACATTCACAATAATCAACTGCCAGTGTGCCTGATCATCATCTGCTGTGAGTGACACAGGTAGTTAGCGATTGATGGCACCTCTGTCAAGGCACATGTGTTGGATCCCAGGTCACATGTCTCCCATCATGCAACATTCTCAGTGCGACCATGTCTGTATCCTCTAACTGGAACCCAAATACCTGGAGTGTGAGCCAAGCCAGTTATAGCCAGAAGGCACAGAGTAAAGGAGGAGAGGAGAAGAAACCAGGAATGACAGAGGACACAATGTATATGTAAATGTGGTCATCATAAGGAAAGGTCTGTGGGGGGTCAACATCCCAGAAATAACTACAGCACTGCTGTATGTAAATCATGCTATAGAAAATAAAGCCACTTACGTTACAGTTTTCCATAATCCTCTCCTTCTTTGTGGATTTTGGGATTGTAACAACTCCATTCTGCAAACAAACATGATCTTTATGCACATGACCAAGACCAAACCATTTTTATTCACTTGTCCCTTTGTATCTAAGGAAGTGCAATGGTGAACATACCTGTATGCTCCAACGTATACAAATCTGGGAAGGGGTGCGTTCATACTTGTCTGCCATCTTAACAATAGTGGGATGGCTGAGAGCCTGGCCTTTGGCCAGAGGGCAGTAGCCCTCAAACACTATCCCCTGCTGGTTACAGTACTGTACAATTTCCTCAGGCTGCTGAAAAGGGTGATACTCAACCTGCAATCAGAGATATAGTCTGGAAAAGGCCATTTCATGTGCCGTGTACAAAAACAACCATTTTCAGCATTAAATTGAATGATGTCTTTCACGGAGTCTAAGACTGACTACACTACTATTCAAATGTTGTGGGTCACCTGGAGTCTGTTATAGTGGATCTCTACCCTCTTTTTGGAGAAAACTGGCTTCAATCAAGTGCCGTCCAGGTGGTATAGCTAAGTGTAGTCACGGCATCCTATCTTCTAAATTTCTATTGTTTTGTCCAATTTTATAATTTCACATACCACCTAAGCACCACCAGATACATTCACATCACACATCACAGACACATTGCATTCCCTCCACCTAGCCTGACATCCTCCACTTCATCTTCCATTTTCTCACATTCTGTATGATTTGTTCACCTTAGGTTTTCTTGTCCAAAACAGATATTTTTTCTTTATGGCTGTCTCAAAGGGTCATATTGATACTGGTGTTCTCACAAAACTGCATCTGTTTCTTAAGATTGACACCTATCTGCTGAGGTGTGCACTGGGGGCTCTCATATCCTTGTACTATTCTGGTTAAAGACCATTTTCAAAAAAAAAAAAAAAAAATTGATCCCAAACTTTTAAATAGTAATGCATCATGGCAGCAACACAACAACCACTCTCACCTGGTTGACATGGGGTACTATGCTGCAGTCCTCCTTTAATTCCTCCAAATGGTGAATGAGAAAATTGCTAACTCCTATTGCCCGGCACAATCCTTTCATAAGCACAGATGTAAAATCATTACAAAGCCCAGGAGTCTTTAGACAGTTAGATATTAGAAAAAAGTATTTTCAACTGCACCTTCGTCATATAGCTCCTCCAGAGCCCTCCACGTTTCTGCTCGCATTTCCCTATTGGCTCGACTAGGTGACATGCAGTCTGGCCAATGCATCAGGTACAAGTCTACGGGGACATAAGAAAGTATGTTCATCCATATCAATAACAAATACGTGATGATGATTATCTTAGTCTAACAACCCACGGAAATTTTACCAAGATACTCCACTCCCAATCTGCTGCATGATGCCCTACAAGCCTGTTTGGTGGTACTACAGCCATAGTCTCCGGGCCATAACTTGGTTGTCAGCCACAAGTCCTGCCTTGGCACGCTACTCTCCTTAATAGCTTTAGCCAGGTGTTCCTCACACCCATAGCGCTTAGCTGTATCGATGTGCCTCACACCACACTCCTGGAGCGCATATACAACCGCTTCGTGTGAGTATCCACCATGATGGGAAGTACCTGAAACAAAAAGAGAGTTGTGAAACAATGTGTAAAGAAGGGCTCTATGGATTGATCAGGACTGATAGCCTAGGAATGCTTTACGATTGAAAAAAAAAACAGAGAGAAGGAATTTGCATCAATGTTGCAAAATCTTCCACACATTAGGATCGAAACCAGGTGCGTGTCACTGCTCCGTAAACTTTAAATAACGTTAGATAAAGCCCACTCACCCAGACCGAGTATCGGTATTTTCAATCCATTGGAGAGTGTAACTGTGGGACAACACGGCATCTCTATGGCAGAAGCCATAAGATAGCTTGATTGTAAACAACAGTCACTATCTTAGTCAGATGGGACGTAGTAAAATTTTCAAGCTAATTCTAGAAGGCATGGCGTTATCACTACGCACAATGATCCTGTAGAGGTTGTAGAGCTGTCGTAAAAACTCCAGGATTTAATAGGCTAGCCTACTTGCCGGCTTTTTTTCAGCAGCACGTACAGTATTCCAGAGCGGGGCAAATATGCGAGCATACTACTGTGTGGTTTCAAGCCAATAAACTAGAATCGACGAGGATCGGGATAAATAACTTACAAGCATACAATGTATCATAAATTCTTTATGGAAATAGCCTATGACGCACATTCAGTTTCATCGACAGTTTCATATAATGTGGTGATTGCCATAGGCATGTTCATACACACTCAATGTGGCTAAAAGATAACCTAACCAACAAACATCACAAATTGATTTAATGGAATTAGTATGCCCCCACGTGAATTTGAACATTTTAGCTTAGTTAACTAAATAATATATTATAATATATAGGTTAATAATATAGTTAAAATATCCTGATAATTAATCTGTGGGGTATAATTGTCTATCTATTGTCCATCTAAAATATAATTGTTTTAGAGCCTGAAATTATTTTAAGCGCCTTCTACAAGTAATCTTACTGGATAGTGGATACTTGTGCGTCTAACGCTACCACGGCTGCGCAGAGGCGCAATCAAGGCTTACTTTGAGAGTTGTGGAGAGGAAGTGGGGTCTTCTAAATATGGTGTCAAAATGAGGTACTGTTTCATTAAACCTACTATAAATTTATTTTCTTTGGTTGATAAATATTCTATGACTCCTAAAGAGCCTAGATTAATCCCAGTTCATGAAAATTACGCTTTGGTTTGTGCTTGGTGTTTGGAAGGTCTAAGGAACTTCGAAAAGAAAGTTTTTGTAGCAGCCTTCCATTAATGTCAATTTCTCTTCATATGATTTCTCTTAGGGGCTGTAGAATGACCATACTTCGAAAGGTGCAGCTGTTGCTGTTTGCATTGCTGTTTATATTGATCGGGGCATCTCTGACTTCAATGCTTCCCCAAGCTGTGGACACAGATGATGGTAGAGGAGTGGGTGTTCTCCGTCGGAAAGCTAACAACTCTCCCCCACTAAAAGAATCTTTCACTATAGTAATACAGACATTCAATCGAACAGACGTTCTTCTTAAACTCCTCAATCATTACCAGGCAGTGCCTCGTCTAAGACAGATTGTCATCGTCTGGAACAACATCGAAAAGCTGCCGCCTCGGCGAATGTGGGACTCCCTTGGTCCGCATCCTGTCCCCGTGGTCTTCAAGGAGCAAAACCTCAATCTCATGCGAAACCGCTTGCAACCCTTTACGGAGATAGATACAGATGGTATCATTTTAGTTAAGATTTGTTACATACAGTTCGAGAAGTTACTGATCCTCTGGATACCATATTGTGTTTTTGGTTGAGAGTCAGTTGCAAACGCTGTCACTGATGCCCATGAAGTCCACTATAACTTAATGTAACTTTAAAACACGTTTATGAGCTAACCAATATTTTCATATATATATTTTTCGATTGAGTTAGTCATCATAGTCATCAAAAGACTTTTAAGTGCCAAAGTCTTATAGTCCAACTAGACTACTTAGCATACTTTAGCTAATTTGTGTGGTTGAGTTTTGAAACCAGCCTACTTTTGCACTTGTTTCCATGAACATAGTGCCCTTGTCCTCTCCATTAATCATGTGAGAACCTGATTAAGTTAGGTTGGAGAGTAGGCTAACTGGCAGATCCAGTTCCACCCAGTCCTATTCATGATTCACCGCTTTTTCTGTCTGTTTGTTCTCTGCAGCAGTGCTAATGGTGGATGATGACACATTGGTCAGTGTTCCTGACATTAGCTTTGCCTTCTCTGTCTGGAAGGTAAAATCAATTAAATTACATTTTCAGCTGTCCTGGAAAATTTCGATGCAATTGCCTAGTTCATTTGAATGATTTGGCTGATTTTGTGCAGACATACTCCAAAACATACTGTTCTAATCCTAACATTCAGTGTTTTTGTTTTAGCAATTTCCTGATCAAATTGTTGGCTTTGTTCCACGGAAACACGTGATCACAGCCTCTGGTGTTTACAGCTATGGTAGCTTTGAGCTTCAGGACACTGAAACAAGAGGAGGCGACAGGTAAAGCAGTTGATTATACACACCTGACACAGGCTTTGTGATGGCTGCTCATATGCTTGCTGTATTCCCATGTCTATAATTTTCATGGTCTACATGTCATTTTGATCTAGAATGTTTCTTTTGACCAGAGCAGTGCTCATGAAAACATATCGTCAGGCACACTGTAGGACTGTCTGATTTTGGTTGCCATTTAAAAAGTCAAGAACCACCAAATATTTTTGTGGTCTGATGCACCAAAACGCTTTCACATCGTTTCACTTTGGGCAAAGCATCTGGAATCCATCAATTGGTGTACATCTTCTGTGTTGATCATGATGTGAACTTTAAAAGTACTGGGCATGCCAGATCCCTGTGTTCGGAGATTGCCCAGCCAAAAATTTGTTGAAGGAAACCTAATCTAATGGAGAGGTCCCTGACTGTGCTGTAGCAAAAAGCGATATTTAGCGGAAG
This sequence comes from Tenualosa ilisha, assembly GCA_015244755.2. Classification (NCBI taxonomy): domain Eukaryota; kingdom Metazoa; phylum Chordata; class Actinopteri; order Clupeiformes; family Clupeidae; genus Tenualosa; species Tenualosa ilisha. Next base: position 6,443,618 of record PYXC01000541.1, on the reverse strand, counting down.
CACTAGGCAGCACTGGTCTGGCTACAATGCTTCTGAATATAGTTCAGAACATAGCATAGAGGTCAAGATCTGCTAAAAAGATGCCCTACGATGATATGTTTAGCATTTCCCACTCAATATTGTAGTCACTTAAGTCCATAGTAATACACCACCAAGTTTGAAGTCAACTGGATGATTGGTTGTGGGGAAATAAACACAAAATTGACATGCAGGCAGACATTCCTTATTTATATAATGACTGTATGATTTAAGACTGTTCTGCTGCCGCAGGTACTCCATGGTTCTGATTGGGGCTGCCTTCTTCCACCGGCGTTACCTGCAGGTCTTCCAAGACCAGCCCAGTGAGGTGCACGACCTGGTGGACAAAACTCAGAACTGCGATGATATCGCCATGAATTTTGCTGTGGCACTCACATTGGCTGGGGAGGACCGGTCAAAAGCAAGGCCTTCGGGAGTTCTTGTAAAGCCTGTGGATATCCGGAACCTGGAGAGGGATGCAAGCAGTGGGTACGTTGGCATGTGGCACCGGCCCGAGCACATGCTCCAGCGCTCCTACTGCCTAAACCGTCTGGCACATATCTATGGTGGCATACCCCTGCGTTACTCCAACATCATGATCACACAGTTCGGTTTCCCAAGCTATGCTAACCACAAGAGCAAGATATAAGAGACTTCCAGGGTACAATTAAATAGCACAGTTCTTCATCAGCAAAGTCAGGTTGCCACACAGAACAGGTTTTCCAGATGGCTTTAATGTTTGGTGATGGACTAAGATGGTTTGAGTAAGGGTGAAATATATGTGCAAGGATGGGTTCAGGGGTTTTATGAAGTCAGCTGAGCGCTGTGTGACGTTTGCAGGTCAGTCATAAAGTACAGCAAGACAGGCATAGACAATCCATTTTAATATTTCAGTGTTTACATCGGATGCATGCAAGTAAAACAGGGTCAGCATTTGACAAGCATTTTGCGGGGATAATATTTCTGGATTGATTTGCTGCCTTAAAAGACTGAGAATAAAGACAGTCTATAGGAATATTAAGTAGTTTTACAGAAAATAAGATCGTCGATAGTACTGTTACTGTAGATCCATTCCTTATCCAAGGAACAGTTGCTGTCTTAACAATATTTGCAATGATAAGTTACAGCCAACAGGTGGCTCTCAAGACTTGAGGCACAAATTCTTTTGGCTGCTGTTTGACTCTCCATAGGTGAAATGCAACTGAATGTTGTTTGGGTCGCTGGAAAGGGAAAGGTTGATCGGATCATGAAGTTCAGATAGCTTTTGGTTTTACATTATAAATGAGCCAAATACTGGCATTAGGTGTTTTTTCTGAGCCTTCTGACAATTCTTTAAGCTCTTTGTCCTACACAAGTTTCTTGTCCATTGGAGGGGCAAAAGGGGAAGAAATATGTTGCTCACGTCTTGAGGGATCTGGCTGTTTATCAGACAAATTTCACAAAAAATTTTTTGAAATAAAAGACAAGTTGATCTCAACATTGGTATGTTCTGAGGTGCTATAAAAGTCAAGCTTATCTGAAACACTTTAAATGTTATCTGTAAGGGGTCTTTGGGTGTTAGTAGTCACAACAGTGTTTGTTTTGGCATGGTGTATGTTCCAACAAAAAAAAAAACAATACTGTTGTTAGGCATGCAGACAGATTAGGCCACTCTACAGAAAGTGGCAAGTTGGATATAGACAAAACACAGAGCATTATTGAAAGATTGCATTTTATGACAGGCAAATACTGATATTCAAAGTGAAATGTTGATAACCAAATGGAAACGTATCATTTCCAACACTATTTTAATGCAATATACTTTGTAGTGTGTGACCAACAGTTACTGAGTCAGTTTAATATTTTTCTCTATCATACTCAGATACCCTGTGCACACTCTGGATCTGTCTGCGTGACCACATACAGCATATAAGTAATGAAATTGGTGATTTTATTAGTTACTGCCCCCTTCCCAAAAAAAAGCACGTATTGGTGGTGCCTAACGGCTGTAACATGCAGCATTCTCTCTGTCCCCATTGTAACCTACTGTTTTGCTTGGCATGGAACCATGGAATTTTTCATGAGGAAGCTGCCTACTTTGTATAATACCCTCCACTTCCAACTATAAACAATACTTCCAGGAATAAAAGAAGTCTGGACAACTTGAAATATGTTCTGTTTCACTTTTAGTTCTTATAGGCTACTTTCACTTTAGTTCTTATCTAAAAAGCAGGTGTTTCCCAAAGAGTTACTACTGAAGCCTACTTTAGTCTATTTAAAACTCTGTTTTTCTTTCAATGGGATGTCATATGCACATAAAGAATATGAACACATTAACTATACAAAAATAAATGTATATTATTTTGTTATTTTAATAAAGAGTGTTTATATTGTACATAAACATTAAAATGAAAGTCTAGAGCATTTCAAACCATGGCATTAGCTACCAGTGCGCTAGGATACTCTGACTGGTTAATAGCCTACAGCCAGACTTCTACTACAGAACCAAGATTAGTCTTAGGGAATCCTTTAGCATAGCTGTGAGGAAAGTCCTCTTGATTATTCCAGGTAACGTCATCAGTCATTCCACTGGAGGACTGTTATGTGTTGAATTACATCTGACATGGGAATCCCATATACATGTCATCACAGTACATTCTCCACTACATCTGCAATGTCACTGCTGATACCATTTGAACGTTTTCTACATCTCAAAAACCGAAGCATCAGGAGCAAGGCAGTCAGAAATGACATAGAACCCACTGTAGGAAGGACAGCTGGGGGCAAGAAGGGTGGACCTGGAGTCAACAGAAGCCAGAAAGGAAATCAGAGAAATTAAGAACACTTGCATCATATGTAATGATGTCAATTTATCTTGTTAGTTGGCATTTCCAATTTCAGGGAAGCACTTTGTTTTGTCAGGCTTGTTCTGTAAGGCTTTTTGTTGTTTGCTGAAACTACATCCTCTGAAGAATACAAAATCTTTAATAGCAAATCATCATTTACAATTTGAAGGTGTGTGTTTTAGAGAGAGCATTTGACAGAAATTGAGTTTTTTCACCACTGTGTTATACTGTAGTGTTTGAATTTCATCTGGATAGCTGTTACTTGGATGGATGCATCTGAATAATTACCTCCGCTAACTGAGGGTAACTGGGCCGCCTGTTTTTTTTAACTTATGACTAATAAAAATTCATTCTGTGCTTCAAGATTGTGTCAAGACTGCATGCAACATTAACTTCACTCTTTTCTAGGGGTGTACATAAGTAAGAGTACTTCAAATTGTATTTATATTTTTTTTACCCAGAATTGACACTACAAAAAAAATATGGAATGAATATTATTTTGGTTAAATGTGTGCTAAATCATGGTGTTAGTCCTCCTGTCCAACTCACTTGCAATGCTGAGGTGGAATGTCTCTATGGCATAGCCCAGGTGGTTGGTGATGTTGATCAGGTAGAGCCCTGTGTCCTCATGTGTGAGGTGGAGCAGGTGAAAGATGCCATCCGCAGACTGCAGTGGCTGTCTGTGGTCTTGTCTGAACAAGGTGAAGGTTGCTGGCGGAAAGCTGTGGAGAGCTGTGCACGTGATGGACACATTCTGGCCACTTACTAGCTTTGCTGATGGGAAGACTGTCACCTCTGTACCACTGGGAGGGCCTGGAAATCAACAGCAGGGATACTGTTTACTGTAAGAATAAGTGAATGAGAAAATGATTCTGTAGAATGGCTGCAGTAATTAATAGTAAATATTTGTGTAATATTAAGCCTTTCATTGTTTGCATTTGTCATAGAAACACTGACTATGTAAACATGTACATTATGACATTATGGTCTTACCTTGAATGATCACAGTTACATTGGATTTTAAACTCCATGCAGTGTTGTTTGCCTCACAGTTGTACTGGCCTGCATCAGACCAGGTGATGTTTCTGATAACAATGATGCCATCAGTGGTGCTATCTAAAACCTTGCCACCTTTTGTCCACTCTGTGACAGGCCGTGGGTTTCCATCTGAGTTGCAAGTTAGGTTCAGTGTCTCTCCAATGGTCAGATTTTGATGCCCTGATATATGTATATTCCTGAGATAGACTGAGGTGGTACCAGCATCCAGGTATTTATGTAAAAAGTAATAAAACAATAATTTGACAATAAAATGAGCTAACCATAATGTAAAATTGACTCTGTGAGGTTAAAGTGCATTGCTTATAGAACATTACATAAATTACTTACCTACGTTAACTGTTAGTGGAATTGACCGTGTGCGATGTTTTTCTATTTTTGAAGAACCTATTGGTATAATTTGTATCACCTTACAAGTAACGTTTTCTCCGGTGTCCAGTTCTTTGGGTATAAATGTGTAATTAGAGGAGACTGTCCATTTTCCGCTCACATCTTCAGTGACTCGAGGGTCATTTTCTAAGACACTTTTGTTTCCCTGCTTCCATTCGACTAACACCTCATCGGCTGGGTAAAGGTTCCGAGCTGTGCAGGTGAGGTTCTGCTGTACACCTGCTATCAGATCTTCTTCGGATATCTCAGGGTCATTCGGGAAAGCTGTTAATGACATGCGTTAGATTCAGGCTGATTTCTCAGTCTTAAAATATAGGACTACTTCAGGTTGATTTATAAGTCTTGCTTCAGGCTTATTTTTGAGTCTTTTTGAGTCTACTTACAGTAAACCACTATCTTGATATTTTTCTCAATCCGAGAGTCTTCACATTTAGCGGTGCACACTAGTTCGATATTTGTCAGCACTTCAGTTTTGAAGGATATGAATCCATTTTCGTCCTTGACTGGTTTGAATGGTTTGTCAACAGCTGCACGCCAAGTGAATGACGGCTGCTCAGGGCATCCAGTTGCGTTGCATCTTAAATCCACAATCTCCCCGAACTCCACCAGAAAAGGATTTGTTTTGTCTATTTGAGCTTTCAAAACTTTTCCGGAACACAGCCCTGACAGGTTATAAAGTAATACATTGGACGTTACATTAATATTCTATTAAACTTAAAAGTTGTGTGCGTCATAGCATCTACATGCAAAACAGGAGGGAATCCTCTTTCTACCTACCTGCCAGTGTCAATAACTTTGCCCAAAAAGCGAGCATATTGAATTTGCTAATTGACTTTGCTGTGTGTTCAAGAAACTGACCTGATGAGATCTGGAACGGGAGAACAGTTTATATGCGCGCCAACGCGCTAAGGGGAGTTCCTTGTATAGAGGATAGACGTTGATGTTGATGCCGCAATTGTCATCGTTCAAGGGAATTAAATCCACATTTCTTCTAAATACTTATGTAACACACATCAGACCACTAGCACTGAATGTTGTCCTTATTTTCAAAGGACTGCTTAATAATTGTATGTTTTCATGGTTCGTCTGATTAAATCTCCTATCCTGTTCACCACTTTCTTTCCTTTTGTAGCACTATGTCTGTGGGCTTCTCCGATTGATTTATACACCCCCACTCCCCCAATAAGAAACTGAAATCTGCTTGAATCACCACAGTATTTAATTTAGAATTGCAACAGTCACATTATGAGCACAATACTAATTAATAACGTTTATGTTTTTTTTGATCTAGCTATAGTAAAATCCATAGAAGATCCAATTATGTACAATTCACTGAGTTAACATACAAAAAGTGAGTCCCACAGATTTCTTTTCAGATTTCTTTTTTCATTGTACGCAAAGTGTAACATGACTTATAGAGTTGCACTCTGTTGATTCTATGTCCAGGGAATGTAGTGATCTTCCATCTTCACTGTGCAAATCGTGTCCTCAGGGCTCATGTAGCGTATGTCAGCGCAAAACAACTGCTTTAGTAGAGAACATATTCAGACTGAAGGGACTGAAAGGAGAGAGAATCAAACCATAAGCATCAAGCTGGTAAAAAGATTTTTTCCGAAAGATAGTTGAGATACAAGAAGATGTGCTCAATATTATGTGGACTATGCAATTTACTTCAAAATAACCAGTTGTCTGTGGACAAACAAACAAGCAAACACATCTAAGTTATGCAGAGCAGGATGATGCTAGGAAGCAATGCAGGACACACAGTCATGGGAAAATGGAAGGATAAACAAGCATACACTGATGGCAGACAGACAATACATTGGTAAACTTACAGGGATGGATCGGCTCAGGTACCGGCCTGTTAGCCCAGATCGGACCGGGGATCTGCGAGGCCCGGCTGGACCTCTGGGGCCCATGGAAAAGGCCGGACCCCTTGGCCTCACAGGGCGGTCGCTGGGCTTGTTGCTGGCCTCCTGGTGGTAGCTTGGGGTGGGTGGGAGACAAGGGTCACTGGGAGAGTAGCCAAACCCCAACCCCAAGGATGGAGAGAGGGAGACTTGAGATGCGGCTAAGGGAGCGCAGGAGGGGGAGGAGGAGGGCGTTTGTGTGTCACCATCTGCACTCTCAGCCATGTTGTCAACCCCATACAGGTTGCCAAGCGATCGGGCTAATCTGGGGTTTAAGCTGCATCGGACACACAAACATTGGGTAGGGCCAGAGGACAGAGGAGGTATGGGTGGTGAGGTCAGAGATGGGGCCATGTAACGAGCACACACTCACAAACACACACACAAACACACACACACACACAAAGGCACTCACTTTTTTAGATTTCCAGCCGAGGATGAGGGACTGCGAGTGAGCCGTCTTGGAGAAGAGGAGGTAAAAGCAGAGGAAGGGGCTTTTGGTCCCTTTGGAGGAGCAATGGAGGAGCTCTGTGTTGGACTTTTCACACTAGAACATAAAACACAAATTACTGTTCTTACACTAGTGGTTTGGCCCGACAGAATGCAAAATACATACGTACAGAAAAGTCCTATTCTACACTAACAGTAGCAATAGCAGCGGACCCTAAATGGAATTCCAACAGACACACAGATCCTACATACCTCAGTGCTCCTGTCATGGCAGATCTGGAATTACGTCGAGCTTTTAAGGCCCTGAGTTTATCTCCCTGAGTCACACCCAGACCATCCAGCCTGAAGTCATTCTGCCAATCACCAATGGAAAAAATATTCAGTTCAATTCACTCATCCCAACCGAGTCTTAAAAAGGTGTAAGCAAAGTAGTGTAAACAAAGCAAACAAACAAATAAGTAAAACAAGTAAAGTAAAACAAATTATAATCTTTCACACTTTCAAAGATCTAAGATCAAACTGAAATAGTGAAATGGTACACCACATGTTGCCAACTGTTGGCAGCTGGCATGGCATCTGTGCGGTACGTACAGTAAAGTTAAGATAAGTAAACTTTCCATGTGATGCACTGCCTTGCTAGCATGCATGCCTACCAATGGGCATGGTGCTGCAAATTTGAAGGCTTTGAGGCAAGGCAGATGTACATCTGAGCCATGCGGTTCCACCTGTACAGCACTGGACAACTAAAAGCTGCAGGCTACACTGCACTGTGCTTGTGTGTGTCCTGTCTCCTGTCCTACATTGGAGCCCTACCTCGTCCATGCTCTGGGACTTGAAGACACTGGAGCTGATAGACACGTCGTCCATGCTGGAGATCAGCCGGGCCATGTCATGCTCCTGCTGCCGGTTCTGACGAAGCTGCTGCTGCCGCTGCTTGGAGCGATACATGTCCCCTTGCACCCACAGGCTATGCTGTTTGCTACATATACGCAAGGAGAGAGAAAGGAAAGAAAGAGAGAGAGAGTGAGAATCCTAGTATTGGCAGAATATCAGCATTAATACAGGAAGACAGAGACAAAAATAGAAACATGGAATTAATAGAGAACAAAGAAGGCAATGAATTCTAAACTGGAACAACAATGACTGGTATTCTCTACAAGGACAACGCTCTTGAAGGAAAAGTCTGTCATAAATCAACCCATATCCCTGTTCCTTGATCTCACCAAGTGCTATCATTGGGAACAGAAGCCAGAAAATTCAGTACAACATTTGCGAATTTGCAAACCGACAGCTGACACTAACTGACCCAAAGTAGCAGTGCTATGACAGTACAGTATAAATAAAATATTGAGCGGAGGTACTATAGCTACACTGGCTACGCAACATTAAGTTCACCATCTCTTTCTTGCCTATGGTAGTCTACTCACTCCTCAAGAAAGTTCTGCTGTGGCCCAATGATGGAACCTGGCCTGCAGATCCGTATCCAAGAAATGGCCTCTGCTGCTGTGAAACGGTAGTGTTTCATCAGATAGCACGCTATCAGAGTGCCTGTACGTCCAAGGCCCGCTGCACATGAAAGGAACGAGCAAGGGACAAGGAGGAGATAAACTTACAGACTTAAAATGATCTATGGACAGAATAAACAAACACAACAACACATGGTCACACTTTCAGATGGTGTTTTTTTTGTTATTGATTGCATTTTTAAAAAAAGAGGCTTCACTCCAATTTCATAATAGAGTCGTAATAACAAATTAATTCTTCTACAACCTCTATTGTGAAAATTAATAGCCCACTGGGTCTTGATTGTTTCATGTTACATAAGGATATGTTTATCTATCACCTGACTGCTGTCACATCTACTTTTACTTGATGGGTTTTGTCCTAATTGCTGAATTAATTTATCTACCTAGTTCTGATAATTCCCCTTTTCTATTTTTCCACTTGTCAGACAGGCCTCCTCTCATGGGCCAGTCTCAGCTCAAGGTTTCTTTGTATTAAAGCAAGATGATGTAAGAATAAGTATTTATACTCCTTATTGTCACATTTCAATGTACCATGTACCCATAAGTGTGAATGTTGAAATGTTGATAATTGACAAATAATGAAAGGGTCCTGTTCTTGGGTTATTTCTAATTATGGAATTTTACAAAGGATTTAAAAAAAACTAAAACAACTAAATGGTATTGCTTTACAAAAAAGGGGGGTTCCTTTTCATCATTGACAAACCAGAAACTTCTATAATTTACTTCACATACTGTACATACATGCAAATACCTCAGACAGCAGAACCACTTTCATCAACATTTTTTCCTGTTTTGCAAAAAATATTTTGCAAATGCAATCACACAGCACCCTTGAAACCAGTGCTGAAATGCTCCTCTCACACTAAGTTTAGATTCAGATAGCTAATTCTCTTTCAACATTGCCATTTTGGACACAGTACATTAAGATGCCTATCTGATTATCAGAACTTCCATGTATTGTGTATATAAATAAAGCAGTTACACTAAACACTTAGACCCCCAAATCACATTTTGATTGGAGAGCATCACGACAACAATCCATCCTCTTGGTTTTGATTTGAATAAGAGTGGGCTGGTCAGCTTGCCCCTTACCCTTGCAATGTACTGCCACGGCACCCTCTGAACTCTCACAAATGTGCAGGAAGCGGCGCAGGATGAGGTCGCTGGGCGTGGAGCCGTCCACAAAGAAAAGGTCGTGGTGCTGGAAGCCAGCATCTATGAAGCGTCGGCCCTCATAGATCTTCCTGTTCAGCCGTACCACATCGGTCACACTGTGCTGTCGGAAGTAAGGGAAGTAGGCCTCTGGAGCGTGAAGAGGGTAACCTGAGAAAGAAAGCCTGACTGTCAAGGGGACACAGATTCTACTTGGAGTTTCACTTCTGTAAATATATCAAAATGCTACACAGGCATACATAGACAGAAATCTATTTGACCAACTGTAGTGGTGTGGTGTGCTTACATGCCATCACTAGCCTACTATTGATGCCAATGCTGATCCAACTCTTCCTCTTATTTTTACACTAATGCTATTCTGACCTCAGCTTAATTCATGAAGACACTCCATGAGACAGTATCCTTCCATTGTCTGACTAGCAAAGCACCCACAGACAAGTATGCCACAGCCTGATTGTACAACCCTTGATTAACAAACCAATATTTTACCTTATCCACATGTATGTATTTCTGTGTTTAAAACACACAGGATCAGTCAGTATGATCAGTATCACATATTTTAGCTTTAGTGGGAGAATACAAAGATGACTGAAGCATATAGCCAAGACACCCAAGTCACAAGATAAATGACTAAAGAACATCATAAATATTACAGTGTGGTGATTATATATGTGGTAGTAATTCATTCTTATTTTACTCAACTCACCGTTCTCTAGTTTACTCTTTGGGTGAGGACCACTGAAGGCCAGAAACTTGCCTGGCACAATCCAGTTGAAGTCCCCATTCTCCACACGCTGAAGTAAGGACAATAAAGACTTAATACGACAAACTATGAAACAGATACTGTTGTGCTACTAAGGAGTCCACTGAACTGAATTCTTACCTCATAGTGTTCATATTCTTCAACATCAAATGTCTCAAAGTTGAAGAACCCATGCTGCAGTGCCTGTAAAGGACATATTCATACCTATGTGTGCATTCAAAACACATAAGCCATGGGCTGGATATGCTTACCATGCACACACATACCCCTCCCCCCTCCCCTATTAACTAAACCAACTTCTTTTTTGAAAGCTCTGGCTATGCTGGGTGTGAATGTGAATGTTAACACTGCAAATGTTGGGATGCATAACCTATTGCAGTCCAATGAATAGCTGCATACTGACAATTGATGTGTTTCAATGAAGTTGAAATACATTACAAAATATGCACAATCTATGGTATGGAAGAGGCTGGGACATATGTCAAGTTCGAAATGTTAGTCAGGCTATTTAAACATCTCTTACCAGTATAAGAAATTTCATATATCACAAATGAAGATCGGTTTTTGATATGAACCAGTATATTTCCCAGCACTAATGACGAAGATGAAAGATGCTAGACACAAACAACACAAACATTCCAAAAATGGGAATGTCCTTATGCAACTTCCCTCTCCTGAATAGTGTCAACACAGTGTTCCTGGCTCATATTTTAATTGGACTAAAAGATTAACCTGAGGCCAACACATCAGTGGTGGGTGTGGAGTAGAGCCTTTTGGGCCAGAGTAATACACACGCACTGTCATTTCAGTGCTGTAGTTTGGTCCTTACCTTCCGGATCCCTTGTAAACAGTCAAGAATAGACAAATTATATGTGCAGTTTCCAAATGCAGCATCTCTATCAGAACAAGGCACACAAAAACAAGTATTAGGGTGCTTCTCATCTCTGTTAAAACATTGTTATGTAGCCAAAGAGGACTGTTTTAAATAGGATTGTCATGCACTGTGTTTGTTTTTGACAGAGCCCTGCAGAATTAAATGAACTATGCTGCAATGATCTCCTAGAAGCATCGCTTGCATATGGTTTATTATGAGAGGACTACATGTGTCATACATAAATATGCTGGAGAGGACTTCAGCGGAAATTGACATGTGCGTGTATGTGTTTGTGTCTGTGCGTATAGCAGGCTTCTGTGTGTGTGTGGGTGCTCATGTGTGAGACTGTATCTATGTCTGCCTGAATGGAATAATGGATAAGTCATGCCTCTGCTCTGGCTGGGGCGGCCAACTCTATGAGGGTGGCTGAGAAGGGATTTGCAATGTCTGTGACTCCCTGTGTGCCAATCTGCTTTGTAATGCCAAGCACAGATAAGCCCTCCTTGGTATTCAAACTTAGTCAATGGCTCCTCAGTTTGTTTACAAGTAACTTCCACTATTTTACAATTCCAGTGATAAACCTAGATAAGGCATGTAATATCTTTCAGTATTTCCTTGGCTTCTTAGTTTTAGTCATCAAAACACCTACTAAATTACCAATAGTGAAGTAAACAAATAACTACAGTAAATACATTTAGGCAATTTTGTATTTTAGTTGGGTATTTCCAATTTATGTTGCTTTACACTTGTACCCTACTGCATTTTAGAGAAAATAGACTATTATTTAATTTGAGCGCTTCACTCCCTAGTTACATCAGATTGAAATGTAAGATTTTTTATCAGTTTTATGTAATCATATATATAAACACATTTCTCTACAAGGCTACAGGAACATGAAAGCTATTGGGCATGGTGAGACATACCTGAAGGGTAAGTATGACACATTAGTTCCAGAGATAAGAGCCCGGTAGGCCTCCTCAGGAGTTCTTTTTAAGTAGATTACCTGAAACAGGATAGAAGGAGGCCACCATTAGAACATCAGAACATGCCAGGATGGAGTGTGTGTGAATGCAGTGAATGGCTGTGTAAATGTGTGTGTGTGTGTGTGTGTCTGTGTCTGTGCGTGTGTGTGTGTGTGTGTGTGTGTGTGTGACCATGGACATGACAAAGGTTGACGTTACTTACAGCATAGGCACCAATTAAGAAAGCAGCATTGGCTCGTTTGCGCTGGTCATAGCTAGTGTAATAGATCACCCTTTTTCTAGACAAAGTGAAGGACTGAAGATAAAAAATATTGGTCAAAATGTGTAATTATTAAACAATTCACAGCTGAATCAATCAAATAACCAAGTTTACAAGTAAAGATTTTGGATACATTGAATAATTCATATGACAAGGCATCCTTGTTCTGCACAGGAGATGTAAGGAATGAGCAAAATCATGGAAACACCATCCACTCCACCAACGTAACCCTCAACCTTGGGACTGGTTATTTGGGGGTAAGACTGTTTTTATATTTGTTTATATAATATTCCAAAGGGCACAGACTATGAGTATAATTATTTCCAACAAATTACAAAGAGAGAAAATAGCACATCGTAAATATCACAGCTGTCCACTGTGTTGTCCACTGACATTTGGTTTCCACGACTGCTCAGCTCATATTATCTTGTATGTTCAAACAACCTATTCATTACATCCGCCACTACAAATCCTGGGTGTGGACTAGCAATATCATAGCAACACTGACAATGGTGAGTGAGCAATAATGTTTTGTAACATTATGTAGCCCATACCTTTTGTACACATACATTGTTCAGGGATGTAAAATGCAGGCTAACATTGTGAAAATTTGTGCATCAATTGTGAAAAAGCTAAGACCTAGTGCTAATCTGCTCATCAGTAGGTTTTCGGAACCCAGTGGCTCAGCAGGACACAAACATGACCAGAGCCATGCTAATGAATACTTTCATTCACAGATATGCCCTGTGCTCTGTTCCTAACCGCCTAATCAAGCACTGACGAACCAACCGTGATGCATATTACTAGTTTCATTTATGCACACTATCAAGGATAATTTGACAGTATTTGCAGTTTTCTGACATTCCAGCTTGTTAAACAACAAAATAATTTGTTTCTTACCTTAAGCTTTTTGTTCAATTTGCAGCAGAATCTGTATAACATTGCAAGATTGAGAGGACCAAAATCTGCATAAAAGCTGCAAAAAGCATGAAAAACAAGTTTATATGGGTGTGTGTCTGCAGACCATGTAATGTATGTTTGCGATAAACTTTCAAGAACATTAATATCACTGACTTATGTCTGCTTCATATCAATGGCCCCTGTAGTGCATAGCTACTTGCCTGAGCTGTGCACACAGCCACATAGCAACAGGTAACACTTACTTCTCATAAACAAATTCCTCATCTGTGGTGAAATAATGAGTATTTGGCGTGCTTTTTGGTTTGCTTCTGAGAGTGGCAAAGTAAAGCCTATCTGTAAAAGTAAGTTAAATACATTAATCAGCAACAAGCCCAAGTCTCCTTTTTCATTGCAGTTAACAGAAACAGAACAGGCCATTTAACTAACCTATTTGAACAAATTACACACACATTCAACAGTCTACAAGTTGCAACAACACTCCTTAGAACTCAAAAAGTAGCCATGTAAATCCAAGAATTCGTTGCTTAAAAGATTATCTTAGTGTGATGCGATGTGGCAGTGCAGTCCGATAGGATTTTTCAGTGGGTTGAAATCTACTAACCCAGATCTGTATGAACTACAACACTAACTCTACTAATTACCTTTAATAAATTCTGTGGCTCCAACTGGATCATTGCCATCAGCCATTTCATTCAATGTATTTAGATCCTTTCGAACTCTCGAACAACAAAGTAACAGTGACACGATTCCATTCAGTGAAAAGAAACGTCGTGGGGAACGAACGGTGGGCCAATTTTACTAATAAACCAAATTCTAGAAATTCCGAGTGTTCCATAACAAGGTTCCATGTCTCGAGGAAAGTTGGAGGGACAATAATTATGTTTCCCTCGTCTGTATTTCGCACCCTGAGAGCTTTGTCCTGCCGTTTAAAATCGTAGACTACAGAGTTCCTAATTAGGCCTATATTAATCTATTCTTTAAAAGCAAGGCGCAAAAACATGTGTGCATCTATAAGCATACACGCTTGTAACAGAGTAACAAACTTTAAGAGAAAGCATTAAAGGTCTATTGCTTAGTAACCACGTGCCTATTCGCCACATAAAGACACGTTGCTAAGGATGGGTTTATTTCGACCAATCGGGAGGCAAGACGCTGCGGGCCGTAAACATAAGACGAGATTTGGGATTGCTGCCAATGGGATTCAAAGGCAAGATTTGGAGCTCCAGTCAGACGCATTAATGAGTCATGAGGTTCAGTCAGTTGCAGGTGTCCAAAAAAAATCTTCACGAGACTAACGATTAATAAATCATGTTTTAGAAAGGCCATAATGTTGCCTACAAGCATAGTGGACTACCCTAGCTACACGATTGTCCAGACAGCCTATTGAAAAAGCCTGGATAGCCCAAATGAACTCAGTTTTTTTCCCATGAATTTTGACATTTGCCATTTCTATTAGGCTATCACTCCTACTGACCAATTGTCATTTTCTGTGACTACAATGTCAACCTGCACATAATGCTGCATAATGACATAGTGCTGCAATGGTAATATGTAGTCAAAATGTATTCTTATAAAACAAATTTGGCTTTTGGCCATACCTATAATATAGGGAACTGTTCACTGTAGTAGCCTATAATATTATTATTTTTAGTTTTCAAGTGTCATGTCAGTCTTTTGTGCTTTAGTAGCCTAAGTTGTGCATTACAAAAATAATGAAAAAAAAAAAAAGTAAATAAATGTCATTGTAAATTTCAGTCAAGTTCTTTTTCTCAATATAGTATTTCTGTAGCCTGGTCATGCCTTCCTACGCACTTCCGCTCAATCATCATCTCGCTACAGCACTAGTCTGGATTTGATCACATTGAGATTGTTGTCTCAGGAGGCATTTTAACCTGTCCAATCAGCGAACAGACGGAGGGGTTGTGAATGCAGAGCTAAAATGCTAGGTCAAGGCAGGCTATCACTCAAGGGCTGATCCAGTCTTTATAAACTTAAACACCTCTAGCAAGCAATCGAATCTCACTACTGAATGTCCAAACCCTCTGTACGAAACAAAATGGAGAACGAGGGGCCAATTTTATTACCAGGCTAGTATTTTTGTATTGTACATCACTTTTGATGAAAGTGTTTGCCAAGTACAAATAATCAAACATAAGCATACAATACATTTCTGAGAAAACGTGATGATGGCATAGGTGGCATTGCTCCCATTGAGTTTTCCATACCTCTCCCCTGTCAGTATCTGGTGTAGTAGTCTACACTATCTGCTGGTGTCAGCATGCTCATGGCAGTAGCTTCGTTCATGTGTTCAGAATGACTGATACTAAGATGATCAGGCGTCTCTATCATCACTCCTACCGACCAATTGTCATTTCCTGTGATTATAATGTCAACCTGCTCATCAAGCACCGTATTGTTTTACATTTTGCAATTAAACAAGGGTTTTAAGCATATCCGTTAGCCCGATGGCATTCAACCATGAATATGAACAAACAAGTACAGGCAGGTGGGCAGATTATTTTACAGATGACGCCCACACACTTGCCTTAAAACACATTGAGTGTTGATGATTTTACCATTCTTTTCCATATTCTTGGTTTCATTTAGTAAAATAGTTGTCACAAACAATTGAGAATGAAACAAGATATAAATGAGTTTGCCTCGGTTCACTTACCTGGATTGCTTCCCTTAAGCTTGTTGGAGTTATACTATCAGCACAGTATCAGCAAAATAACAAAATTCCAGTTGTTTTCTAAATCCGCTAAAACCAACTGCAGGTTCCCTCATTATCAAAAAATATTTTCAGCCCCATACAATCTGAAGTGTTCCAAGCAGGCAGTATTAATTCAGTTTCCTCTGCTGCCATAGATACAATCATGTCACATATTTTTTATATTGTGTATTAGGGCAAATGAAAACAACACAACACAACACAACACACACATTACCTCCAATTGGTGTGATCCAGGCCCCATGTGGAAGTTGTGCTGGAAATCTGCGTTTCCCACGCCAGTGTCCACCCCAGACAGAGACTCCAGACATGCCTTCATTGAGGTAGTTTGAGAGATGGGGAGGAAGTTCAAGAGGTGAACATGACAAAAAAACAAAATTCCCTCCTGTAAGAGTATTTTGGGTTCCAGGTGATGCGTTCACGCCTGAAGTCTAGGCATTCCTACAAAAAATGGCCTATGCATCTGTCAGGAAAGTATGCTGTTGAAAAGCAAACAGTGAGGCTGTATCCTGAAGAGTCTGGGCAAACAAAGACAAAGTGAGAGAGAGAGACCTGAGGCTTTGCATACCACTGTGACATCAAACTGGGCTAGGACCGGCTCAAGTGTCGTACTCAAGTTACTGAATACCCCCTTAAAAAAACAAGCCGTGGACCCGAGACAAGTGTTCAGTTACACCCGAGTCCAAGAAGGTGAGAATGTCACCATTCTGTCCTTTCTTGGCCTGATTAACTTGCTTGATGTGACCTCATGTGATGCTGTCTTTCATCAGTTTCATCCCTGTCATGAAGACACTCTTTAACTTTAGGTCGGCAGCGAGGAGAGGCAAATAGAGGTATTTGCACTCTCATTTTTAAAAGTCTGACATTAAAGACAAGATACGTTTTCAATATCAGATGGGGCCATCCCTTGTAAAACAGACATGGTTACCTGTGGCCTAAACAGATCTACAGGAAACTTGAGACATCATTGAGAGAAACACTTCACAAGCACAGAAGACATTGTAGATAAGGAGAACATGTCCATGTCTTGTAAGCACATTTGTGCACAAGGTTTAGAGCATGCACCTAGGAAAATTTGATCAAACAGCTGAATGCCTATTACCAAACCAGACAAATACAGTAGAGAAGCTTCTTTTTCTTTTTCACTTTACAAAGTGTAGACACAGTCAAACATAATGTAAATTTAATTTAGTTAGTTACTTATAAATTTGTGACAAGCTTGGTTAAACAGATGAATAAGTCATACACAGATTCAGTTCTTGACCTTCATAACTAAAGGGTTTCAAGGGCTTAAGGGCATATTCCATGGCATTTTCAGCTGTTTTGTTTGTACCCAAAGAAGGTGATGACTAGACCTATAAATATAGATATATTAATAATAGGACTACTGTCTTCTAAATGCACATTTTGGGCATCCATATACTGAGAGGTATCATTGCTCTTTCTTCGTGACACTCTGTTAGTCCTTCCTCTCTATTCCTGTCACAGTCCATCCTCTTTAATTAACCAATTAGGCAACAGATTAGTAGGACACTGGCCCTGCTTGTGGCCTGTCTAATCTTCACAGACAACCTGCCTCCACAGAATTGGGATTTATTAGGTGAGTGGACACCAAACTGGTGAGTAAGTTGCAGTTGCATGTAATATCTATCTATCTATCTATCTATCTATATAGTTATCTATATATATCACACATGCATACATTAGGCCTTGCCCCCTACACATATACATGCTTACATGCACCGTGATCACATCGCGATTTTAAACACATGTGCAGTTTATATTAGAAAAAGTGGTGGGATCAATTTTAAGGTTTCAGAAAAGTGGTATGGACCACACCATAAACTACGCCCTTGCTATGTGTGTGTTCCAGAGATTAGGGTGTCCAGCAGCTTATACACAACATACATACACATAGGCATACAGACATGCACATGACATACACACAATAAAGTGAGGCTGTAAAGTGTGAAAGGAGTGGTGTGGAAATGTGCAGAAGGATGCAATGCAAAGGCTGAAAGGGAATGCGATGGTATCCATTGTGCAAGAGAGTGTCAGTGCAAGTACATTGGCAGTGCAAATTCTATGTCTCATTCAAGTATAGTAGGATACACACTATATCAAAATAAAATTTTATCCATAAAATTTTCTAAATTGCAGAGGCCACCAGTGTTGGGCACGTTACTTTGAAAAAGTAATTAGTTATAGTTACTAGTTATTTCTCCCAAAAAGTACTACCTGACTGAGTTACTAACTGAGTTACTCTACTATAGAAGTAACTAGTTACCAGGGAAAGTAACTATTGCATTACTTCCCCTGTGCCCCCAAGTTTTAAAAAAATCAAAATATTTTACTTTAAATACTTTTCTCTGTATTTTGCTTATGAGGGCCCTGAAGGAGTCGGAATCAATGGTCGACAACGACAGCATGTTTTCCACAATATACTTGCCTATCAAGTCATAGAGCTTGGCCTGTGTCACTAGTTTTTTGTGGAGCTGAAAAACTCAGCTTTTGCTGCTTAGAAGGCGTGGGTCCTTTACTGTGTCTTTCTTTGTTAGCAGCCCTGCTACCATTGGTGTTTTGAGCCACTAGTTTAGTGGAAGTGTGTGCATTCGAAAGGTGCTTCATTAAATTCGAGTTGCTTACACAACACGTGGATAAAGTCTTTGGTCTCGGACATAATGTACACTCCACATGTACATTTTTACCCTTTACCTCAATGAGGTTAAAATAGTGCCGGTACATCCACCTCGAAAACGCTGTCTTGCTACTGGACTCCTCTTGACTCGCCATCTTGAACACCAGCAAGACCAAGGAACTCATTGTGGACTGCAGGAAAGGGAAGGGAAACACCCACGACCCCATCCACATCAATGGTATGGCTGTGGAACATGTCTCCTGTTTCAACTGTTTCAACTCCTCCCCTCCAGAAGGCGCTACAGGAGCCTACAGACTAAAACCACCAGGTTCAGGAACAGCTTCTTCCCCACAGCCGTCACACTACTGAACTCTGTCCCCCACTGAACCTCACACTCTGCTGCTATAGCTATGCTGCTATAGCCCTTGGACTGCACATCTGTACATCTGTATATACTTAATACATCTGTACATAACTATCTCTATAGCACATCTGTATATACTTAATACATCTGTACATAACTATCTCTATAGCACATCTGTATATTGCCCTTATATTGAATCTATATAGCACATCTGTATATTACCCTTATTATCTCTTCACCTTACATGTATATTGCTCTTCTGTCTATTTATTATTACTACTCTTATCTGTATATAATTTGCTCTTTAACTGTACATACTGCATACTGTATATACTGCACTTGCTGCTCTTTGCACTTCTGATTAGATGCCAAACTGCATTTCGTTACCTGTATTTATACATGTGTAATGACAATAAAGTTGAATCTAATCTAATCTAATCTAATCTCTCAATGATAGTCTGACTGTACCTGTACTGCTGTAAACATCCGTGCACCTAATTTCTCTGATTGGCTGAACAACACGAAATCTTAGACAACCTCCTCAGCCAATCATCATTACCTAGGCTGTTATCCCGCCCTCCCCTCCCTCCTTGCGATATGGGGAGAAACACACACACACACACACACGCAGCTCCTGAATCCTGTGACTGTGCGAGCCAAAGTCGAATGACAGCTTTTATTGAGTGACTCCAGTAACGCACAATAACGGCGTGTTGGTAACGGTAACGGCGTTATAATGGCAGATAAAATAATTAGTTAGATTACCCGTTACTGAAAAAAGTAACGGTGTTTATTTTAATGCTGTTATTCCCATCTCTGGAGGCCACTTTGAATGGATTTCCAAAAAATTTAGAACACACCTGGACACCTTGTTTGTGTTATACATGTTAAGTTTTATGCAGTTCATGTGTCCTTGTCATGACATATTAGCAGTTGAGGATCCCTGGTTTTGCATGTCTGTGTCACTGTGGTGCTACACCACAAATGTCTTGTTTAGTATGCCATGAGACCACCATAACCACAAACATTTTGTAATCTTTTAACAGAATGGTTTGGGAGTACTTTCATATTTTAACTTCCACTTCCACTTTGTGTTGCATTATGGGCCCGTGGAGCCCTAGAGCCATAGGCTGCCCCTGCTACAGCATGCGGAATGTAGCGTTGTTACAATTTTGGCAACTTTTACCTCACTACATTTCCTGAGTTAAATACTTACTTTTACTCCACTACATTTCAGAATTTCAGAAATTAAATTTGGAGGTCTACCGAGTGACAAAAGGCAATGAAGTTTTAGTCTTAGTGAAAGCTTAGGACATGTGAGCTATGAGCCATCGATACCCAGTGAGTTTGAAGTGACCCAGAGTTTTGGTGTCCTGAGAATCACTGTGATGGTAATCCAAAATATTGCTATTTTTGTGTGTCAATGGGTGGCACTATTCCCACACATGGGAGGTTCAGGGCTTGTTGAATGCAGCTCACTGAGACCTATCTTCCACTACAATTTTGTTTGCCAAGGTGCGACAGTTCTGCAGAAAGTGTCCCCCCCAAACACACACAGGACCAAAATTGACTGTGGTAAACCTCAGGTGGATCACCATGCCCAGTGAGTTTTAATGTGGTTTAGTGTTTCAGTCTCCCAGGAACAGTCTGTCAACTAAAATTTGTGCTGAATCATTTTTTTCTCACCCAATAGGTGGCACTACACCACATGTGGGTGGTTGAGGACTTGTCATATGCAGCTTCACTAGACTCATGTGCAACTAGAATTTTATTCGCTGGGGCACTATGGTTCTAGATTTGTTCAATTTTTTGTCTGTCAACAGGTGGCGCTACACCACACATTAATGCATTAGGGTGCTTGTTTGATGCGGCTTCTTGAGACCTAGGTACCACTCAAATTTCGTTGGCTCAACACTGGGCCACGTGAAACTTGCAAGTAGATCCACTTGTGTTTTAATGCATAGTAGCTTTTGGTTCTGTTGGGGCTGGCACTAGCCCCCCACAACGCGGGGTGGTTGGACACAGTTTTCACATACTAACTCAAGAACCGTAGCACCTCAGCTCACAAAATTTAAGTGGTATGAACACTTAAATGAACACTCACAGAGCCAGATCCAACCACCCATGTGTGATGTAGTGCCACCTATTGAGAGACAAAACATGAAAATGTCAGGAATTTGGGGTGTTTGTTTTGTGAAAAAAATTCGTCAGCGATTTGCAGCGATTCAGGTGTCTTTAAACTCGGTGGGCATGTCGCCCCAGTAGGCTCATAGCGCATAGTAGCATTCTGTACCATGGGGCTGTTCCCCCACACTGTGTTGGCCACCTGAAATGCAGGGTGGTCTGACACAAGAACCGTAGTGCCCAAGCACACTAAATTTGAGTTTTAGGTAGGCCTCAAATAGGTGCATCAAACAAGCCCTCAATTACCCATGTGTGATGTAGCTCCACCGACTGAGAGACAAAAATTTAAAATGTCAGCAATTTTGGGTGTTTTCCTTGTAAAGAATTTACAAGGAAAGCGATTCCTTACTCAGTACATTTACATGTACTAAGAGAAAATCTAATTTTCACAGTTTTCATAGTGTCCAGTTAAAATCGTTCAAGCAGAGGACAAGGACAAGCAAGAGGCCTTGAACAGTTCAAGAGACAAGATTTAATGCAGGGAGATGCTTTGGATCCGGGGAAACCTCAGTTTGCGAGGATACCATGATAAGGTGGCCTTGAATGGGGCCACTGTATGAATGGATGCTGTTCACATCAGAACCATGGTACAGATGGGTCCTGATTAAATGAAGGGAATATAAATCATAAAGATAAGAGTCCCAGCATAAGGAGTGCATAAGAAGTGCACGTCAGACTACAAAGCCCAGCAAAGAAGAATAATAGTTTTTTTTTTTTGATAACCGGATGGGTGAGGAAATCCACCAATATGAACAGGACCGAGGCCTCCTACATTAATTAATATGACGCAGGTAAATCGGGGGGGCCTCTGGGTGATTCTAATAGCATAAAAGGTAGATGTTTGAAAGGGACAGTCAGAGCCTGATCAACTCTCAAGGTCAGCGACGCTGCTAGAAATTTTGGGCCCTATGACAGAAAATTATTTTGGCTTTCCCAAACATTGATTATAATATTAAAATATTCTCTAGGGCCCACTATCAGTGCCAGGCCCTTGGAATCATCCTAACTTTTCCCCCCCTGGCGGCGCCCCTGCTCAAGGTAAACGGTATCCTCTCTGCAGCGGATCTCCTTCACACTACTAAGCACTTATACTGTGAGGCAATTGTCTCTTGTATACTTTGCTGGTATTGTGAAAGTAAAGTCTTTGTCAACAACTCTACTCCAACTTTTGAACAGTGAGTTCTTGGTTTTGACCAAGTGTGCTGGACATTTTTGGGGTTTGCAAACATCAAGGTGGTTTTCTAGACAGTCTCACGTGCAAAACAATGAAAAATAAATTATGTACAAAATGTTCCTACAGTGCTGCTGTGTTGGCTATCTCTTCACTCATATTCCCATCAAATATCGCCATAGTCTTTAAACTTACATTGGAAGTTTGTGGTTTAGCATAACATTTAGGATTAGCCATAGACAGCAAGAGGGCCAAGACTAGACTAGCGAAGACTACAGATACACGAATGGGGGTATATCGCCACCTACCGTTATGGAGTCAAACACACGTTGGTCAATAATTTTAAAATTGACACATGGGGCTAATTTGGTGTGCACTATTAGCCCTATTAGGCTCAGGGTTTTGGTCTCTAGGGATATCTTCACCCTTTGTGATTAATTACACAAACCATTATGTTAAAGAAGGTATTCCGGAATAAATGAATTTAGACTGTTAACACGTGTGAACTGTAGGCTATGTAGGCCTATGTGTGTTGACATGTATGTATAACTCATAGGGGCAAACCTGTAAGACTTGCGGCTCAAAACGTATGACGAGATAGGGTTGCCAGCTGCCCCGAATTGCCCGGGACATCCCGAATTATGGGTAATTTTGATTTGTCCCCTCAGTGTCAGGTCCAGTCCCGTATTCTAATTACAGCCTCGTCGGCCAAAAAATAGGCTACTGTAAACGCGCCCAAACTCACGCAAAAATTGCTATGGCAGGCATCTCAAATTTCCCGAAGGCTCCAGGAGTCTTACATACTTAGATAGTGGTTCCCGGATGCCCACGAGTGATATAAATTCTCTGTAGGTCGTGCGATCGCGCAAATTTCATTTGCGAGTTGGAGAAGCGGTCAGAACAAGTGGTAGAATCACAAAAATGAATAACGATGAAAAGGGTGAGCGAGAGAGAGTGTGTGTGTGAGCATCAGTCCCTTGTAGAATTTTTGCAGGCATACCTGAGCAGACGACCTCTGTCTCTGTCGTCATCAAATCATTTCATCATAAAAATGAAAGCTTCTTGCAGCATGAAAAAAGCATTCCTTTTATTTTATGCCTATATGTAAAACTCTATGTTTCCACTATGTTTAGTAGAAAAGTGACAGAAATATGTAGGCTACAACATCCTATTTAGACTTCCACTCTCAGCTGATGAGAGTTTAACAGTTAACAGCTCATCTTTTTGTATAGGCTATTTGAAAATAGTGCATCTGCATTGTAATGCATTGCAGTGCAGTAGAAGCCCAAGTATGATTGGTTATGAACTGGAAAATCCTATATGAAAATCCTATATGACTGGAAAATCCTATATGTGAAATTGCTAGTACCTAGTAGCTAGTAGAACAGAGCGCTGTAAAACACATTATGCAGCACTGTATTCTGCTCCATTCGATTACATATATACACATATACACATACATACATTATATAGCATTTTTTTGCCACCGAGGTGGGGGGTGGTCGACTCCTCCACCTGGAAGAAAGTGTCCCTCATTTCGGGTTGAGGAAGTTGGCAACCCTGTGTCCAGAGTATGATGGACATTCATTTTCTTAGGATGGCACATGCTGCAATGTGTGGTGGTACAGCTAAACCATACATCTAGTTTTTTAGTCTTTTTTATGGATATAAATAAAAATTAAAAAGCAATAGCACCAATGAGTTTTCCTTTCTATTAATAATTTCAATTTACGTTCATTAATTATAAATTAGGTTGTACTTAAGATCAATACTAGGCTAGATAGGCCTCTTACTTGATTGACATTCTAATTTAATCTAGTGGGCGACTTGAACTTCTTGTTTTGGTAGGCTACTTTTATGGTATAGGGTCTAGACTACAACACTGAAAAGCTGAGAGGCGATAGGTCCACTCAGTGGCCATTTTATCCACGGTGAGGCATAACCGAAAGTGAAACTATGCATTAAGACGACTTTCTTTGCTGCTTTACTGTTCGTCTAATTTGTCTAGAATCTTCGCTATGGCATCTCAGTTCCTTCGTACAGGTAAGAATCTCAGCAATCAGCAAATCAGCATTACGGCGAAATCTTAGCCTACGTCTCAAGGCAAGGTGAAGTCGGTCAAGGCACCGGTTTAGCCTTCAGTTTCTGTCCCCTCCTGTTTCATTAAGGCCGAAGTAGCCCCACTGCTTTGGTTGTCCACGGGTGTGACATACAAAGGCATACTTGAATGCGCTGATATCCTGTAATGTTTTGTAATGTTACCTTAAGAATAGGTTGTGTAATGCAATGTAGTAGCCACAGGCTATTGATCAGGCAGTCGCAGCGTCCAGCTCATTAGGTGAGTTTGTCTCCGAAAATAGACAAAAATCATAATATTCCAGTTTGTAACGGATTACGGGATTGCTGCATTTACTAGGGTGAACATTGGTAAAGTGGGACAGCTGGTAAAGTGGGACAGTTAAGGTTCATCATCAATATCTTTAAGAGCACCACGAGAAACAATAGGAAGTGAAATGACATAGCAACCTGTGGTAAAAAATGTTAAGGGTCCCAAGGCTGAAATATTGATATTAACTCTAAAAAAATGTTTTCATCTGAAAAGTGACTTATTCAGCTAGCAGGAAGTTAAAAAATTATTATTTTCTGTGATGAAATATTTTAAGTAGGGGTAAATTTCCAACTGTCCCACTTTACCAGTGATATACTGGTAAAGTGGGACAGGGTGTTATTGTTAAAGTGGGACGGGAGATAGTGTATGTTATTAATCTTCAACAAACTCTATTTAACCAAATTATTGTCCATATTGTGTAAATAAAGTTATTTCAATTCAGTTTCTACCTAAATATACTTATTGATGGGTTAAGCAGTCAACCTCATAAGCAGATAGAATGCTACACTGAAAAAATTAAATGTTGAGGCAACAAAGTAAGGCAACCTGCTGCGAGAGACTTTTAAGTTTATTCAACTTAGTTGTTTTAGTTAGTATTCAACTTAGCCAACTTAGTTGTGCTGACTTATTGCATAGAGTTTACACAGAAGAGAACTTCAAGTTGACTCAACTCAAAAAACTGCCACAAAGTATATACATTTTTCCATTCATTTCTGAGTACACTGGTGACAGTCTGTGGGATTTGCCTCCTTGCTCAGTGGCACTTCAGTCATGAACAAGCACCATGATATCTTAAGTACTGGTACAGGATTTTAACTTGCAGCCATTTAAAATCAAGGCCAACTCTCCCCGTTAGACTACTGCATACCCAAGGTATTGGTATGAACCAGCCACATGCATTGCTGAATGTTGCCATGCATTTTAACACAACACTGTAAATCACCTTAAAAATTCATTTTTTTTATTACTTTGCTTTGTTACTGTATTATTTCATACAAGCTACATTTATAGTTTTCGTTGAATGCTAAAATAGATGGTTAAATACAGAATGCAATGTTCTGGCTGCTGTGAAGGACTGGTTAGAGAGTTGGTCTTGTAATCAAGAAGTCATGGGTTCTAATCATGTAACAGCTGGAAAAATGTGGTTGTAGCAATTAGGGAGTTTTTAATGCACTTGTGATTTTAAGTTGAGTCAACTTAAAATTCTTTTGTGTGTGAGCTTAGGACAAATCAGCAAAACTGCTGAAGGCCTGAAGTTGAATGAACTTAAAAATCTCTCGCAGCAGGTTGCCTTACTTTTTTTAAGTTGGCTCAACAAAATCAACTCAAAATTTTTTACATGCTATGTTTTAGTAAATTATATGAATGACAGAATTGTATTAATTATACACAAATAATAAATATTTCTTTTACATCTATCCCAAAATGTGTTGCTTATTGCAAAATACAGTGTCCCACTTTAACAGTAGACATGTCCCACTTTACCAGTGTTTGTAAGTTGATTTACAATTTGACCAGTTTATGTTTAAAGCATTGCCATTTCATCTATAATGGAAATCTTTTATTTTTTTCTCCTTAGTTGTGTAAAAGTCAGTCTAAACTTAAATATGTATATCATATTTGTACATGTGGCATTAAGGCTTTTGCACAAAACAGTGGAAAACTAAAAATTTCAAAAATTGTCCCACTTTACCAATGTTCACCCATTAAGGATGATGTAGGCCACAAATGTGGTCAAGGCCCAGGGCGCCCTTGTAAGCCTACACGTAGCCGGGTATTTTATCCGTTCTAATGAAAAAAATCTTTGTCTGATTTTTGTTTCATGTTGGCTTTGAAGAGAAACAGAAGAGTAAAATAGGACTGATGAAAGTATCGTAAGGACTGAGCAGTATCGTCAATGTGGTCTTTCTAAAACGAGTGTATACACAGTACTGATGTGGGTCAAGGATTTTTAACACTCGCACCATCATGGTAGCCAACCTGTTCCGCCTGATTTTTAACCCGACCTGTGACACGTGAAACTTTTATTTTTTTTTAGTGCGCACCTGAAACTTTTGAATGCGCATTAGAAACCTTTAGGCGTGCACCAGAAACTTTCAGGTGCGCACCTAAAAGTTTAACACCTGCACCAACCCGACCTATCATGACAGCCAACACGCTCTGCGGGTTTTCTCCCCGTTTTTAGCGGATTGAGCGGATTTAGTGGATTGTACGGAGCCCCTGAAATGACACAAGAAAACTTTGATTTTTCTGGTGCACACTTGAAAGTTTCTGGTGCGCACCAGAGACATTTAGGTGCACACCAAAAGCCTTTAGCTGCACAACAGAAACATTAGTTTTCTCATGTCACTTTAGGAGCTCCGTATAAAGCTTAATTCGCTAAAACAGAGAGAGAAAGTAAAAAAGAAACCAATGGCTATATACATTGTGATTTAAGAAAAACACATAGTAACCTAGGCCTGCTCACGAGAGGAATTCGCTAACCTTGCACTGCTGATTGGTTGTCTAAAATTTTTACATGATGGGTAGCCCAGGCTACTCACGATTCTGTTGAATCTTAGTTATCAATCATGGAACAGCAAAATGTTCCAAAAAGATTGTTTTATGCATGAAATATTTGATAACAAACAACTAAACATTTTAAACAAGTGTAAACTCTCACTCACTCACACATACACACACACACCCAACATACACATGCAGGTGCAATTGATAAAGCCTGTATGGATATCAGTTAGGAGAAAACTATTTAAAAAAAATTACAAACAACTAAATCGCAAGACAGTTTTATGGAGAACTTCGGTGCATGCGAAATATAAGTTCCGATAGACATGAGATATTATCTGGGGGGCCAAATAGAATTACATTGCGGGCTGGATTTGGTCTACTGGCCTTGAGTTTGACAGGTGTGCCCTACTCTTTTAACTGGGCATTATTTTCCAAGCCAAGACAAAACAGAACAAAATAACATAGACATACATATATTTAAAAAAATAAAAATAAACAAGTGTGTGCCAGTGTCATTAGATTGTATTTAATGTTTGTGGGCCTAGGTGTAATTAGGTGCCTATCACTTTAAATTTCTAGACACCAACCGAACGCTAGAGGACTTCGGTGAAACAAACTTTCTCTATGCAAGCTGCTGGTGGAAATCAGTAGGCTGCTGCAGATGTTGATTATGGTTTCCATTGCATCAGTTTAAAGTTTTTTTTTTATAAACAACATAAGCAGAATCTTCATTGGGTTATAGGAGAGATGTGTTTTGCAGTATGCAATTTTTGTTATCATGTTGGTGAGTAGACTAACCTTAGCCAAGTCAAGTCGGATTGAGGTGATGGAGGCAGCTCTTAGTGTTGTTGCTTAATGCACACATTCTATTCAATGATACTGTTACGGGGTGGATAAAAGCACCCAATTTTGGTTCCTCATTAGGACCTGCTGAATGATTTTAACCTAGGGGTTATGTTTAAATAAGCAAACTGGACATTATCTGATTGAAAATGACATAACTTGCATCCAGTAAAAAAAAAACAATGTGAAAATTTAATGAAATACACACAGTAAGGTCAAGCACACTCTAACCCGGTGCAGTGGGCTGCCTGCCACAGCGGTGCCTGGGGAGCAGTGAGAGCCTAGGTGCTTTGCTCAAGGGCTCTTCAGCTGTCGATCAAACCGGCAACCCTTTGGTTTCAAGTCTGAAGCCCTAACCAATAGGCAGCTGTCCCCAATATAACTTCCTTCAATGAGAAAACAGAGACTGTTGATCAGCTGACCCTCACTTTAGACCGCACAATTTTCATTGCATCTTTCTTCATTCATTCCATACCACTGGTCAATTGGTCTAAAAAGTTATGTTTAAGCTTTTCAACAAAAGCTCTGTTTCTTTTAACTTCTTTTAATGGTTTTGGTCCAGAATTCTGTTGGGCTTATGGGAGACCATAATATGTGGAAGAGGAAGTTTGATACATACAAATCCCTCTGTCTTGAGGCAACCTTCAATCTAATTCATCTGCTGAAGCGCCTATAATTGACAACTGTAAGGTGTACCATCATTTCTTGACTATTAATCAGGATTAATCAAGACTGCTGCAGTGACATCTGCAAAATGTAATTGTAAGCCCGTCCCCTGTTCCATGCTGAAAAAGTGTATGGAATGTTTTTTTTGTAATAATCGCTGCTTTCAAATTCTGTCACAGTCACAGAGAAGACTGAGATGCAGACATTTTTCACACTTCACACTTTTGTTATCTTTTCCTGCTAGGCATTTGTAATCCTTGTTGCCTGCTAAGGGGTGAACTTTGATTTTTGCTAACCAGGAGTTAACGCAGGCTACCAGCCGCTGTGCATGCTCACATTCTCTCAGTCAAGGTTGCATCAAATAATGAAACATGGACAGATATAATAACTTTTCCAGATGATTTTGACTGAGAGAACAGGATGAACAAAGCTAAGTGAAACATTGAGTCTCTCAATAAATCTATAATTGATGAAATACATTTACTCTGTAGGCTGCAGTGGAGTAAATCTGCATGTAAATTCCCCAAGCATTTAATGTTAATAAAGTGTTTTTTTTGCCAGGGATATTCTGTCTGCTGTGCTTTTTACTTGCGTGTGCCGCATCAGGTAAGTGTTTTTTTCTGATTTCATGTTGTTTTATCCTGTCTTCATTCTGTCTATGAGATAAAATGAACAAGCAAACCAACATGCTGATGTGTATTTGCTGTCATGCCAATTATTTGTGTTCTGATGTGATGGGAGGTCCAAAGGATTTCAGACTATGGGCTACTATAAATAGCAGCAGGAAAAACATGCATTTCCTCTGTTACCTACAACGTTTTGCCATCTGATCCTGTGATTCTGATTCTTTATGACTAAAAGAGTTTTAGCTGAACTATTACAAATGTACACAATATTATGCGCAGGTATATTTTTAGGTTTCTAGATTAGATACAAAAAGAAATGTATATGGGAAGCCCCCTACAAAAATAATAAAATAATACATGGAATCAAATAGACCAGTCCATTGATATCACCAAAACATAATTCAAACCCCACCCTCCGTTCCATGCTGAAAAAGTCTATAGAATTTAACACAGGGTTTTTGAATAATCACTGCTTTCAGACTCTGGAGATGACGGAGAAATACGAGATGCAGATGTTTTTGCCTTCATATTTCATATGTCATGTTTTCCCACTTGGCCTTTTCCATATGACCTTAACTGAGAGAATGTGATGTACAAAAGCTGCCGCAGAGGTTAGTAGAGGTTAGTGCCGCAGAGGTTTCCTCTAGGCTAGGAAACAACGAAGTTTACTCCTTAGCAGGCAACCCATGATTACAGATGTCTGGGAAAAGTGGAAAAAGGTGTGTTGGCAAAAACTTTTGCATTTTGGACTTTCCATGACTTACAGAGTTTGAAAGCAGCGATTATTCAAAAAATACATGTTCAATTCCATAAACTTTTTCTTTTAAGATTTTTTGGGGGGCTTTTTGTCTTTATTCTGATAGAACAGTAGAGAGGGATAGGAAATGAGTGGGAGAGAGAGAAATGGGGAAAGATCTGGAAAGGACCTTGGGTCGGACTCGAATCCAGGTCCCTGTTTTATGGTATGATGCCTTAGCCCACTGAGCTATGGCGAGCCCCTCCGTAGACTATTTTGGCATGGAACCTCGGGCGGGCTTATGATTACGTTTGCCAATGTCATTGTGGAGGTCTATGGTTGGGTCACAGGTTCAGCACAATCATATTAGTGTGACTTTCTTGCACTCCTCTATCTCCAGGAATGTTTGCCTTGTTTGCTTGTTTGTTTACATGTCTCTAGGGCAGTTTGTCCAACCACCCTGCTGAAAAATCCAGCTAAAAACAGCTTATGACACTGCTTGCCCTCTCTCCTCTTGCTTTCTATCTTCAGTTCCTGACACATTTGCTGTTTCTGTTCCTGTTGGTTCACTCTCTGTCTGGACGGGATCTTCTACCATTCTACCTTGCTCACTCACCCCTGCATTCACTGAATTGGAGGTGCGCTGGCACCGGCCTGATGGGTTCAAAACACCTGTTCTGCTTTACCAGAAGCAGAAGATTCAGCAGCAGGCTGCTGATCCTGAGTACAGGGACAGAGTCTCTCTGATAGGAGAACTGGGGGATGGGAATCTGTCCCTGAAAATGGACAGTGTCGGACTGGCAGACAGTGGAGAATATGTCTGCTATGTTTCTGCTAAGACAGGGTACAGACAGGCCAGCATACACCTAACTGTCAAAGGTGAGGGGTAGTGTATATTTGTATACTAAACGTTTAACCCAACATGTTACCTCACTAATTATACAGTAATGATAATATATTTCTGCAAACTTCACTCACTCACAGCTCTGAGATCAGAGTTAAATCAGCTAATTATGTTTTTTTTTTACATAATTTCTCCTACCATTTTACCTACAACTTCTCCCTTCAGCAATGGGCACCCCTCCGGTCCTTTCAATGACTATTGGTGGCAGTGGGCAGGTGAATGTTACCTGTGAATCAGAAGGTTGGTTTCCAGAGCCCACTCTCACCTGGAGGATTCAAGGAGGCCCAGATATCCCCAGTCAGAGCCACCAGGGAGCAACAGGTAAATAGTGTGGTAATGTTTAATGAAAATCACTTGGCATGCATGAACGTGTTTTACACTGTTGTGAGTTAACCAAGCTGTTCAGTTAGTTGGGGAAAAATCTTTATTTGTTTGCACTGTTTGCATCTACATGGGAAGCTTTAATTTTTTAGTCAGGCACTGAGTAGATTCAAATCAGAGTATGCTGTGTGATCTTCAGCTTTGGACAAGTTTAAATAATTACCAATTTTATCTGTCTGTGTTGTGTTTCTAACAGATGCTTATGGATTTGTGAGTGTGGCATCCTGGGTGCTGCACTCTTCCTCTGATGCCTCTGAGTGGCTCTCATGCTCTGTAGGTCTGTCTGATGAGGAGAGAAGAGAGAGCAGGATCTTACTATGGACAGGTATATATGCATTGCACAGTATATGGTGCATCTTGGTAGATTTATAATGAATCAAGACTTGAAATGAAATAGATTTAAAAATTTAAAATGTAAAGCTTAAACCAGAATTCTGTACATATTAAGCAGGTAAAAGGAAGGAGCAGGGTCAGGGTAGGAACACTGGGAGGGCTCCCTGATGGATGGGAAGGGGGATATATTGAGTTGTGTTGTGTAAAGAAGAATTGCTCTCCCTACTTTTCACTGTCATTATAAAACAATGTGGATATTCTTTCTTTCTTGTGAGTACGTGTTTTATAAACCATGTTTTGTTTCATTTCAAGTGAATGACCTGCAGAGGATACTGATGAACAAAGAGGCAGAAATAGAGAGTCTGAAACAGAGGAGTGAAAGTAAGTTCTGTTCTGTTCAGAGATGTGAGAACATGACACACTTCAAACTGTGGATTATACCTGCTTAAGCAATGACTTCAAACAGGCATCATAAAGCCATGAGTATAAGACTCCTGACGAAAAACAAGCATAGTTGACAGGTGTGATGATGTTTTGAATTTAACAGTAAAATTATGTTTGTTTTATTTCCTTTTACAGGCATTTGGAAAGATATCTTAATTGCCATTCTGTGTATATCACTTTTTGCCATTGTGACAGTCTGTGGTATCCTGTACAAAACAGGTTTGTGTAGTTTCTGTAAACATTCATATCTAATGCCATTGTTAAGAAATAGTCCGGAGTAGTAGTAGTATTAGTAGCTACTGTAAACACATATCACACCTTGTGTTCACATATGCTGTGGCTAATTGTACACCTTGGTCTTGTAGGTCGTATTCAATTTAAAGACTCAGAGGAAGCAGGTAAGCCATGGTGTTGCACACCACAAGGACTGTGATTGGTCCAGTTCGTCCTCTTGCTTTGTTTTGTTTGCTGGTGTATTTCAGCAGCCCACTGTAGGTACTTTTAGCAGCATGCTAGTCCACTGTATAGACAATTAATTTAAGACATTGTTTTGAATTCAGTGGCAGGATTTCCTGATTGTACTGTGCCTCTCTTTCAAATAATGTTCTAAATTCAGCACTTCATCAGCAGGCAGTACTTTGTCATGAGAAGTTTGCTTGTTAACAGAACATAAACTGACTGACCAGACACCTTGTAAATAGTTCTGATTTATTTTATGTAACAGCAACAAGGTTGTTGAAATATGTGGTGTCTCTTTTAACAGTAATGTCAAAATTAAAGCATAACAAAGGAATTCTCTAGACTCGAGGGCGTGGCCGAAGGGTAGGTAGTTCCCCTTAAAGCAACTGAACTGTGCTACATGAATGCAGACACACTCGACACAGAACCATAACAGGAAAACGGCAGCGACAACGAGTCAACACAGAACCAAAAATCAGCCAGAGAGCTCTGTCCAGGGATAAAAGAGTTTCTATTTGACATAAAAACAAGTAGCAGAATACAAGCAGCATATTGACGGTTATAGATGCTTCATAGAGGCATTTTTAAAAGAGTTGATATATATATATATATAGTAATGCTGTCAAATGTTACTATGTTAACGCATGAGAATAATGTAAAACATTTACAGTCTTTGGTCTCTTTTCATGAGATGGCAAAGTAACCAGTAGCCTAGTATCAAGTTCTTGTTAAGATTTCAAGAGCTCTGTCCGGGGATGAAAGAGTTTCTCTTTGACATTATTTGCAGAATACAAGCAGCAGGATGCGAGTTCAGGGGCCGGAGAGTTCCAAAATCATGTGGTCGGTCACCCCTTGGCACTCCTATCATAAGCAAAATAGGCAAAATTCTTTCTCCACAGAAAAATAAAGGGGAATTCTGGAACTGTTAATTGTGATTAATCATGATTAACTTAAATTTTCTATTGTGATTAATTTTAACAATCGATAGACAGCACTAATATATATATATATATATATATATATATATATATATATCAGTGCCATATATATCATATGGTCTTGTCTCTGCAAACATCATCAGAATCATTGTTCTGATTGGTTGTAGGTCTATACAGTGCGTACATAGACATTTTGATCTATGTCTGTTGATTCTGCCTCAGGGAAGTGGGAGATGATGGGAAAGTAGTCAATCTCAGAGTGAGACGGTCTCGGTGAACACCATACTACATCTCAAATGGACACAGAATTGGAAGTGTTATGCCATGTCAGACAGTCCTTTTTGATCCTCTTTTTCTGGTGTTATCTGTTACATTTAAAAAATAATACAAAAGTGAAATGTTAATTAAATTGATGTCAGGCTGGCCTGACAAGAATCACTTCTGTATACATACAGTATATGTAGGCTATAACTTGTAGAACCATATTGTGAACACAAGCTGGGGTTTATGTTATTGAATTACTGTTACTGTAATCCTAGTATCAATGTAATTTGTGACAACTCGTTTAATTATACTAAAATTGTCTCATTTGGTCTGTGGTAGTTCAAAATATTTGGTAATTTTGGTTTTGTTGTAGATAACTTGCATTTCTTCCCATATTTCATAGTTGTTCAAGAGGCAGTTCCATTGTCAGAGCAAGTGACTTTGGATGCATGTGAAGAAGTGGAGAAAACAGGTATGTTATTGATCAGTGATTGAGATACTGTAAATCCTGTAAATCTGTATATTTGGCAAAGTGCAGAGTCGAGTCTAAAATCAATGTATTCACTGATTTCAACATGGGTAAGAGCTAGGGGCAATTATTGATGAATCAGCTTAATGTACACACAGCATAGCTTTAGTTTGTGTTTGAGAGTTTTACATTGTGACAGACTTTATTTTACTTCATCCAATGTCTCTGTATCAGAGCTGCAGAGAGAAGAGGAGTTGGAGAACATCCCAGGTATAGTCTGCATATGTAACCTCTATTTTTGTCTACTAAATAACCTCTATTTTTGTCTACTAAATGTAAGCTCTGAATAAATTTGAAAAAGAATATAAAAATGTAAGACATTTCAAAAAGTCTTGTAAAAAATATACAACACATGTTAAAATCACCTGTGGCGTAAATGCATGTAAGATAAATTTAATTTTCTCCATCCAGTGTTGAAGCCTTCACAGACAGACCACGTACAGTATTCACTTGGTGAAAATGCCACATTGTCTTGTCTACTATCCCCTGAAGTCAGTGCTGTTGCCATGGAGATCAGGTGGTTTAAAGGCACAGAGTGTATTTGTCTGTATAAAAATGGCCAGATGAAAGAGAGAAGAGGCTATGAGGGCAAAGCAAGTCTCTGCATGGAAGAGCTACAGCATGGCAAGATGATCCTCAAACTAAGTAACATTGAAAAAGACGATGCTGGAAACTATGTGTGCCAAGTTATCCAGAGAGTGCCCAATAAATGTGTGTTTCGTATTAACTACTCTGCTTATGCGAAAGGTAAGACTGACTACCATGTCACATAGCTTAAACCATTGGAAATCAGAACACTCAATACCATTGCCTACAATTGCTTACTAATTTTTTTTTTTTTCAGACAAGAGCTTTGTTCTCTACCCAGGTATGTACATTCAGTTTGTTGTTTATTTTATGTAATTATTTTGTATGTTTCACATGATAAGCCAGCCATGATGTGTAGTGTCCAGGACAGTGCTATAATTAAGCTTATGCAATGCTTAAGTAAATACAGTAATATGTTATCAGTCTGCAAAGGTTAGTGTTGAAGTAGGACATAAGGAAGTTAGGAAATCCCCTGATCAATGGTTAGGCTGGACCGATGATTTCAAAGTCTAACAAAGTCTACACCCATCATGATAGTTGATTGGAAACATCTTCTTTTTGAGCTTGACCAGACTCTCTTTATGGAGGCTAGAAAACAATCACAACATTACATTTATGTTTTTGTTGACAAAAGGCATTAGGTGTTGCATAGTTTTGTAATAAAGTACAAACATTCCAAGGGGGCATCATAGTTCAATCAGAACAAATGCTTTTTTTCCTTCCCCACCACAGTGATTGATACAGACAAGGAGTAAATGGAGACACCTGCCCAGGACCATGGTTAGAAATGACGCTTGAAAATGCTTCACAATACGGTAGCGCCAATGGATGTATGAAAAAGTAACCTGCTATATTGCTGAGACAGGCTTGGGAAAATTCATCATGCTTATCATGGATCAACTTCCATTTTGATCGCCATATGTTGACTGGTGTTTGACACACTACTCACTCTGAATCAGTTCACACATGGGATGCATGTTGCATCGGTTCAGCAACTTTAGCATTGATTCCAGCCCATACAAAAGTGTTATGGGCAACAGAGCAGGAGGAGGGTCTGTGGGTAGGCTGAGCAAAAGTCATCAAAGCAGATATACATATTATGTCATGGTATGTTCAGTGTTCTCACAGGTCAAATCCTTGAAAGCTTGTGAATCTGAAAAAATAAGGTCAAGGCCCTGGAGAGTTTGTAAAGACAGGCATAAAAGATACCTGTCCTTGAAAGTCCTTGAATTATGGGCAGGGGCAATGCACATGGAACATGTTGAACATGGATGATGATTACTGTTAGTGTGTGATTATTTTGCACACACAAGTTCGTTTCAAATTGAGTTGATTTCGCAGGGCCTACGCTGATTTTTAATTTGCAAAAGCTTGTTTGTTCTTTTTCTGTAGATTGCAACACTATAGAGATGAAACTTTAACACAACTTAGTTCGAGTACAGCTTGTATAGTAGTATAGATTGTTGTTCTCTGAAAATAACTCAACATGCATTCATTTATACTTAAACAGCTGGCAACAAAAGTGAGAATACCTCACAGCGAACATGTCCAAATTGTGCCTAAACTGGTATTTTGTGTGAGCACCATTATTATGCACTGCCTAAACCCCTGTGGGCTTGAAATTCACCAGAGCTGAATAGGTTTCTACTTCATAATGACACCACAGAGCTAGTGGATGTTAACCACCTAGCTCTCTACCTTCTGCTTAAGGATGCATTAGACACCTAGCTCTCCACCTTCTGCTTAAGGATGCATTAGACACCTAGTTCTCCACCTTTTGCTTAAGGATGCGTTAGACACCTAGCTCTCCACCTTCTGCTTAAGGATGCGCCACAGGTGCTCAGGTACTTGGCCAGTCCATCACCTTTGTCTTCAGCTTCCTCAGCAACACAATTGTCATCTTGGAGGTGTGTTTAGGGTCATGATCATGTTGTAAAACTGCCACGTGCTTCATGTGGTCCAGTTTCCGAAGAGAGGGGATCATGCTCTTCTTGGAATTCATGTTTCCCTCTATGAACTACAGCTCCCCCGTGCCAGCAGGACTCATGCAGCCCTAGACTCTGACGCTACCACTACCATGCTTGACTTTAGCCAAGGGACAGGGACAGGGACAGTCAGGGACCTGGATGCTGCCTCAGGACATCATCTGAGCATGTTTGTCTTGGGCCGATCACACCACAGGACATGGTTCCAGTGATCTATGTTCTTGAAATGCCTGTCTATGACTATGATATACATTCTATGCATTCTAAGCTATACATTCAGTCCACTTTCTAGCACTGATTCTGATCCATCAGCTTCTATGCCATTCACAGTCTTTATTGAATTTGCATTGTATTAAAATCATTGCTGCCACCTGTGGTCCTTGAATTTGAGGACCCCTGTATGTTCTGCTATATATGTATCATGACATAGGCATAAACTGTGTTAGTGATATGTGAACAGTTTACACTGAAAATATGTGAATTATATTGTGAGATGTGCATGTGTCAGCTGGCAATGTTTGCGGGTTTGTGATCAACATGTTTAGCATTTAATACTGTGTTATTTTGGCCTGGTTCACCAAACACTTTCACATTGATTCACTTTGTGCAAAGTCTCTTGAAGGGTCTGAAATCCCTCAATTTTGGCACATTTCCCTCCTCATGGGCATATACTTTCTGTGATCTTTATTGGGCAATATTGGGCATTCCAAAGCCCTCTGTCCTCTGGTGCTGTTCGCTGATTGGCCAAAAAATGTCGAAGGAAACCTACGTTTTTGGAGAGATCCCTGACACAGTGCTGTAGTGAAATGTGATACTGTGTAATGTGTAGTGATTGGAAGCATAGGTGGTGCTAGCCTGGCTAGGTATATTTAAGATCTGTAATCTGTAACTAAGCACTAAAATGAGCTGCAAGTGTGCATGTTTCATGAAATTAGGGTTGGTATTCACTTTGTATTTGTGTAATTAATCACTCCATCTTTAATGTGCAGTATTTGAGTGGGAGTGGGAGAACCCACAACACATTTTTGAATGTACTGAATAAAAGTTATTGATATTTACATGACTTCATCATCTTGCTCACTATAATTGTAATTAGGCCTAATAAATAATTGTCATAAGTAATACCAGAATAGTGACATTACATTTGTACTAACTGGATATCAGTCTACCCTCAGTTTTGCGACCTTGTAACAATAGGCAGGCCAGTGTTAATCAAGCAAGTCACTGCTTGTCTTACTAATTCATTCATGTGAAGGTAACGTCAGGTCTTCAGGCCTATCTGCTAACAGCATTAAAAAATAGAGGAAGGGCAGTGGTGTTTTCTCCTGGAGGCCAAGGGAGGCGTGGCCTCCTCATAAATCAAGAATAAAGAAATATTCAGGAGTTTAGATTAATAACGCACATTTTAGATTCCAAATTTGCCGTGTTAAACTTACTGTTCGGAGTAGCGAACTTACTGATCGGAGTAGCGAGGAAAACAGCGCCCCTGAACACTACATTTATGGGCTATAGCCTACGTTACGTTTCAGTGCTCAGCTCTATCCTAGTTTATTCGCATTAACAGAGTATAACTGGTGAAATACTGCCATCTAGGGAGGCCAGTTTTACTTGGCCTCCCCTGCCTAAGGGTTTTACCCAATCAGATTGAAGCTCGGTTTGCCGCCGAACGCTCATCAAGGTCCATAAACAGTAAAAATAAAAAAAATGAGGAGGCCAGCTTCAGTGAGCCTCCCTCACCAGTACGTCATCAATCATAGACAAGTTGAACCCATAGACTGTATGTTACGTTATATACAGTCCGTGGTTGAACCATACAGTCTATGGGTTGAACCTGTCACAATGGATGGCGACGATGACCCCGAGTTTTTTTTTGAGAAACGATTTCACAAAGCTACCTTTTGAAATGCAACTGAAGCGAAATTGTCGAATTCGAAAGTGCTCCGCAATGCAGTCGGAACTGATATGTTGAGGACTTCGCAAGATGTTACAAATTTAACGTTGGTGGTCTTTCTTCTTTATTCGTGGGGCTTCGCATCACATTGGAGTTGTTTCATGCTATTTTAATGTCAGGTTTTGGCTGCTGGTGTATTTGGTGCACTTTGGCGAAAGAGACATTCATTTCCTTACAGGCTATCTTTAATGTAAACATCAAACCACTCAGCATGGCCCGACGTGAGTCTAACTTTTGTGGTATAGCCCCGAATGTTTTAAACAGCTAGCAACGCCTCTGTGAATGTGTATTTAAACTCATTACTGACATATACCGGTGTGACCTCAATCAGTACCTTGCGATCTCTCTGGCCTCCTCTGTAAAATTGGCCACGCACCGCCACTGAGGAAGGGGTCATTTTATGTCATGATTTTTGAAATCAGAACATTTATTTTTCACAGGGCACCAGTTGCAGAAGTGGACTGTGGGTGACATAAATGCATTAGATCATCTTTATGTCATAGCCTAAACAATTTAAACAACTTTAAAGTTTTAAGTTATCCTGTTTTTTATGCCACAGTAGAAATGTGTCAATTGTTTAAAATTGAAAAAAAAAAATATTAAAAAGATGTCACCGCATCTAGACTTCACAATTGCAAAATGATTAAATGATATGCGTGTTGGGTGGGATAAAGTGACAATACGCATAGGGTCAACATTACAAAATTGAACAACAATTCTGCCCCCTTGTCGTGGAACTAGGTACCTGCAGTCTGGGGATGTTGCCTAGTTCCTGTTTTGTGCGCCTGCGTATTACAAACGTGAATGCTAGCCATATTTTATGGAATAGATAGCATCAGTTCAGGAGCATAATATGGCGACGACAACTGTACGGGCTCTTTCCTAATACTGAGAAGAATGGTAAGATTGATGACATTGCATGAAAGAAGTCAGTTTAGTAATTGCCATGTCCTCGTCCAGTCAATTGCTGTAAGCAGGCCGAAACACTTTAGAATAATCTGACCTAGCTATTTGCAAAACTGCCAAAATTATACGAGGCATTGAAAAAGTTGCGATGTACAACGTTATGGCTGGTGTGTGATGAAAGTTCACAGTAATGACTATTGATGATGCAGATATTTCGTTTATTCCGATTTACTCCTAAGCCCCAGCTCACCTACCGGTACTGCTGCTACAGGCAGTACCCAAGGCTGCAGCCGCCTGGACACGAGTCTACATTCCATATCCTCACACCCTTTGAAGCAACACAGTTAAGGCATTTTAGGACCAATTACAGTAAGATGGGTATCTTCTTTACTATAACACTACAGGAGCGCACAATAGAGAATGGTGAAAGCTTTGTTTCACACTAACTTCCTTACCCGAATTTTTCAGGTAACAATGGAAAAATTCTACCTTTCAAACTCTCTGACATTGGTGAAGGCATTATGGAGGTGATTGTAAAGGAATGGTATGAATCTGTCTTGTAGGCCTAATTTTACTTGGGCATTGCATTTTTGTTATGTTATGAGAATTTAGTTTGTTTCCTCCTAGGTATGTGAAAGAAGGAGATAAAGTGTCCCAGTTTGACAGCATATGTGAAGTCCAAAGTGACAAGGCTTCAGTTACCATCACAAGCCGCTATGATGGAGTCATTCGGAAGCTTTACTATGATGTGGAAGACACGGCTCTTGTTGGATCCCCTCTGGTTGATATCGAGACTGACAGGGCTCAAGGTAAACTGATGCGTTTGTAGCTCATGGCTCCAATAGTAGTAGGAGCAATAACTAACTGTCTGATGCCACCTGCCTACTGTCCTGTGCATTGTCCCATGCCGCTGGCTTACTATCCTGTGCACTGTCCAGTGCCACTGGCTTACTGTCCCGTACTACTCATACTGTTTTGTGACACTTGCTACTCTCCCGTGGAACTCGCCCACTGTATTATGTGACTTGCTTGCTGTGAGTGTGCTGTGCTGTTGCTGGTGACCCACGGCACTCACTCACTGTCCTGTGAACTGTTCTGTGCCACTAGGCATACTGTCTCGTGGCACTCATTTACCACTGTCCCATTGGTTAGGTTTAGGGTTAGGTACAGGGTTAGGTTTGTAACAATTGGCAAGTGTCATGGGGCAGTAGATGAGTGGCACAGGACAGTTGCCGAGTGGTGAAGGACAGTACTCAGGACTGTAGATGAGTGGCGCAGGACAGTACATGGGCTAGTAGATGGGTGGCGCAGTGAGACAGTGTACAGGACAGTTGGCAAGTGGCAGGAGCCACCAGCAACAATGCAGTATTGGTTTTGGTCCTACTGCCGTTCCATGGCTTTTATTGCTGATAGATGTTGCACATTGCCTGCCATCTTAACTTGGGTTCTTGATCTTGGCGCGCCTTAGTTTTCAATGTGTAGCTCTTGGAATTCTGCATAGCAATGAATTACACACATGTATATATAAATAAGAGCTGTCCTGAATTTTAGTTTTAGAAGTTGTGATGTGATATGTGTGAATCGACTAAAATACAATATGGCATGTGCGCAGAAGGCTCTCCAGTAGAAGATGTGGTGGAAACACCTGCAGTGGCCCGCCAACACACACATCAGGAGATCAAAGGCCACAAGACCCAGGCCACTCCTGCTGTCAGACGCCTGGCCATGGAGAACAACGTAGGTGTATACAGCTCAGCCTATGAGCAATGCGATTTATCTCTGCCAGAATGCACATACATAACCAACAGTGGCAACTTTAAACTTGCTCTGATGGTAGTAGGCAGTTGACAAGGAAAAAATAATGTGTGTTTGGGAAGAACTGATTCCAGCACACTACAAGAAGGCCTCCTTACACATGCAGTATGTCTATCAGAAAAGGAACACATTTGAGCTTTCAAAACCAAAATACACCCCCGCCTCCAAGAAACAATCAAGATAACTTGTCTCTGGGATCAACAGACTGATACTAAACATTTAGTTTACAGCTCAGACAATTCATTAGAGCATAACATCTCTTTAACCCCAGATTAAACTCAGTGAGGTGGTGGGGACAGGAAAAGATGGACGTATCTTAAAAGAGGACATCCTCAACTTCCTGGCCAAGCAGACTGGAGCTATTCTTCCCTACGAAGGCGAGCAGCAGGTTCCGACCACTGCTGTGAGAACAAGAGCACCCGGCACCTCCAAAGTGGGCAAAGAACCTGTTGGCACCTCCTCCACTGTAATAGCCCCTAGGCCTGTCTTTACAGGGAAGGACCGCACAGAACCACTTAAAGGTGAGCCCGAGTAATTATCCTAAACGTATGTCTGTGTTATAGTTTCCATGGTTGTCATAAGTGCTGAGTTGTAAGACACTTTAAAGACCTTAAATCTGTAGAAGAAGTCCTCCTGCCTCTTAGTGTTCTTTTTGATAGATAGGTAGATAGATAGTACTTTTATTTCTTTTAGGCTTTTTGATGGGTTCAGGGACTCGTTCTTAATGTATTTGTTTTGTTATGACTTGAGCTTGTTATCCATATAACTATCCACATACTTGTCAGTATTTGTATTAAATTGAAGTGGTTTTGTACAGATATGCTTAATCTTTAAGATGGTATTGTTATCAAACCCACAGCACATGATAATGAATACTCTGCCATTGTGATGACTGATGAACACAGTTCACCACACCATATCTTAAATGTCCTTACATGTGCAGGTATCCAGAAGGCCATGGTGAAGACTATGACTGCTGCTTTGAAGATCCCCCCCTTTGGCTACTGCGATGAGGTTGATCTGACCCAGCTAATAAGGCTAAGGACGGAGCTGAGGGGTCTAGCTGAGTCTCGTGGTGTTAAGCTCAGTTACATGCCCTTCTTCATCAAGGTAGAAGAATGAACTGTTTACTCTATGATGAGGAGATCCACACAGTTCACATCTTCCATAATGCCAATGAAAGACTTATGTAATGGTAATGAGTGTCCTTTCTGTTTTTCTCTTGTCATGTACATGTACCTACGGGGTGTGTAACAGGCAGCGTCGCTGGGTCTGCTTCACTTCCCTATCCTCAATGCCTCTGTGGATGAAGCCTGCCAGAACATCACCTACAAGGTAGAGAGATGACAACAAACATGCTGATATTCTTTTCTGACAGATGATCAGTAACATGAACCATTACACAGGTGACGCCCACACACAGACATGTGCTCACAGTAACATGAGCCAAGTTATGACGTGTACTTTTGAGGTAGCCTCAAACTAATACTGACTAATACTGTTTTTAAAGGGATACCAGCTAAGAATTTTAAATTAATTAATTAAGGTATGGCTAGCCACGCACCATAGGGCCTCGGTAGGTCTTCTACCAAGGCTTGGTAGGCCCAACTACAATGCTCTAACTTTGTAGAGTCATTGGGCAGGCTTAGCACGATGACTACAGGGCTGTGACAGTGCAAAACAATTAAGATGGCTGTGGCCATCTTAATATGGAACAACGGTCGTTTGAATCAACTTTGACATCAATTTTGAAAGAGTTAGACTTGGGCCTTTTAGTTTAGCAGAAAAAGGCAAGTTATTTGTTTCAAAAAATGCCGTATTTGCTGTTTTGCCGATGTTGCCCTGATCGGTCATAGCACTATCCTATAGCATGCAGAGGCAGTTTGAAGACAGCCGGTGATTTCGCCCGTAGGATTGAGCCCAGTGTGTTGGTCATGTCCAGACTATATATTTTAAAAAATCAGTTACTGTTAGTGGAGCTCAGTGGTTAAAATCACAGACTGTCTGGTATACCTTAACATTAAGACCCTGTTGAATACTTGTTATTTCAACCACAGGCTTCTCACAATATAGGACTTGCCATGGACACTCCTCAGGGTCTCATCGTGCCCAATGTGAAGAGTGTCCAGACACTGAGCATCTTTGATATTGCTGTGGAGCTCAATCGACTACAGAACCTGGGTGCATCAGGCCAGCTTGGCACTGCAGATCTCACGGGTGGCACCTTTACCCTGTCCAACATTGGCTCGGTGAGAGTGTGAATGCTCACCCAATGCTCCTCCTCAAAGGAATATCATAACTTTGTAACATTTAAAGATTTCCTGTGTTGTAATTTGGGTCCTATCTTTTTCTGTTTTCCTCTTTGCTGTAGATTGGTGGAACCTATG
The DNA here is from genome assembly GCA_015244755.2 of Tenualosa ilisha. Classification (NCBI taxonomy): domain Eukaryota; kingdom Metazoa; phylum Chordata; class Actinopteri; order Clupeiformes; family Clupeidae; genus Tenualosa; species Tenualosa ilisha. The sequence continues at coordinate 6,399,730 of PYXC01000541.1, read as the reverse complement.
CCAAGCCAGTAATTCTGCCTCCAGAAGTGGCAATTGGAGCTTTAGGAAAGACCCAGGTGCGTGTGTGTGAGTGTGTGTGCTGGGGGGGAATTATGCTGTCAATGAATAGTGCTTGCTGAAGCCTTAACGAGTCATTTCCAACCTGTCTTAGTAAATGACTGGGTCCTCAGTCTACCGTTTCGCACATTAGTACTGTTAGCTCTGTATTATATGCATCAGGACAGGACATGCATGTGTATTGAATGCTATTGCAGACAAAGATCCTCTGTTATTTGCAGGTGCTGCCCAGATTTAACGCTCAGGGTGATGTCACTAAAGCCCACATAATGAGTGTTAGCTGGTCGGCGGACCACCGTATAATTGACGGAGCCACTATGTGCCGGTTTTCTAACCTCTGGAGATCATATTTGGAGAACCCTGCATCTATGGTGCTGGACCTCAAATAAAGGCCTCCTTTGCACTGGTGTGCCTATGTGAATGAGGTACCCTAACCTGGACTGTTCAAGCCTTGTCTTCATGAGTTACTATACAGAGCACCATTGCCCACTCCCTCCCTTCTTTCCTAATGTATGGTATAGTCTGTTCTCTTAATCACAAAGGTGACATCAGCTGCAACTCTTGTCTTCTGACTCCAAGGTTGTCTCGGAGTACCACAAACTGTCTTCTGAAGAGTAACATAGAGGTACCCAGTAATGATGTTGCTGCTAATTTAATGCAGCAAGAACAGAGTTTAGAGAAGTAAGACCACGGTTCATGTAGATTTGACATTGCCAAGCTGCTAAACCCTCCAGTGTGCCTTTAACGTAGATTTAGACTGTTTAGGACCACCAAATGGAAAAAGTGAGCTCCATTAGAGCACTCCGGCCCTCATGACGTAGCATGCTTTTGCAAACCCCCAGCAGCCTTAAATCAAAACGAGCTTTGGGGTGCAACAAGCTCTGTTTGTGAGACAGTTTTGTCATGCCAGCTGTTTGAATCTGATCTATTTGCTCTTCAGGCCAATGTGAGAGAGGACCTTGTTTAAGATGTAGCATTTGAACACATTTTTTTTGTGTTTCCGTATGGCTGTTAAACTTGTCAGTTAGCAAAATAAAATGTGAAATGTATCAATGTATGTGACCTGATGATTCCAAAGACATTCATAAATCTAGCCATTCACAAATACTTGCTCGGACACAGAATCTTTTAAAAGTGCACAACAGAAGAGTGATTTGTTTGATCTTTTTACTCAAAAACTGTAACAGGGAGACTGAGACAAGCCCCAATGCTTTTGTTTTTCCTTCTCTTACATATAGAAGGGTAAATGCAAGTAGAAGCCTCCGCTCCTTTGGGAGGTTACAGTGGCCAGGAATAAAGAATACAACAGTACAACAAGCACACGAGACAGAACAGAAACTGATGGCCCATGAGAATTCCTAACAGTTCACAAAAGGTCCTTCCCTCGCCATTTTGAAACAAAATGTCACCCCGCAAAAGCCAAAAAACAAAAGACAAAATCCACAGAGTAACCTTTTGTTTTCCTTTTTTTGGTCCATGGTATGTACAATAGGCTTGATCATTCTCTGAAGGACCCTAGCAACAGTCATTTCTCCAGGTGTTACAGCTGTGTTAGTCTTACAGTTTGCTGTACGATTGCTCCCATATCCACAGAATGGAACACTGTACCCCTAACACAGGGGCCAGGCAAAGAGAGCTCAGTGTACATCTGGCTTTTAATTAGGAAGTGTTGAGCAGTGGCTTCTCTTTGCTCCTGGTTTGGCCATGGATATCTTGTGGTCTCTCCTGGAATGTAACAGACTTCTCACATCACTTCATCAACTGCCTCTGATTGGCTCTTCAGCAACAAATCCACACACTTGCTTAAGACAAGTTCTTCGGATGACGATAGGATCAGAAGGTAGCATATTAAGGCCTTGTTTCCCAAAAGCATCAAAGAACAAAGTTATCTTTCAATGACTCCAGGTTATGGTTACAAAAAGAGATCTGCAGATGACATAACAACCGAAAGGGAGTCCTGTGATGCTTTTGGAAAACAGGTCAGGTTAAGAACAGAACAGAACATCAAGTCCCTGAAATCCCCAGAACAGCTTCACCATGGTGCATCAACATGTCATTAAGGAGCCTGCCAATGTATGTAAGCTACAAAAACCCACAGGTGGCATTCAAAGGACGCCAGACATATGCATTCAAACATGGATGAGTTTTATCAGGAACTTTTCATGGAAATGGCTTGGGGTGCTGCCACAGAAATACTGACAGGCAGCATTGAGGTTTGATTTTTCTTGTAGGTTAAGATGGATGTACTTAAAGGTAGACCACACCACCCTTACACAATGACCAGGGGGAATAATTAGCAAGTCATAAGCCTTTAACACTTCAAAATAAAAGCCTTGCACTCCTTAACTATCCCCAAAATCAAAGTGCTAATGGAATGTTCTGAAATTTTGGCTTGCTTAGAAACAGAAGTTAGTCTAGCGGCGTTGGACACGCTCTGTCTGCACAGTAGTCTCTCTACACAGCGCTGAAGAAACAGTTAAGCAGCATTTCTCCACATTGCTCTGCTGTGCTGTGATGCAGAGGTAGGACAGTCCATGGACAGTCAGTCTATGGATGCCACCTGTGGGTTTCCTCAGATTTAAAAGCATATGCTGTGAAGACTGTGTGTGTGTGTGTGTGTGTGTGTGTGGGAGTGGAAGTAGGAGGGTGGTTCAGAAACCTTCTCCAAATTTAAAAACATCCCTATCCTTAGGCAACTTTCAAGGCATATTTCCTTAGCATAAATAACAATGAAATGTACATTCAAACTATTTTCAGAAAAAAAGAGAGGACAAAAGTAGCATCCATCCATATGGGACTGCCACAGTAATAATTGTCTTCATCTTTGACTTCATCCAGAAATTTTAAATAAATTCCCCCAAAACAACAGATCCACAGACACTGGCATACGACCAGACTGATTGCCTTAGAAGAGAGATCAGTGTCAAGCCTGGGGAGTCTCTGCCTCAGGTCAATTACATTATTTGTGATTATTGATTAATAGTAGTTGCCCATGTAGCTTGTGATATTTACAACATCTGAGCAGTCTTTTGGAAGGCTTACCCTCCACTGGAAAAAAAAAAAAAAACCTCAAGGCAGTGACAGATGAGCAAAAAAACAGGAATGGGAAAAAGTGGCATGTTCATATGTGTGTGGGCGATCGCAGGTGTCTGTGACAGTATGATGCCTCTGCACGAGTGTGTTTACAGAATGTTTATGATTCCTGGTCTCCGAGAAGACAATATTTACAAGTGTGGTTGTTGGCTTCCTGGGTCCAGAAATTCTTTGCAAGCGCTCGTCATCGTTTATTTCTTGCTACTTGGCTGGCATGGCTGTCACCTGATGTGTCACCTGATTGTGCATGTGTGTGTTTCTAAATGTCAACATGAATGTAAAATGTAACTTGGCTGTCTTTGCGACTGTGGAAGTTTTTCTCTCTCAATATAATGGTCATGTCATATGTGTATGTGTGTTTGCCTATGAGCGTGTGTTACTGGGAAGAGTGTGTGGGTGTGGACGTGGACAGGCCACTTTGTGATGTCTGATTAAAAAGCTGAGAGAGCTGTGGCCTCCACAGGGCCGGTGTCTTTAGGGCGGAGCCTCGAAGGCCCCGCGGAGGAAGATGTCAGGTGTCATCGTCCGTGTCCTCTATGAGGACTTTAGTGTCACGCATCTTGGACCTGCAAGAGAGACGGAGAGAGAGTGGGTTAGTGAGGGAACACAGGGAAAGCCTGGAAATAGAAGATGGGAGACAGACAGGGAATGATGAACACACAACAAGTAATGGTGGTCTTAGACCAAAGCCTGGCTTCTGAAAATATCTTCACTTATGACAGCTGCTATGACAGAACAACAGTTGGGTAAGGGAGGGATAAAGTTCTGTGCAAAACTGTGTGTTTGTGTGTGTGTGTGTGTGTTCCTCCACGTACTGGGAGGCTAGTCGTGGTCGTCTCAGGGACATGCTGTAGCTCCTCTTCCAATTCTTCTTGCCCAGGCGGTTACGGACGCCATCCTCCTGGTCCATCATCTGCTCCAGCAGTGTCTGGTCATCAGCGTTGAGCGGTGCCACCGAGATGTCCCGCACCGCACGGAACTCTCCACAGTTGTTCAGGTGCTCATTCTCCAAACGGAAGAAGTTCCAGACAAAGCGTCTGTCAGATAGAACGAGGTAGAGCAACAAACGTGATGCAGGCTAATAGATGGCTATGCTTTTGTAACACAGAGTGCATGCCTCACTAGGTGTATGAAGGAGTGAATGTGTCAGAACTCAGTGAACATGCAAATATACAGGCGTCTGGGTTGGGTGTCCAAGTGTGTGTGTGTGTGTGTGTGTGTGTGTGTGTGTGTGTGCTCCCCCCACCTGAAGACCTCTAGTGGTGCGAGAATGGTGCTGAGGATATCTGAAATGTGAGGGAAGCTGGTGACGGAGCCGACGGAGATTGGGATGGTCCAGGCGAAGCGCAGGAGCACGTCCTCTAGTATGGCACAGTAGTAGTACGCCTGTTGAACAACAGCACACAACACCAGATTGACACTGGCCAGCCCACCACAGTCTACAAGCATTTACAACTTACCTTAAGTCTCCATGCAGTCAACACAGTGTAAGTCATAATGTTCACAGGGAAAAAACAATACTGACACATCCTCAAGAGCACTGGAACCTTTGGACACTTATTTGTGCTAAATAATTAGTTGTATTTTCATCAATTTTACAGCTGTGAAATATTACAGGATTCATTTTGGGACCATTAACAACAAATTTAAGGAAATTCTTAGGAGGGTGCTGGTGTTATATGATGGCATTCACATGTTCACAACACGTATTCATATATGCTACTCATTGACGAGTGAATGTGGAGTCGACAAAAAGCAGAATTGACCATAATTACGTCAATAAGCTAATAGAACTGGTTAGCAACCTCAGTGGTTGGGCTTACACAATTAGCCAACTATTCACTTATTTAGCAAACTATGGTGTTAGGAAAGAAACCCCAGGATAGAGCCACACAGGAAGTAATGCACACAGTGTATTCCAGGTGTTGGCCAGCTCAAACACCACTGAAGGAAGGCCTTTGTCTTTGTCCAAAACTTTAATTCTTTTTCAGTTGAACTGAAGCCAATGGACATTTCAGCAGTAAAGCCTAGCAAAGAACACAAAATTAGTGGGCTAAGACACTGGCAGCAAGAAAATCACATTGCTACACATGCTATAGCCAACATTCCATGTTGGAGTACTTTTCGCTTTCTGTGGGCTGGGATGCCCCCCCAGACAGCATAAATATGGGTTACTGTAACACTGGGTGGAGTGCTCTCTCTGTCTTGCTCTGGGACCTGACACAAAACTAGCTGTGCCATACCACGTAAATGTGGGTTACTGTAACGCTGCACTCACGGTAGAGCAACGTCTCAATTCTTTTTGTCTTTGTGGGTGAGACAAAATGTAGGAACAGTTTCAAAGTGATTACAGCACCACTGAATTCACCATGCTTACGTACTCTCACAGCGTGGGCTCGAGAGGATTGATGAAGGAAAATGCTCTGAATACACAATAGCCAAAAGAACCAATAACCTAGGTTTAAAGTTTGAACAAAGTGCCCAACCAGAACGAAGTAAACACATGACTTGAGAGAGTAGCTACCATGGGCTCTGAAATAACCCTAACCAGCCTTCTCTCACCATTCTCCTTAGCGCAAACGACCTGCAACAAGCTTTAGAAATAACCTCATGAGCACTACAAAGCACTTCACTACAACACATTTAGTTTGCGGCAAGACCACAGTCTTACTTTCTGCGGGTAGACAATCTCCTCCCTTAGGAAGGTGTTTTCTCCGGCGTTGCGGTCAAACAGCCCCCAGTCCATCTTCAGGTCCCAGATGAGTGTGTAGCAGGAGCTGACCACCAGGCAGCTGATCATCATGTAGAAAAACACTGTGTGTTCTAGTCCATCTGCAGAGAAGCATTCATTCATCATCAGTCTGTGGGGTTCCAGTTCCCTTGCCCCTGCCGGTTTGAGATTCTGTCTGTTTTACCAGATCTTTCTCTTCTTTTTTCCTGACAGCACTCAGTGACCTCAAACAACATGGCTATGGCTTGAAATGAGTTGTAATTTTCATTTGACTTTGTCTTTAGTGACCAAAAACATTACATAATAAAATGGGAAAAGAACACAAAACTGACCAGCTACTCTGAAGGCAGTGTCTATGGCTGTGGATATTAACTAGCATTAACTAGCCTTAACAAGCCAAAGGCAGTTTCTCTAGGGCAAGCAGGGCCATCTGCAGAGTTTCAAGCTCAAATATCCATCCTGCCTGGCCTATTTCAATGGCTTAACACCAGATGACTCAAAAGAAAAAAAAAAGTTGACACAGAGTACATACATGGATAAATGATCGTTCAGATCTGCTGAGGCACAAGGGGCAAGTCTTTTATGTGCCTGGTGTAATGCCATGTTCAAAGATGACAATCATGTAAATTAAGTTTTATTTACAAAGTGCCACAATGAAAGAAAACATTTCAAGGTGCTTTTCAGCACCCAACTAGAGCACAGACCCCTCTGTAAAAGCCAATGCCTTACCTTTGTGCGTATGGTAGAGGGCAGAGAAGGTGACGGCGAAGAAGGTGGTGGAGTACTTGCCAGCGTTGACCAGGTGAGGGAAGGCACGCTTGGTGTCACGGTAACGCCTCAGGCACTGTACGAAGCGGAACCAAGCGGGCAGGCACTGGATCACCGCCCGTACACCATATGAGTAAGTATGGCACTGGCTTTCTGCTGTGAATGACAACCAGGGTGACCAATCACTGTGCAGAACACAAATGTATGTTTTATGAAATGCTACCATTGTGAAATTTACTATACACAGCCGTTAACACTTGTTTTGTTGAGCTTGGTGTTACCCCAAGTGGGACAGCCACACTGGAATCTATTAAATCATACTAAAACAGTTAAGAAAATAACCTCAGTTCATTCAGAGATAAATAATTATTTGTAAATTTATTCTAAGATTTTCCAACAACTTTGCCAACATTTTGCCTGTAACCGAAGCTGTGTATATCTATACCGCGTTCATGTGTCAATATGAACAGGCAAGGTGGCCATAACAGTCATAACTGTCAATCTATTTGTCTATAGCTCTCTAGGTATAACAGGTTGATTGATCTGCTTGACCTAGACTATAGTTACCCAAGTATGAAGATGGAGAGGCACTACCAGTGATTTAACTCAGTTTAACATTTCTCCAGGGCCTGATACCTTGGCTGTCGATGTGATATGGATTGGACCAGTGCCTGATACCTTGGCTGTCCATGTGATATGGATTGGACCAGTTGAAGTCCATGCTGTAGTAGCAGATCATATACTCCAGGTCCATCAGCACCATGCCCAGAGAGTTCAGCTGGTCAGCCAGCCAGAAGTCTGCAAACTCCACCCTGTGGAACGGAGCTGTGACCACCCGGAACTAGGAAGAGATTAGGAAGAGTTTAACAAAAGAGAAGAGGGAGTGAGAAGCAAACCCTGCCTTGATTCCCTCTCCATAGCCTGTCTGCGAGACAGGCTTATCTTTTGCATTCGCATTTGGCTCATAAATGTTTATGTGGGTTGTTATAGCTATAGTTTGTTAGCCTAATAAATGGGGCAATGGAGCATGCTGAGTTTTGCTACATTTAGTTCTTTTCCAAGTGCACGGCTGGTTTCTTGTAGACAATAATTTTGTCCACCAAAGAGATAACGCTGTGTCCTTTATGCTTGATTTCATACACCTGTGGCAATGGGTCTGATTGTAACACATGAAATAATTAAATGTGCCAACACTTTTATCCATCTCTGATCTCTATTTTGAAATTTGCTGATATTATAATGGTTATAATTGCTAGTTTTTACTTGCCGTTGACAAAAGCATCTATTATACTCCGTACCAATTGACAGCATGTAAATGTGCATGTCTATTCAAGTCAGGGCACTCACCAACAGCTTGAGGAGCCAGAAGCGGGACTTGTAGTAGCAAGTCTTGAGAGGATTGATGAGGAAGAGGAAGAAGAAGCCGTAGAGCATGAGTGGATTGGCCGCCATGGGCACGCGCAGGGGGTTGGAGAAGAGGCATGACAGGATGCTCACGCACCACAGCACGCCCAGGAAACCGGCGATCTGCACACGGGACGCAATAAGGATTAGAGGCCTTCAGACATGGGCGTGTGAGCTTTGCAATGTCTGCAAGTATTGTGAATGCTGGGCATATGCAACTATTTTTTCTTTTGTTTAATAGTGAAACAATCCAGCAGGGGGCAGTGCTGACTTCATGTACTACATGTTTTTGCTCAGTGCTGTGCTGTGGAACCCAAATTTATGCCTCCACTGAGCATAAACAACTACCACTGACAGCTCCTACCAGGGAGGTGCTTGTCCTACACAGACATATCAAGAACGTCAAGAACGACTCCCAGGTATGACCAACTTCATCTGTCAAGAAATATTTGTCTGAAACATAACATCATTGATGCCTTAAACCAAGACCTCAGAATTCAAAGTACAATTTATTTGTGCCTAATCATGCTGCAGGTCAACAACCCTCACAGTCATTTCAGACACGTTACGCTATCTAAGCCAAAAAGTCAGGATTTAAAACAGTATTTCAGGTAAAGTCAAGCATCATTTTTTCACTTCATCAAAAACACTATATTTCTCCAACCCATGGCATTTGAAAATACATTCCAGTTTTTATACCACAGCATTCTTTTCCCAAATTAGACAATTTGCATGGCTGAAGAGGTTAATGGTGTCATCTAAATCTCCCAAGAAAATAAACTCGTAAACAAGTGACAGGAAAAACAAACACTCCAACAAACTAGCTCCTTCAGCAGTCCATAACTTTAGTTGATGGGCTCGTAACATAATTTTGAAAGTCAGGTGAGGACATCCAGATATGAATGCATTTAATGATCCACATACTAAAGCTACAGCCATTGTATGTACTGTATGTCTGTATGTATGTACTGTATGTATGTATGTATGTCTGTATGTATGTATGTATGCATCACACAAGGAAAATTTTGAGTGTGCATTTTAGAGATGTGCTAGTCTGAGAGCATGTGTAAGAATTCTATGTTAGCATTACATGCTACTGAACTACTGAAAGGCTATGTGTAGATTTGAATACCCATTAATGCACCATTCTGTTTGCAATGGTGTTTTTCCATCAGTTTGCACTGTATTGCCTTGATGCGGAGTGGTAATGCAGAGTGGAGTCTGAACAGATGTCAACCAACACAGAAAACAGGTACTGCTGTCGCGATCAAAACTGTTGCTTTTTTTTCGCATTCTGTTGCAGAGTCTCTATCAATTCTAAATGTTTTTAATTATATATACACATAACATATGGCCTTTTTCATTAAAAACACTGTTGTCTTCAATAATAACCCTTTGACCTCAAGACCAACTTTGTTGGTTCGCAATGGACAACTGCATTGCAACTGACAAAATTTTGTGCCTCAGACAGATATAAGCAGTCTCTCTCAGGGGCTGCGTGCCTGAAGGGCTCACCTCAAAGAGATGCTGGTGGGAGAGGTTGTTTCGGGGGTTGAGCTCGAATATGAGCACATGGTTGACTCCGGCCTGCCTCCAGCCATAGGTGTTGATTCCCAACAGGAAGAGGAACTCAATGAGCAGGAAGCCGCCGCGGTAGATGCGCACCAGCGGCCACACATTCTGCTTAGCATTATTGCTAGTGATCATCGTCACGCCTGGAGAAGAAACACATGACGACAGCAAGGACAACATGACAAGGTCAGAGGGGGGAAAAAAAAAAACTGGTTACAGTAAATTATTTTTATGGAGACAAAAAGGATAGAGAGGATTTGAGAACAATTTTTCTTGGGTGAAGGGGTCAACACTGAGCTTGAGTGACATTCAGCATTGCTCTGTGTGTGTGTATGTGTGTGTGCGTGTGTGTATGTGTGTCTGCACACAACATCTTTGCACAGGGACGAGCTAACCTTTGATGATGACTGTGACGAGAAGGACAATGAAGACTCCACAGTATAAGCCGACTCTAAAAGTGGTCCACGCAGGAGCGGGCTATGGACACAAACAAGCAGAGACCACTACGGTCAAACCTATAGTCTCAGAGGCCTGACAAGATCTTTACAGAAATAAATGCGACACTGTTACATTCAACTGAAATGTAATTTTGTATTGTAATTGTATTGTATTGCAATTTAGTGAGGTAACCTCTAGACCACAAAAATTGGACTCAATTGTAAATACACACAGAGGAGGAGAAAAAGTTAATTCAAGTCAACATCAATATCTATTTTCAGCTTAGTAGTTGTGTTCCATTCAGAAAAAAATTTGTTGCATGTTTTTTTTGTGTTACTGATGCGTGTGACTGAAAAAGACATTCTTTCTTCTGGTGACTAACAGTAATGAGGGCAAACAAAAACAGGTGAGAAAAGGTGTGCATTAACTTTGGTGAGTTTCAACACAAACCAAAATAAAAATCCTTTAACTTTGACCTAGGGTTACAGACCCTGTATCCAGATCAAAGGGCTAAAAGCTAAGGTTCTCACTCCCTACAACCAATTGGTTTTTGGTTGAAAATGCTGTAAATGTTGTGATGCTGTGTCCTGGACATGGGGGGGGGGGGGGGGGGGGGGTCAGGAGGGTGCGTGTAGAGGAGCTGAGGCTAACCTGAGCTGCACCCAGAGGGGGCACCCGCAGCCGCTTCATGGCCCTCTGACGGTCTCCACACTCCAGCTCTGTGGTGACCAGAGCCTGAGGATGACAGAGGGACAGGGACAGAGAGGGGGGGGGGAGGAGAGCAGAGAAAAGGTAGATAGAAAGAAGCAGATCCAGAAGGAAATAAAAGACAGATAGCACTATAGTTACCACTGCAACAGAAAAAAGACCACTACTGTTGTTGCTGAGCACATATTACGGTGGTTCTTTAAATCTAAATGCTTGATTTCTGTGTTGAATATGTAATTTGACAGAATGATGTCCCTGTGGCACAAATCACAGAAATCATTTTGATTTCCACAATTTTCTATGCAAACATGGGTGTTACCTCAGTCTCAGAGATGAGCTGGGTGATCTTCTTGCAGGTATAGAACGGGGCCACCTCCACGTGGGCCACCCGCCAGTCTGCACCCCGCGATGTCTCAAAGATTTTGTCATGTTTCTTCAGAATCTTCCGGAAGCCTGTGAAGTTCAAATTCTGCAGAGGGGGGCAAAAAAAAACATGACTTTCCTACAAAACCACCTTTGGCAGACTGACAGACTGCAGAAATATATGCCTCCCTTCACAATTTATAATTCACTATTTATAATCTAAAACAGTTTGCTTTGCCCTGCTTGCCTTGTTTTGGCCTGGCTATAGCTCTTACATTGCTCACCATCTGCTAGCTGACCCTAAGTGTCAACCCCTAAGGGAGGTGCCTGACAGTGAAGCAACGCGGACACATGGGCCTGGGAGGAAAGAGAGAAAAGTGCCCTTGTGTATAAGTTGGCTGTGCACAGTATTCTGTTACTGCACATCACTAATGTTGTGGTGGAAATGCCAACCACAAAGGCAACCACAGTGAGTGACTGGCTGGTATGTGTGAGGGCCAGAGCTGTATAGTAACTAAGTAAAAATGCCTCACTTCAGTACTAAAGTATGTTTTGGGAGTATCTATACTTTACTTTGAGTTGTTAAAAATTTGCCAACTTTTATTTTTACTTAACTATTTTCCTGAGTTAATTGCATACTTTTACTCCACTACATTTTTAATTGGCAGCATAGTTACAGTAGCATCTGATGAAATTCAATTTGGTCATCAACTGAGTGAATGCAACAAAGTTTTGGGGAAGCCGACTAGTCAGTGGACGAGTGCAAACAACAAATTCTCTACAAAACCTGTAGATGTGATATAGGCACCATTTTTCTTCCTGACTGGGTGTGCGTGTGTGATTTTTGAATTTCTGAAGTTTGCTGTAACCTACATGATTTAAACACCTTTTTTTTAGCCTACTTGTACTTTTACTTTCATTACTTAAGTACATTTAATTATAGATTACTTATCGTACTTAAATACAGTAAGTACGAGATACTTTCAGACTTTTACCTAAGTAAAAGAACTTCTACCAAAGTAATTTTTTGGTGGGGTATCTGCATTTTCACTTGAGTGGGGCTTTCGGGTACGTTAAACAACACCGGTGAGGCTAACCTGGTAGTTCTGCAGCAGGATGAGGCTGAGGTAGAACTCACTGAAGGCCAGCTTCAGGTCTTTGATGTTGCGGTGCGTGCAGCGTTCCTGCTGCGTGAGGTGGAAGACGGCGCGTCGCCGGCGCAGGCCTGCTGCGCCACTGCTCTCCCGCTGCGCATCCAGCGACGACTGCAGCTCATTCTGCAGCGTAGCGAAACGCCGCTGTGCCTCAGCCAGCTTCTCTGTGGAGGGAAGGGGCGGAGATAGAGGGAAAGGGTGGAGATAGAGGGAATGGGAAGAGATAGAAAGAAAGGGTGGAGATAGAAGGAATGGGAAGAGATAGAGGGGAAGGGTGGGGATAGAGTGGAAGGGTGGGGATAGAGGGAGTGTGTGCGAAAATTAAGTAGGAGAGGGAGGGATGGATGGATGGTTTTAGGGAGGAAGAGTGTGTCGAGGGAAATATACACAGAGGGCCAGATAGAGGTAAGATGAGGAGGAGAATAAAGAGTGAGAGGACAGAGGAGGAATACAGGGAGCAGGAGAAAAGAGAAGAGGGCAAAGAATGAGGATGGAAACAGCAGCAAAACAGGCCGATGTATTAAAAAGGAGCAAGACAAAAATGATAGAGCAGAGACAGGAAAAAAAGAGGTTGCGATACAAGCCGACATAGAGGGAAAAAGGGGGAGAGAGAGAGAGAGAGAGAGAGAGAAAGAAAGAGAGGGTGAAAAGGATCATCACAGGAGAAATGGTAGTCTTGGGCCGCAGCCCAGACTAGCCTTTGGCTTCAGTTTCATCTCCAGTAATTAAATGTTTTCATGCGAGCCTTCACCACTTTTTTTCCCCCTGAACCAAGCACACGGCAGAGAGCACTTTGTCCTTGTCAACCCAGATGAGGGGGAAACAGCCAAGCTTCAGACCAGAGCCAGAAAGAATGCTGATGCAGTGGGACACATACAGTATGCTCAGTAATGATAAGCTGTTCTCCAAAGTTCTCCAGTGGCCAATGCACTTCTTGCTCTGCGTGTTTCATAGCAAGCTGGAATGATAAACACATTCCCCAAGATAAAAGGCAGAGCTGCATGCATGCAGTAGTTTGAGATTATCTTTATGAGTCCAACTTCATCACAACACAAAGAGGAAATCAAAAGTCCTTAAAGTGACATTACATTACATTTAGCAGACACTTTTATCCAAAGCGACCTACAAAGAGAGGACATAAACAATAGCATACAAAGTGTACAGTGTTCGCAGGCAAAGAATAGAATAGATAAGTACTAGTGCAAAAAGTACATACACAAAGGTCTAATATACAGATGTCTGAATACAGGGTAATATTGCACATTGGTTATACAAGTTATTGCACAGATTATCTTTGCTCAGTGTGTATATTGCAGTAGAAGTTTTACCAGGCTGACACACTTACAACAATATATACACTTGAGCAGTGCAAGAAAAATCAGTGCAATGGGGTTATTTAGATGAGTAGGGGTTAGTTTTGTTATGAGGGGAAGAAGAGTCTTCGCAAGACTCTTGAAGGTCTAGAGGGATGGCCCTACTCTTGTAGCGGCTGGTAGCTTATTCCACCATTGAGGAACAATGACGGAGAACCGTTTGGACTGGGATCGCCTTGTGTGAGCAGAGGGCAAGGCTAAACGGTTGGTGTTGGTGGAACGCAGCATTCTGGAAGGAGTATAAGGCTTAAGTATAGGCTTCAGGTAAGCTGGAACAGACCCTGATGTGGTTTTGTAGGCGAGGGTCAAGGCCTTGTGCTTAATTCGAGCAGATGCAGGTAGCTAATGCAGGTTGATAAACAGAGGAGTGACATGTGCCCTTTTTGGTTGAGTGAAAACCAGACGCGCTGCCATGTTCTGGACCCGTTGGAGTGGTTTTATTTCACAAGCCGGTAAGCCAGTTAGGAGGGAGTTGCAGTAATCGAGGCGGGAGATGATCGTGGCCTATACCAGCAGCTGGGTGGCATATTGGGTCATATACGGTCTAATCTTTTGTACGTTGAACAGTGCAAAATGGCACGACCGGGTAATTGAGGCAATGTGGTCTGAAAACGACAGACGGTCATCAATTATGACACCCAGGTTTTTAGCAACCTTGTTTGGGGCAACAGTGGTAGGGCCCATATTGAGTTTGATATCATGACAAATTTAGTCCTGGGCTGGGATCACCAGGAGCTCAGTTTTGGACAGGTTCAGCTGAAGGTGATGTTCCTTCATCCAAGTAGACAGTTCCGAGAGACAAGCGGATATACGTGCAGAGACTGTGGAGTCATCTGGCTGGAAAGAAAGGTATAACTGTGTATCATCGGCATAGCAGTGGTAGGAGAAGCTGTGAGAGTGGATGACATGGCCCAGTGTGGTGGTGTATATGGCAAACAGAAGGGGGCCATATTTAGAGCTATTGAACTAGCTATGCATGCACGCAGAGCTTTCCCAGCACCTCCAATAGCCTCACTGGCACGGCTAGAACATGCTAACTGGTGTCTCTTGGTAATGTAGCAATGTTGTTTATTTTCATTTTTTGCCTTGTAACATGCATATCTGAAATAGTTGTCGGGAATAATAAATAATAATAATAAATAATTTTTTTTTTCTGTTGATTTGAAGATGATATTAAAATTAACTGCCTGATAAAAACACCTCAAATAACAGCACATCACTGCTTAATGTTGCTTTAAAAGGATCATGACATGTTGGCCTCATAAGATTGATGTTGGAGCCAGCCAACACTAATTTTTGGAGAATCACCTCATTTGTAGAGCTTGCAAACTGCCATTGTGTTTACATCTCAATGCTTTCTGGGTAAAAAGTGATATCACCTAGTTGAGTCGGAGATGAGGGCAAAATGAACACCTCTTCTATTAAGCCTTTCCAGTTTTAACCCAAGTGCACTTGCACTTTAAATCAGAATGATAATGTGGAAGCCAGTACTCGGAATGTATATGAAAGGAAGATAACGACAGTGGAACAATACTGCTGGTGTCTATGAGTGGCAACAGCTAAGACTTAGACCCCAGCTCAACCAGGTGATGTCCATTTTTACACATCACGAGGCATACAACACAATGGCAGTTTACGAGTGAAGGGATTTTCTAAAACTTTTAATAAAACCAAGAACATTTTGAATATTTTTAAATCACCCCTATATACCCGACACATAGGTCAATATTATAAGTTTGACATGTCTTACAAGCCAAGGATCCTTTTGAACAGAAGAGCCAAAACACCAGACACTGCATTGAGATTTTTTTAAGAAACAACTCTAAACAAAAATAACTTTTTTTGTGCATCAGTAGATACATCCTCCATGTCCAACTGTCACTTGACTAGTTCTCACAAGAAAAACATGAACATTATTGCCCAACACTTAAGCTATTGCAAAGAAAACAATGGCATTGTGCAATCATGGCTAAGCCTGGACAGTGTGTGGTCACCTGAGTAGAATGTGTTGATTTTAGCCAGCTCCTTTTCACATGTTTGAAAGAACTTCTCCTCAAACTTGGCATAGTATCTCTTGACTGTGTCTTCATCAGTGACTGTGAAGAGAGAAACAGACAATGTATATGCTGATATGAGAGTGAGAAAGTGAGAGAGTGAGAGAGAGTGAGAGTGAGAGAGAGAGAGAGAATTAAATTAAAGAGGTCAGCATTATGTTGAATCACTGCATGGGTTACTTGGACAAAATTTCCACTCCACACATTAGTTTGTGGAGACAGCACTAATGCGACTCTGCACTCTTTTGGGTTTTGCTACAGACATTCTGCATACTGGCCCAGTGCATGTGTGTAAGTCTGCAGGGAGTGTGTCAGCACTCAGAGCCTCAGAGCAAAACCCAATCTCACAGTAATTACTCTGCTGTTCAGACCAGCTGCACAAGCCCACACGCGAGCCCACACACCCATACACCCCCCCCCCCCCCCATCACACTCACACACACACACACACACACACAAACAGTGCTGAGAGACATTGCTTTTGTTAACAGAAAAAAGTACATTCCAATCCAATCAACTGGTTCATTTATAATAGCCTGCATTTGCTAAAATACAAAGATATCCTGCAACTTGTTTACATAACAAATAATGTGTGCGTCACATTGTATGCAGCACTAAGGGCAAGGCAGAGAGCTGGAAAAGGGGATGATGCGCGCTGATGCGTGCTTCAGACAGTGGGGGGCGTTGTTAGGGGCCTATTAATGGGCTTATGGCTGAAGATGTCCCAACAGGCAGACAGTGAGTCATTGTCTGAAAGAGTGTGAGTAACAGCCATGCACTGGTTTAGAGAGAGAGAGAGAGAGAGGGAAAGAGAGAGAAAGAGAGAGAGAGAGCTTCCAGTCCACTTGTGCCACAAACACTGGGGCCATTCTGAACTATGATACCACCGCTGTGGTGTCCTCCGTCCTTTCCCATTCTTAATGGAGTACCGTCTCCTAACCACTACTAGCAGACACTTCTAGAGAATAGCAGTCTCTATATCTGATGCTATTCATTAGGCTGAGAACAGTTAGGCCCATACACTGTTTTACTGAAAGGAGGAGACAATTTTATTGCCAGTTGTCCATACAAAAGCTATGTTCTCCATCAATTTAGAAGATACATTATGTGTATACATAGAGTATAATTGTGGTTAGTCTGTCTTCACCAAACCAAAGCACCAAAACAATGGCTCCTGCCTTCGACGTACCGAAGGGATTCCACCACAAACTGCAAGGCCTTTGAATGTGCCGCTCAGTCATTGAGGGTGCACAAAAGGTGGTTTTTAGTCAAACGAGGAGCCTACAAAGGGCACTGGGAATGAACGTAGATGTTTCTGTCTGAGACCTACTGAAGTTCAGAACTTCCTCGTTTACATGCCACAGCACGGACAAACCCAAACACATCTGAGTGCTGATGGAACACCTGGCATGGCTGCGAAGCGCTCGGACTGCCAGCTGACACCAGAGGTTAGCCATTTCTTCATGCAAGAATGCTCTGCCACCCTATCCCCTCGTAGGCATGGCTCTGCTGTTGAGGGGAAAGCAGGAGGTGGAAATTGAAGTTGTGTGGAATTTTAATCTGGGAGCACAGAAATAACACTGCAAGTTAAGCCACTCGTTTTTTCAGGCCCGCACGGAATGGTGCATTGCCCGTGAAGGATGGGGAACGCGGAGAGCTGTCAGTGAAGGGTGAGGGTGTCCTTCAGTCGGAGCTTTGAAAGCTGCTAATGCTGCTAACCCACTTCCCTCCCCCACAGACTAACATTAAAGGCAGAGGTAAAAACTGTAATAAGCTCCACCATTCACCAGTCTTCTGATCAAGCATTTCAGCAGGTTTATTTAAGCCCCGTTTCAAAAGCCCAAAAGTTTGTGCACAGAAGACAAGGAACAACAAGTGCAACAAATGACAGGAATGAACCTGCCAACTGAAATAAAGTTGTATGCCATCAGTGAGCTAGGGCTAAATGTACACCACATCTATGAGAAAAAGCAGCCAAGCTGTTGTTACTGGGCAGATATTTAATGTATTATGTTAAAGTGGCAGAGACGTAAACTAGGCTAAAAAAAAAATCTTAGGCCTGCTCATTAATTCAGACTGATTATTATTTACAGAATTACTGTAGAAACAGAACAATAGAACAAGTGCTGTGCAGAAGCTCACTGGAAATGCCAGAGAATATATGGAAGGGAGATTCTCAGACGGATACTGACACAGGCATAGTGTGCTTGTTTTAGTAGCTGATACTTATCCATAGTAAACAACCGATGCAGCCTGTTTAGATTACACACCAAATAAGAGGGGTCACTGCATTATCGATGAGACATAGTCCGGGCTGTCTAACTGCCTGGCACTACTTCAGCTGAGTGGGTGAGTTTCATGGCCCACTTACTGTAGGTCTGCATCACGGCATTGGTTTAGGTAACACCCCAGTTTGGGTCGTACCCTGAAATAGGTCAGTGGGCCTGGTGGCTGTGTTTACTGTATCCCTAAGGACAACCCATGAACGATGGGAGAAGAGCATCCAACACATCCGCACTGCGCAATATTTAGTTAACATACTATGCCATACAACGCCACACTGTCATTAATATAATGCAGAGAAGGTAGTGTGCCACATGGGTGAATTTCTATTTACATATGCACACCACTTCACAACTACAGGGCATTGCAGTGAGTTGACGACCCGGAGCTGGACTAGAGCAGCCATGCTGGAACTGGTCCATTATTTCACATCAGTGTTAGGTCCGCTTCAGCGACACAGAGACTCAAGATGAGGTCCCCTATTGGATCTTACAGGTGTGTTAAATGTGCTACCAATTTGATGGCAGACATTTCTTTCACGTCTTCAGTGAGCACATACTGGATGAAAAAAAAGCATGGAACAAAAAAAAAATCCCGCAATCTTGGAAATTTAGTTTTGGCCATCGGAGGTTTAGTGAGAGGGATGCCCTCTCAACAGGCCTTTAGACTAGAGGATGGTGATAGCCATGTTCAGCACACAACCTGCCTAGGGTGGACAATTTATGGAGGCAGCCTCTTCAAAGTACTATCATCACCATTCTAAAAGACACCTTATTTCAGCAAAAACTGTGCGTTAATGACTATGTGCCGGGCCAAACCACCTTCCAAACAATAGCAATTTTAAAATTTGCACTTTAATCATTGGTGCCTGACACACTGAATGAATGGGAGGTCTGCAAATTACAGACATTTACATCTTGCAACATTGACGGTTTTATTACTCTAACCAAAGAGGAAATAAAAAATATATGTATGATGTCAGATTTCTGGGAAAGTGACATTAAAATTCAAAAACAAAAGTGTCAGCATGTGAGGAAAAAAAGAATAGAAAAAAAGGGCTGTAATTTTTTATGTGAGCGTGTGAAGGAGAAAGATAATCTAGGCTGTTTGTCCATTTGTCTACAAAGAAATCAAGCTTACAGTTTATACTCTGTAAGAAATTATTTCTGATTTGCACAGTATTTGCAGCAGGACAAAAACAAACCTACTACTGTATGTGCTAATATCAGATAAATGATAGGTCAGTCAACACCCACTGTGTCTGCCTGCATCATCAGATTGTGTTCTCTAAACTGTTGATGATGGAAACGTGTGTTCTGCGCAGATTATACTGCTAGACGCAGCAATTTAGGAACAGAAATAAAGGCAACCTTCAAAACAACCTGCAATGTATCTTGTCAGTGGCAAGAAGACATGTACAACTCATAACCTCATATAAGTATGTAATGTTATGGTAAGAACAGATTCAAAATGTTCCCAGATGTTACACAGCAAAAAGCTTCAGTTTGTCTCTTCGATGGTCCACTGATGGACACAGTTCTGTCCTTGTGTTTTCTAATAATGGGCCTGTGCTGTAGCCACTCTTAGGGGAAAAATGGGGTGAGCAGTTTATCAATTTATCACGTTGGTTTATTAATGTTTTTAGGACATTACTTATCAGGTCTGGCATCTTTGACTCACTTGTTAAAAAAAACATTATTCTTTTTTTCCAGTCAGCCATCTGCTGAATGAC